>OX383978.1:18196257-18529257 GCA_947532105.1 Athrips mouffetella
TAAAGGTAATGTAAATTTCATTGTGTTTAATTCTTTCCTTTACAGAGAAATTGATTAAAATAGTCCTTGGTGAAATCATGGAAACTGGACTCTGATGTATATATATTGTCATCGATTAGGGGTGGCTTTAGATGTTGTATATTTTGTCAACATTTCAAAGTGACTTTGGACGATGTATATTATTATCATCAATTCAAGGAGACTTTAAACGATGTATATTTTTATACTTTTTTAGGTAGAATTGTCTATTTGACATTATTGTCAAATAGTCAACAAATAAATCATTTTTGATTTAGTTTTACTCAAAGCTAGACGCTATTTTGAAATCTTTATAAATTTTTTATCTCTTTAACAAAAAATAAATCAAAACCCAAAATCAAAATGGAAGAAAATATTAATACATTAAATAATTACCATTTTTAGAAAATAATATAAAATCTTTGGCCCTAAATCAAAATTCCAGTTTTTAATATACTAATGTCTTCATATGATAAAATTTAAGAAAAATATTCCGTCAGATCAAAAGAATTAGAACGTCAATTCAAAATCTTAAAATAATATATCTGAAAACTAAAACTTGGATATAGATTGTGATATTTTATTGTGAAATAAAGGGTAAGTTTAAGTAGAGTGAATATTATAAATAATAATATTTCAAGTAATAATAAATTGCTTTGATAGTGATTTTGAATCTTTTGCCTCAATTTCCCAAAATTGGAACATGCTGAGAGCATTACTACATCTCAGTACTCAAGCTCATAGGAGGTGCTTATCTTTCCTTTTACTTTCATACTATAGGAGTCCCAGATTTTGAGATTAAGAAATGCCTGCTCTCAGGTTTATTTAGTTCAACCAAGCATGGATGGATGCCCTCGTGACATGTGTCCCCGATGTCCACTATATTGGTTGTGGCTAATGTATGTCGCGTGTCACTGGAGTATCTGTCTAAGTCTATCTGATAATATCAACCTTCGGATTTATTTATTTTAATCATTCTTGGGCCGGAGCCCTCAAGCCTAAAAGGGTCTGATACTAAAGTTCTTCTCTTTCTATTTGTGTGAGGTTTCGCTGAATCATCCTGATTTCCCTCTACTGTGTGTGTGGGATAAATTGGTGTTATTCCAGTACAAATGGAAGATTCAGATTCAGATTCAGATTATTTTATTCAATGTAGATTCTTTACAGAATACTTATTGAATGTCATGCAGAATACAATTCAAATAGAGCGAGTCTACGCCGTTTCGGATCGTGCTGTGGCAGCGTAAAAGAAACGGCAAGAAACCACTGCAGCACGGCCTACTTTAAGAGTCGGCTTTTTACAATGTGTTTCTTGTGTTTCGCTGGAATATCAGAGCACCATACCTCTTTGTCATTCATATAGTCATCTAATCTATAGTAAGCTTTTTTACATAACGTTTGCTTTACACATTCTTTAAACTTTCTCTCAGGTAATTGCACTATATTGTGTATAAGGATATTAGCAAGGTGTTTTAACGTTGGATTTTGGAATTGGTGTTTCATGTGTTATGTGCTGACAACGCTCGCCCATTATTGGATGCGTCGTTTGAGTGGCATATACCACGGGAGGACCTCCTGATCTTAGCGTTAGATTGCCACATATAGAGTAGTTAGACAACTTAAAACTTTCTTCTTTTGTGTAGGGACATTCTAGTTTAGTCTAATGACATTAAATTGTTTATAAGGAATAAATTAGAATTGTCTTGAATCAAAAGGAAGAATATTCTTGATGGAGACATTACGTTCGTTCGTGGGTTGCTTCTTGTAAAGTGTGTTGACGACGTTCGCCCGCAAGGCTGCGACGGCTGTAAGACACTCTGACCTTGGGGGACCTCTGAACTTTATGTGTGTCATCCTAAAGTAGTTAACTAGTCTATTTAATCTTCATTGAATCATACAGGAATCTAAACCTTATAAGATTCTAAGTTTTAATCTTCCTTAATAAAACTTGTCATAAATTATCATACTTAAAATTATACTTTGACTCAGTGTGAAACCACCTTAACTTTACTAAATAGATTCTTGAAAACAATAATGGAACAGAAATTATAATGTTTAGTTTCTTTTCATTGTAGATAAGTTCCGAATATTTAAGTATATACAATAATCCCATTTTTATACTTCTTTTGAGTCCTCTTTTAAAAGAACATCGAGTTTTAGCTAGTGTTGTTTACGCTAAATTCTCCCAGTGTTCTTGGTTTTGAATACTCGATGCTTTTGATTTTCCCTTAAGATCTTAAATCATAAATGTTTGGCCCAACCTAGCTTAGATACTACTATCCCGTATCTTCTCGGTTCTGGTCATCATACTTCACTTTTAATTAAGGATTACCTTCAGTAATCTTTTGTTATACTTACTTCTTATTTGTTCTTCTTCGAAATATGCTGGGTAATCCCATTATAGTTTAGATGCAATTCATTTTATTTAAATGAGTGTTTAGACTGGGGTTACTCTACATAATCCTTGTCCTGCGTGGGTTGGTAACGGAAAAGAGATTTAGCTACGCATCACAAGTGAGAGCTATGAAGGATATACGGAGATCTTGTTGGTGCAATAAAGTCACTCAGTGACAGGGGGGAGGGAAATTGCCCTTCAAACTCTTTATGTCTCTCGTTATAAAACCGTTATTGATCTAGGCTGGCCATGCAAGCAATAATACTATACCCGTATCTAGTACAGACTTCACACTTGGACGTGTGGAGCTGGCTAATTATTTTCAGTTTAACTTATTTCAAAACAAACTAAGGGATTCGATGATGTCGATCATTGTCTGCCCGGAGGGATTACAGGAAGAGCTCTTATAGCTCATGATGGAGAGTGCCCTGTTTTCCTAAAGGAAGACCGTATGCTTCGTGTGCCTGGCGGGCTCGGTGACCAGCTCTGGTATGGGTGACTAAAAGAAATAGTCAATACCCTGTGAACCCTGGATGAGTCAGTGATCGTCCCTTAAAGGTGGGCCACGTGGAAGTCGGGTTTGACGCGGGGCATGAACATACCGGGGGGAGACATCATCACCGTCTGGGTTGTACTGTGGTTAGTTGGTTCCGCACTCCACATACATTAACCCTAGTCTTTACTGTAGTTTAAGTTTTCGATGGGATATCCAGCTCCGCGAGGATGATCAGACTCCTGACGATCCAGTTGGATTGTTAGGGTAGTTTAGCGTCATGTCATCGTGAGCTGGGTGATGATATGCCTCGGACCTAGGACTTAGGGTAGAGGAGGCCTAGGACGAGCTGTTTGGGGCGATGGTGGTGCTCCAAACCTGGGGATTGTCCCCACATTATTTTTTTATTACTTCGTTTATATTAACATAGGTTTCTTTTCAGAAACTTAACGGCTATAATAATATTGCATTGTAAAAGAGATGAAACCTCTCCTAAACTGAAGAATCTACATGAATTCAGTTGAACTACACCAAACAATATGAGACTAAATTTAAATAAATAGTGATATAAAATAAAATAAATAATTCAAATTAGACATGTAAAGATTAGGTTTATATTCAAATATAAATATTAAAATAACAAGTGTGTTTCTTTTTCATTCTTCTATTGCCACTCTCCACCGAGCAGAATCTGTAAATTACAAGATATTATAAATATATAAAACGGAATGACGTAGGATTCAGGAAAAATATAATATTCTTAAAGGATATTATTCTAGACGATCAACCTTGGCCAAAACTTTCACGTATCTGATTTGAGGATCCTATATGAAGGGACTTCAGATCTGTACAGCTGGTGCCGTGACCAGGATATGCTGGTTTCAAGCGAGAGTGGTATTGAAGAGTGAAAAAAAAGAAACAAAATGAAAAATACACTAATTTCGAGTTTTTGAACTGAAGAAACTTGAGAGTAAAGTCTATCTAAGTTAAAGTTGTTAAGCGGGACGTTAGAATTGGTTTTAGCTTAGGGTTATTTGTTTTGGAAACCATAGAAAATATGATGCATTCCTTGTTTCAGAATAAAGATGGGAAATTTTACAGTCTCAATAGAAGGAAACATAGGGTCAGGGAAGTCTACTTTATTGGCAGCTTTGGGAGGCAACTCTGATTTTGAGATAATACCAGAACCAATTGATAAATGGACTAATTTATCTGGCGTTAATCTCTTCCAGTTATTTAAGGAAAATCCTAAGAAGTGGGGTTTCTGTTTTCAAAATTATGTTCTTCTAACAATGTTAGAGAATCATACGAAAGAATCTAGCGCTAAGATTAAAGTTATGGAACGTTCCATCTATTCAGCCAAAAACTGTTTTATTAGGGAATTGCAAGAGAGTGAATTGTTGCACCCGGCTGAGTTTGCAGTTTTAGATGAAACTTATTCTTATTTCAAAGAACAATTGGTTACTCGAATTAATTTAGTGGTTTATCTTAGGACTTCCCCTATGGTTTCTTATCAGAGAGCCCTAAGTCGTGGTCGACCTGAAGAGACAGGGATAACGTTAGATTATATAGAGAGGATTCACAACATTCATGAGGAATGGTTATTGAACCCTAATATAAAGGAAGATTTTGACAGGATAGAGATTATCGATGGAGATCAAAATATTAGCTCCATAAAGCAACAGTTTTGGGAAGTTAAGGAAAGAATATTAGATAAGCTTTCTATTCTTTAATTTAAACAAAATTCCAACCTATAATTTGTAATAAACTTTCAGTATCCAAAGAAAAGAAAAATGCCTCCTCGTTATAATCTTAGATCATCTCAGGGACAAGATGAATTAGAAAGGACAGGTCAGCAAGAAGAACGTCCACGACCTTCTTTACGCAACTCCACTATGTTTCGCCAACTTCGAAGAAACATGGGAATTCTGACACAGAAGGTGTCGAGTTTAGAGAATCAGCTGTCGCAAGCACGGGAAACTAACGCTGCATCAACTTCGTCTGAAAGGCATGAAGCACCGATTAATATTTGCCCGGTGATTGATACAAGAGTCGAAAAACCACGTTTTCCTGGAAGATTTGGGGTACATCCAGTGTCGTTTTTGGAGGATCTTCAGAATTATTTACGGAGAATGCCTAATGAAGATGCTACAATTGAAACTATAATCAGTTGTTTAGAAGGTGATGTTCGAAAATGGGCCAGAATTTATAGACAGAGATGGTTTACACAGTCGGATTTCAAAAGAGATTTTTTGGATGCTTATTGGGGAGAAGCCGAGCAAAACACCTTGAGAAGAATGATTGTAAATGGCACTTGGTCTAAGGAAAATGGAACAATGCTAGAACATTTCGTTAGTTTAGCAGGGCAAGCAAAGATGATGTCTAGACCAATTCCTGAATGGCAAATAGTGGAGGATTTGATGAGACACTTTCCGAAGGATGTACAATATGCTTGGCGGATGAAGAAAGGAAATACTTTGATTGAGGCAACAGAGTTTCTTCGTGAATTGGATGACGTGAATAAACAATGTGGATCTTCTTCCTTTGACTCCTCTACTGGAGCTGATAGGGGAACAAAGCGTCAAAGTCCATTCGTTTCGAATAAAGACAAACCATTTTATAAAAAACCAAAAGTGGTGGCTCACATCGAGGGGGAGACTTCAAGGGGAAGGATCACTAATGAAATAATTCAAGAAGAAGATTTAAACTAGTTGGGGCCATCTCCAATAAGCAGGAGGTGGCCGCAATTAACAAAAAACTAAATTATCTTTTTCCTGTAAAATATTTAATAAAACAAGGTTGGAAGCCAGGGGTAGGATTGGGTTGTGACCAAGAAGGGATCTTATATCCTGTTTCCCCGAATAATACTAGAACGAAATGTAATAGAGAAGGTTTAGGATATTCTTCAGAAGAATATAATAATAAACAAACAGTCTTAGATTTAATTAAAGTTTTTGACGTTTCCGTGATTAAACAAAATCAACCAATGTATAACCAGTTCATTAAAGAATATGAAGGTAATTCTTTATATGATGAAGAGGTTTGCTTTGAGAATGAGGGGCCCAAATTTAAATCAGAAATAGAGTTACAAATTTTGGGGCAATCTATAGTTCTCTTGGTAGACACTGGAAGTGAAGTAACTTGTATTTCGGAAGAATTCTTAGAGAGTTTACAAGGAGAATTAAAGTTAGAATTCCCTGCGTTACCAGTTAGACCAATATGTGTGGGGAGCCGTTGGACAAAAGAGTCTCCAAATAAAAAAACTAGTCTCTATACCGTTGACGTGTGGTTCATTTGATATTGATACGGGATTTTTAGTGATTGCTAAATTAACTTGTTCTGCTATCCTTGGGGTAGATTGGTTAGTTGCGCACAACGCTGTTTTGCATTTAAAAGAACCACAAACATTAGAATTGGGTATCGTTGGACAAGGAGAAATTACTATTCCGTTTCGAAATCTTTCTAGTGGGTTTTTAGAAGAGAATCGAATAAATCTAATATCTGGAATAAAGGAACAAAACGAAAAGGAAGGCGGTGAAGAAAAGCAATTATTAGATCTGTTTAAAAGTATTCGGTTGGGAATGGATTTGTCTGATGTAGAGAAGGAACAAATTTTTAATGTCTTGAGATCCCATATGCAAGTTTTTACAAAGAAACTTGGAAGGGCAAACTGTTATACTCATGACATTAAAATGATTGAGGGTACTCCAAGGATACAACGAACCTATCCTATACCATACGCACATAGGGCAAAAGTAGAAGAAAAGTTGAGGGAGATGGAAGAATTAGGGATTATATCGAGGAAAACTACAAATTTTTGTAGTCCTCTAACTTTCACTGGAAAACCCGATGGATCTGTTAGAATATTACTTGATGCTAGGGAAATCAATAAATATATGGTTCCAGAAGTAGAAGCACCGCCTTTACAGATTGACATACTTAATGCTTTTCTTGGTGTAAAATTTATAACATTGATTGATTTAAATAACGCTTATTTTCAAATACCGTTGACTGAGGACAGTAAAAAATATACTGGATTTACAGTTAATGGAAAGTCTTACGTATACAACGTGCTTCCGCAAGGACTTAAAACGTCAGTAGGGTCCTTTTGTCGCGCAATGGACATTATATTGGGTCCTGGTGTTAGAGAGTTTTGTGTCAATTATTTGGATGATCTTGCAATCCTAACGAGTGGGACTTGGCAAGACCATTTGGATCATATTGATATAGTTTTGGATCGTTTAGAATCAGCTGGAATGACTTGTAATTTTGCAAAGTGCAACTTTTTCTGCAGTGAAGTAAAAATGTTAGGGCATATAGTTACAACTTCGGGAATTAAACCTAACCCGGATAAAATAAAAGCTATAAAGGAATTCCCTATTCCAAAGAAACAAAAACAGTTAAGAGGATTTTTGGGACTTTGTAATTATTATAGACGTTTCATTAAAAACTATAGTATTTTGACTGCTCCATTAACTAGGTTATTAAAGAAAAACCAAGCATGGTTTTGGGATGAAGAATTAGATCGAGCTTTCAATAATATAAAGGAAGAATTTATTACAACGATTCTATTGAGCCATCCAGATCAGGATAAATTATATTATTTACAGACCGACAGTTCAGGGATCGGAATAGCCGGATCATTGTTTCAGATTGGAAATAATGGTGAGGTTAAAATTTTGGGATTCTGTAGTCGTGCACTACGGGGTTCTGAATTACGTTGGACTGTAACTGAACAAGAGTTGTGGGCTATTATTTATTCTGTGAAAAAGTTTGAGACTTATTTAAGAGGAGCGAAATTTGTTGTTCGTACAGATCATAAGGCATTAACTTTCATGAAACAAATGAAATTATACAATAGTAGAGTCACACGTTGGATTTTATTTCTTGAACAATTTGACTTCGAAGTCGAACATGTAAAAGGTGTAGAAAATATTGGGGTAGATATTTTATCTAGATATCCGCCAGGGGGAGTTTTGCAAGAAGAGAAGGTGTGGTATCCAACTGTTATGTATGTAGGTGTTTCTACTGACCGTGACTTGAAAAATAAATTACAACGTATGATGGAATATCAACGGCTTGACAACGTCATATGTGGGATTAAGGAGAAAATAAATGTTTCTAGAGTTCCCGAAAGAACAGATAGATTTACGCGTATAACTTTGCGTTGTATTGTCAATAATGATCTACTTTATTTTAAAACTGTACGTGGAGATTACGTTTTGTTTATGCCCAAGGTACTACAAGAAGAGATTTGTAAACAGGTACATATAGAGATGGGTCATCTTGGCGCATATAAAACTTTGAAATATTTACAATTAAGGTGTTATTGGATAAATATGGGTAAGACAGTGAAATTTTGTGTTCAGAAGTGTCATGTTTGTCAGCTTTCTAGACCTGACTATATAAAAGGGGTAGGGAAATGTAAATCGATTTTAACTGAAAACCCGGGTGAATTAGTAATGGCTGATATCTTCGGACCACTACCTAAAACTGAGGCTGGTTATATTTACATTTTTGTAATACAGGATTCTTTTAGTAAATTTATTAAACTTTTCGGACTTCGTGGAGCTTCAGCAGACTCAGTGCTTTATTGTATGAGAGTGTTCACTGAAATAATACAACCTAAGGCTGTTATGACAGATAACGGAAAACAATTTATTAGTCACAAATGGAAAATTGGACTCAGAGCTTTGAGAATTAAGACTTTGTATACTACTATTCGTAATCCTCGACCTAACACTACAGAACGAGTGAATAAAGAATTAAACAAATTCTTTAGAATTTATTGTCATGATGACCATACTAGATGGGATCATTACTTGTTGGAGATTGAGGAATTGTATAATAATACGTTCCACGAGAGTACGAAATTTTCTCCTAATGAAATATTATTTGGAAATTCAGAGAAACTTAAAGTAGACTGTTTTCTACCACGGGCACTCACGAATAAAACGTTAGACCAAATTAGAGAGGAAGTTAGAGAAAACCTTAGACTTTCGAGTCAGAAGCGGCAGGATAGATTCAATAGAACTCATAAGTTGATAGATTTTCAAGTTGGTGATTTGGTAAAATTAAGGAGGCTTAATAAATCGGATTCTAGTCGAAATAAAACTAAGAAATTTGATTTATTATATGATGGACCATATCGAATTGGAGGAATAAAATATGCTAATGTGTATATTCTCGTTGATCCTGAAACTCAAAGTGTCAAAGGAGTTTATAATGCAGTCCATTTGGCTAAATATTATACTTAGGATGTTAGCTACTGAGATTTTCACGGGACTATATCATAAATTTTAACTTTAGAGGAATTGAGATATTCCTGGTCACAACCTAATTAATATAATTTTATTAGTTTTAATTTAATAATTAATATTAGAAGACTATTTTGATTATAGTATATAGTGAGTCAATTTGTTAGTGAATTGACTGGCATTATTAAATCGACTTCGTTTTAAAAATATAATGAACTATAATAATTTATAATTTAATACAAATTTAATTTGGTTATATAATCAGGGTTGAACTGAAATAAATCTAAATTTAGATAAACATGTTAAATAATTTTAATAATTTTGAATAAAAAATTAATTTAGTTTAATGATTTATAATATTAGTAGTTTAGTTATTTGTTTTGTTTATTGTATTTGTGAATAAAAAAATTTAAGGGCCAATATAGGAGGTTTTATTTTAATAAAATAATAATAATAATAATAAAAAAAAAAAAAATTAATTTAAAATTGAAAATTTTAGAATTCTCGAAAAAAAAAAAAAATGTTTTCTTAGATTTTTCGAAATAATAAAATTTTGGGGGAGGCTGTGCACTTGCGGAACCCTAAAAAATTTTTAAATGCATAAAATACTATTTAGAGGAAGTGTCAAGAAGTGTAACGGGAAACGGGGAGTAGAAAAATATGACAAGGTGTGACAGTCGAGACAGGGTCGGGGGAGAGTCGAAAAAGGGAAATGAAGGAAAAAAGCATTTTTACCGAATAAAAGGAATAGTTGCTAAAATTTTTATGAACGAAAGCAACAGAAGAAAACTAAGAATCAGGTTTTGTTGAATAGTGAGGGCAATGGAGCTGAAATAGAATTTTAACGTGTTTGAAAGTTTCAGGTGAGAGAGAATTTTGGCCGTCAAGCAAGGAAAATTTGGAAAAAACGGAGAAAAATGGAAGAATGGAATCGGTAAACGCTCCAAATATCCTTGTTGTTACTTTGAGACGTCTGTGAAAGAAAAGTCGATAGTAAGCTGGATTTCTGTGAGTTATAATAATTTTTTATTTTGAGCTCGCGAAAAAAAATAGAATTCATACAGCTGATGAGACGAATCTTTTGAAGGAGGCTATGATCCTGGATTGTGGGTTCCTTCAATTGAGATAAAGATAGGGATTGCTTCGTGTAGGATATAGTATAGGAAGGTTTATTTGCGCATAAATTCAAGATGCTAACATTCAGGGTTTGATTCCAAAGTGTAAAGAATAAGTGGAGTGAAACTAATGTTATGTAAGTATTCAATTTTGTGGTTTTCCATCTTTTATTTATTTTCGGTTCAAAGTTGTTGTGTGTATTTGAGATAAGGTGAAATGTGACTTAATGAAATTTATAGTTTCTTCCAGGTTGTGTGAGCTAAATAACGTTGAGAAAATCAGATTTCAATGTCAAAAGAGGAAGAGTTGAATGGAGAATATTTGCAGCTTTACAGATCTACCTGCGGAATCATAAGGGGCTTGTATTGTGTAATACTTTAAGTAAATTGTTATTCCCTCTTAATGATTTTCTTTTGTAAACATTAATAACTCTGCGGAAATTATAACATACTGTGTTTCTAATCTGAGTCGTTATTTGTAGATAGTAATAAAGATTTTCTTTTCCCATAATTAAGTATAAACTAGTTCTACAAGTGTCTTTGTTCGCGTATAGCTAGGCAGGATAATGTTCTATTTCTAAACAGGTACAGGAATTACAAGGAACATTATAGACATGGAAAAGCAAACCACAAATGATAAAACGTGAAGGCTAAAAAAGGTATTGCTTGGATTGTAAAGGTAATGTAAATTTCATTGTGTTTAATTCTTTCCTTTACAGAGAAATTGATTAAAATAGTCCTTGGTGAAATCATGGAAACTGGACTCTGATGTATATATATTGTCATCGATTAGGGGTGGCTTTAGATGTTGTATATTTTGTCAACATTTCAAAGTGACTTTGGACGATGTATATTATTATCATCAATTCAAGGAGACTTTAAACGATGTATATTTTTATACTTTTTTAGGTAGAATTGTCTATTTGACATTATTGTCAAATAGTCAACAAATAAATCATTTTTGATTTAGTTTTACTCAAAGCTAGACGCTATTTTGAAATCTTTATAAATTTTTTATCTCTTTAACAAAAAATAAATCAAAACCCAAAATCAAAATGGAAGAAAATATTAATACATTAAATAATTACCATTTTTAGAAAATAATATAAAATCTTTGGCCCTAAATCAAAATTCCAGTTTTTAATATACTAATGTCTTCATATGATAAAATTTAAGAAAAATATTCCGTCAGATCAAAAGAATTAGAACGTCAATTCAAAATCTTAAAATAATATATCTGAAAACTAAAACTTGGATATAGATTGTGATATTTTATTGTGAAATAAAGGGTAAGTTTAAGTAGAGTGAATATTATAAATAATAATATTTCAAGTAATAATAAATTGCTTTGATAGTGATTTTGAATCTTTTGCCTCAATTTCCCAAAATTGGAACATGCTGAGAGCATTACTACATCTCAGTACTCAAGCTCATAGGAGGTGCTTATCTTTCCTTTTACTTTCATACTATAGGAGTCCCAGATTTTGAGATTAAGAAATGCCTGCTCTCAGGTTTATTTAGTTCAACCAAGCATGGATGGATGCCCTCGTGACATGTGTCCCCGATGTCCACTATATTGGTTGTGGCTAATGTATGTCGCGTGTCACTGGAGTATCTGTCTAAGTCTATCTGATAATATCAACCTTCGGATTTATTTATTTTAATCATTCTTGGGCCGGAGCCCTCAAGCCTAAAAGGGTCTGATACTAAAGTTCTTCTCTTTCTATTTGTGTGAGGTTTCGCTGAATCATCCTGATTTCCCTCTACTGTGTGTGTGGGATAAATTGGTGTTATTCCAGTACAAATGGAAGGATATTAGCAAGGTGTTTTAACGTTGGATTTTGGAATTGGTGTTTCATGTGTTATGTGCTGACAACGCTCGCCCATTATTGGATGCGTCGTTTGAGTGGCATATACCACGGGAGGACCTCCTGATCTTAGCGTTAGATTGCCACATATAGAGTAGTTAGACAACTTAAAACTTTCTTCTTTTGTGTAGGGACATTCTAGTTTAGTCTAATGACATTAAATTGTTTATAAGGAATAAATTAGAATTGTCTTGAATCAAAAGGAAGAATATTCTTGATGGAGACATTACGTTCGTTCGTGGGTTGCTTCTTGTAAAGTGTGTTGACGACGTTCGCCCGCAAGGCTGCGACGGCTGTAAGACACTCTGACCTTGGGGGACCTCTGAACTTTATGTGTGTCATCCTAAAGTAGTTAACTAGTCTATTTAATCTTCATTGAATCATACAGGAATCTAAACCTTATAAGATTCTAAGTTTTAATCTTCCTTAATAAAACTTGTCATAAATTATCATACTTAAAATTATACTTTGACTCAGTGTGAAACCACCTTAACTTTACTAAATAGATTCTTGAAAACAATAATGGAACAGAAATTATAATGTTTAGTTTCTTTTCATTGTAGATAAGTTCCGAATATTTAAGTATATACAATAATCCCATTTTTATACTTCTTTTGAGTCCTCTTTTAAAAGAACATCGAGTTTTAGCTAGTGTTGTTTACGCTAAATTCTCCCAGTGTTCTTGGTTTTGAATACTCGATGCTTTTGATTTTCCCTTAAGATCTTAAATCATAAATGTTTGGCCCAACCTAGCTTAGATACTACTATCCCGTATCTTCTCGGTTCTGGTCATCATACTTCACTTTTAATTAAGGATTACCTTCAGTAATCTTTTGTTATACTTACTTCTTATTTGTTCTTCTTCGAAATATGCTGGGTAATCCCATTATAGTTTAGATGCAATTCATTTTATTTAAATGAGTGTTTAGACTGGGGTTACTCTACATAATCCTTGTCCTGCGTGGGTTGGTAACGGAAAAGAGATTTAGCTACGCATCACAAGTGAGAGCTATGAAGGATATACGGAGATCTTGTTGGTGCAATAAAGTCACTCAGTGACAGGGGGGAGGGAAATTGCCCTTCAAACTCTTTATGTCTCTCGTTATAAAACCGTTATTGATCTAGGCTGGCCATGCAAGCAATAATACTATACCCGTATCTAGTACAGACTTCACACTTGGACGTGTGGAGCTGGCTAATTATTTTCAGTTTAACTTATTTCAAAACAAACTAAGGGATTCGATGATGTCGATCATTGTCTGCCCGGAGGGATTACAGGAAGAGCTCTTATAGCTCATGATGGAGAGTGCCCTGTTTTCCTAAAGGAAGACCGTATGCTTCGTGTGCCTGGCGGGCTCGGTGACCAGCTCTGGTATGGGTGACTAAAAGAAATAGTCAATACCCTGTGAACCCTGGATGAGTCAGTGATCGTCCCTTAAAGGTGGGCCACGTGGAAGTCGGGTTTGACGCGGGGCATGAACATACCGGGGGGAGACATCATCACCGTCTGGGTTGTACTGTGGTTAGTTGGTTCCGCACTCCACATACATTAACCCTAGTCTTTACTGTAGTTTAAGTTTTCGATGGGATATCCAGCTCCGCGAGGATGATCAGAATCCTGACGATCCAGTTGGATTGTTAGGGTAGTTTAGCGTCATGTCATCGTGAGCTGGGTGATGATATGCCTCGGACCTAGGACTTAGGGTAGAGGAGGCCTAGGACGAGCTGTTTGGGGCGATGGTGGTGCTCCAAACCTGGGGATTGTCCCCACATTATTTTTTTATTACTTCGTTTATATTAACATAGGTTTCTTTTCAGAAACTTAACGGCTATAATAATATTGCATTGTAAAAGAGATGAAACCTCTCCTAAACTGAAGAATCTACATGAATTCAGTTGAACTACACCAAACAATATGAGACTAAATTTAAATAAATAGTGATATAAAATAAAATAAATAATTCAAATTAGACATGTAAAGATTAGGTTTATATTCAAATATAAATATTAAAATAACAAGTGTGTTTCTTTTTCATTCTTCTATTGCCACTCTCCACCGAGCAGAATCTGTAAATTACAAGATATTATAAATATATAAAACGGAATGACGTAGGATTCAGGAAAAATATAATATTCTTAAAGGATATTATTCTAGACGATCAACCTTGGCCAAAACTTTCACGTATCTGATTTGAGGATCCTATATGAAGGGACTTCAGATCTGTACAGTACCTTCTATTTCTACGAATAGGTTTCATTCGTGTACTCTATCACGAACCCACTTTTCGCTCCGACTGTACAAAACCTGCCAGGTTGCGGAGTGGCAAACCAACGTTTTGTGGACCTAGTAGGCCACTACTATCGCTACAAAGTTGAAAATTTGTTGTACTCGATGACGTAGGATAACATGCAGTGCCCTTAAAGTCTATTACAGCCACAAACTCAGAATAATGACCTCCTTGCTTCGCTTGGCCACAACTTACAACGATCGATTTTCAAAAAATAAAAAAGATCTTGACACGTATGGAATAAACGAAACCCGCATACACCCCAACAGATTTTTATTGAAATAAATCCATTCCCGTAAAAAAAATCGTTACATTTTTTATAGATATCGGGTATTTAAAGTTTCATCGTTGTTATAGTATATTAAGCTCTTTAGTGCATCATGCATGATGAGTGCGCGCATGACAAGCCCTGCCTTCAATCCTCAATGCTCATGCACCGCGCGACGGCGGCGCGCATAGCCACAGAAATATTAAGAAGCGGCAAAAATTTTAAAAGTAAAAATTACCCCTATTAAAAACCGGTGAAATTGATTCTACTCTCGTTTCTGAAAAAACTATTTTCTCAGTTTAGCTTATTCCGTTAACACGTTATATACGTGGTTCCTTACTCAGTGTCAAGACACTGAGTCAAGGTCAAGACCTTTAACAGGGCGAAGCAAGTAATCCGAATCTACGAGTATCTACATTCATTTGTTCGCAAAAGATATTTCTCCTATTACCTAGAAATTGATAGGCTATTACGATTAATAATCCATTTCTTTGCTCAGTGATTCAATCAAATTAAGTAGTATGTTTACTAAGATCTGAAGTAATTCCAATCAGAATCCAATCTAGTATTAAGTTTCCAATAACTGCGGTCTGTCTGTAGCGTAAAATTGATTCTCAACATTGAACTGCAATCGCGAGTTGAGTAACTTACTACTAATCTCGCATTCTGACTTGCTAGATTGTTCTTAAAACACTAGAATCTCTGGGTTGTTGTCATGACAAAAATACAAATATATGTTTACGTTATCTATATGTTCGTTAAGTGAGTCAATTCAATCATATACAGGGTACCGCAGAAATAATTTCTGTGTGCGTTAAATTTATTGAGTACATTTAAATTATTTGAATGTTAAACGCACAAAAGAAAAAAGAATAGTGCCTCTGTTTTGCTTACATCTGTTTTGGGTGGGCGCTGGCTGTCGACTGAATGCAAGGGAATCTGCGAATGTAATAATGATAATTTCGCGTTCGCCACTCGTGCTTGATTCGCGTCGAGCGCGAGCCGCGAGGCGAACTACGAACGCACCGTTTACAATATGCGTGTTCGTGGCTCGGGTCGCCATTCGCCTTGTCATTCGCGCGACCCCTTTAAAGTAGTATATGTACACTCAACAGCACGTCAGTAGAAACATTTTTGAACCTTATGGCGCAGTAATAGAGCTGAAAAATTTTCTACCGACGTGCGGTTGACCGTACCTACAGTAAAGAGCCCATCAAGCTTGACTCATTGGACTTTGTACCGTTATTATTCTATGTCGTACGGGCTAGAGTCGCTTGAACTGTCGTTGACTGTACAAGAACTTCTGCTCTGGATACAAAAATCATAATCGATAAAAATAATAATCGATTCAGAGATGCGTGCTAAAAACAAGTAAGTACAAATACACTTCTCATCAGAAAAATCGAAACACCTTGCAAGTTTATGTTTTGTGAGGATCAGAAAAATGTGTATATTTAGGGCTCCCGCACACGACCGAGAATCGGTGGGCGATTATCGGCCAGGACAAGGAGGGAAGATTCAGGTGATAACACATCAGAGCGGGATGCCGACAAAAAATCGGTCACCGATTCTCGGTCGTGTGCGGGATCCCTTAGGAATATAAGTATGTCACATGTCGTTTAATAGTAAATAATATGAGGTTTTCAAATCCTAATGTTATTGTTCTAAATTAAAATTATATGTAATGAGTCATTTTTATCCTGTATGGAGTATGAAGGAAATGGATACAACACACGTAAATGAAAAAAGAAGCTAAGTAACGTTTATTTATTAACATAACCCTCCCCGAATTCTTGTTACTGCTTCCAGACGGTTCTTCATCGCTCGGATGAGTCACGACCACAGAATAAGGTCACGATCACATGTTGTGGCATTCCATTCCTCTTGGATTGCATTTTGCAGCTGGCTAAGTGTTTCTCGGGCAGGATATCTTGCTCGGATTCGTCTCTTTAATTCATCCCATAGATGTTCAATGGGATTCATATCTGGGCTTCTTGCTGGCCATTCCATAATGGAGATATCTAAGATAATCTCGTACGACGCCCGCGGTGTGAGCCCTAGCATTGTCGTGCATGAACTGTTCGACGTACCGATAACAGTTTAGTAAAGGCAGACGTGGCCCAGACACGAAGGCAAGCTGTATCTCACTGTCGGCGCTGATTCCTCCCAAACCGTCCACGAACCGCCACCATAGCAAACCCTTTCTTCAATGCAGCATTGTGCAAAGCGTTGTCCATCTCTTCTGTAGACCTTGTTCCTTCCGTCGTTACCATACAGCATAATTTTACACTCATCAGAAAAGAGGAATTGGCTCCACTGGAGGGTATGACAAATTTAGGTGCTCACGTGCAAAGTAAAGACACGCTCTTCGGTGTTCTGCAGTTAATTTAGGCCCATTTGCTGGCTTGTGCGGTACCAATCCACGTTCCTTCAACCTTCTTCTAATTTTAGAGTCACTTACAGCCACCTTACGTACGACATGAAGCTTCTGCTGCAGTTGAAAAGCGTTGGGGCGTCAATTTCGTAAAGAATTTGTTATTCGAATCGATCATCGCTCAAAAGTGATCCGTTTTCTGCCAGATCCTGAACGGCGCGTGAATAAACCAGTCTCCCGATAGCGTTTGTACTATATGAACAGCCCGGCTTAGATGCAATCTTTCAACTACAACACGCTGACTAAGTCCAGAATCCAGCATTGCCACCACTTGGGCAGCTTCTGCGGGCGAAGTATCCATATGCTATATAAAAAAAAACTTTTTTCAGACGCCCCAAAGTCACAGTAAACCTTAGAGCATAGAGTAATATTAGAGTATACATAAGTATAGAGCGGCCTTTATGTCAAGCGTAAGCAGGTTTTTCTATAGACGCTGATTTTGACTGTATCGTAAAAGTAATTAAAATCACGTAAATCGATTTTGTAGCTTGCTTCTGCACATTATACTATGATTACTAATAAATTGTTAATATTTTTCGGGAGAAATATCGGCGCAGAAAACTATTGTTACTAAACTGAATGCGATTTAAATTTCCGGATTGTTCATACCCGTGCTTTCGGTTCATACTCGGTTTCGCGCACTCTATAGCTTGTTTATATGTATTCTCTAAGCAGTAAACAAATAAAGAACAAAAAGTTTAAAGATAAGCGCCAATTTTTAGTTTTTAAAGGTGAAATTTACTCCAACTCTAAACAAACAATTGTCACAAAACAGTGATTCATATCATTACTATCACTACATAGTATAAAGCAAAGTCGCTTCCCGCTGTCTGTCTGTATGTATGCTTAGATCTTTAAAACTACGCAACGGATTTTGATGCGGTTTTTTTAAATAGATAGAGTGATTCAAGAGGAAGATTTATATGTATAATACATGCATAATATAGTAGAGAAATACTGATAATTTTAGAGGTTTCTAATGTAATGTCGTAAATAAACACTTTTTTGCGCTTACATTGCAAACGCTGGCAGAATCGTAAGAGATAGATCAAAATAATGTACTACAGTATTGTACACCTTAAAAAGATCTACAAAAAAGTCTGGGATGGTATCTCTTAGGGATAACCCACAATAACAATTTTTTATCCTTTATTTTTTTACGAAGTGATTTTAAGCAGTACAGCATTGATCCTTATCCAATTGAGTAACTTAAATACATTGTGCATTTAATATACATCAATATGGCCCTTTACAGCATGTAATTTAAATGAATATTTTCGAAGATATTACAGAATTAAAATGCAGGGACATAGCGGTGGTTGCAGCGGTACGGGGGCCCGGCGGCGGCGCGTGCCTATAAATAGTGTATTTAGTATCAGCATTTCACCCGTGCGATGCCAGGGCGGGTCGCTAGTTTATAGGATAAACAAATCAAATAATAATTTTGAGTTTAGAATTTTTGCATACCACTGTAACGGCCAACTGCCAACTACACAATCATGTATTTGTTTCTGTGATTTTTAGGGTTCCGTACCTCAAAAGAAAAAAACGGAACCATTATAGGATCACTTTGTTGTCCGTCTGTCTGTCTGTCTGTCTGTCTGTCAAGACCCTTTATCTCACGAAAGGTTAAAGGTATCAGGTTGAAATTAATACCATATATTAGGATCCATGAACCACACAAGATCTGAAAATTTCAATTTTTTCCAACGACGCAATCAAAAGACATGGCATTTTATGTCCTCATCTCCATACAATTATTCAAAAATGAAAAACCTACAGGGTACTTCCCGTTGACCTAAAATTATGAAATTTGGCAAGAAGCTAGGTCTTACAGTACAAATAATGGAAAAAGTCTGAAATCATTAAATATTACAACTTTTCTCACAACTAATGGTAACCAATTGTGGTGAGCTCCCGTTTCAAGAACATTCATATAAGAGAGGGGTCAAGTTGGATGGTCGCTGAGGCGATTTTTGTTTTAGTTCTATTTAAAACGGGAACACTTACAAACTTGAAAATTGGTATGTTTATAGTTCTTAAGCTATAAAATAACAACAAATAATAAAATTTGGTCAAGCGCGTGTCGTACTCAAAAAATGTAGCACATTAACTTACTGAAATTTCAACTAATAGGTACAATTATGTTTATGTGGTGGTACGGAACCCTCAGTGCGCGAGTCCGACTCGCACTTGGCCGGTTTTTTTTCATTGAATGAAAACTTTTTTGTGTTAAATCAGGACAGAAACCATAAAGAGATAAAAACGGAAGTGTTTCGATTTTTCTGATGAGAAGTGTAGTTTGTGACCTTTATCTTATATCTTCGAGCATCAACTTAATTAATCATTATTATGAAGTTGACGAGCAAGTCCTTGAAAACTACAAACTAGGCGAGTGACTTGTGCTGGTGGCTAGGCTTACCAAGTACTGTCTAATGTGTTGCCAGACTATAGAAACAAATCGACATCTACCCAAAGTAATTTTGCACCAGGGTGCTGGGCTACAGTAGGTAATCTTTTTGAGAAAACATTGTTCACCATTTTTTTATTTTTATGTACAAGCAAGCAAGCGAGCTTGTGGGCCACCTGATGTTAAGTGGTTAATAGCGCCCACTGTTTTATTAATAGCAAAATTCACACTGACAAGACAGCAAAGTGCGTTGCCCACACTGAGAACAAAGATGGTAAACTAAATACAGACGTACAGTAGGACACGGTTATTTTGGCAGGTGGATGACGTATATTACGCCAGGAGGGCGCTGGTGTCATATATTTTGCTCGTCAAATGTCAAAATCCCTTTACAGTGGCTTTAGTTCTGCTTTTATCCACCTGCTTCAATAACGTGTCGCACTGTAAGCATTTTACTGCCCTGCTTTTGAATTCCTATTTTTTTTAGCTATCTCACCTGATGGTAAGTGACGATGAAGTTGAAGGTGTAGCATGTCTACCCAAAACAGGCCTTTTTACTAAACTCTCGAAGAAGCTTTACGACTACTTATGCGAGAATACCCGAGAAAGTTTAGTTTCTCGCGCACCTGTTCTCAGTCAAGCGAGAGAAATGTCTTGGTCAGCCTTTACAGTCATCTCCTGCTGAGTGTGGAGGGGCTTAAAGTAAAAAGGGGGTAGATCTAGAAAGTTATTTTTTAAATATCTACTGCAATTGGAATATTCTCGACAATCTGGCAACACAAAAGCTACCTACAAAGTCGGGGCAGACAACTGTTCAAATTGTATGTAAGGTTGACAGAGTACACAGCGACGTATGATATTCCGGCGACTGTAATTACGTTGAGGCCATAAAATGGGCGATATGATTGATTTACACGGGGCAAAATTAAGGCACCTCTGATGAATGCAGCTATGTGAAAGAAAGAAATTGTCGAGTAGGTTTCTCTTTCTTTCTCCCTCAGAGGCACCTGTTGAAAACGTCTACCGTTTTATTAAATTTAGTATAGTTCGTATGTGTATGAAAGTTTGTCTTTCGATTTTTATCAGGCGCTTCACTTAGCTATAAGCATTTTTTGTATCCCCCCTCTCCTCCGAGCTTCTTGCTCCTGGCTCTCAAGCCGAATTACACGTTTTTTACTACTCTGATTTAATCTTTAATTTATAAAATTCCTGAGTATTCAAGTCTTCGCAACATGGTCCTTCGAGCCGGATACAGATGAAGAATCAGCGAAAATAATAAGAAGAAACAAATACAAAGGATTTAATAGCTGTGACTGTGGCGGGTGTGAAGGTCAACAAAAGGTCGACATCAAGATTAGGTCAAAAGTGATAAAAATCTAAGGACTTTTAAGTGCTAATTATCATATCTTCCTTTAATTATCACCCGGCACTCACGTTCAGGTAGTATTTAAGTGTAATTACTAAGGTTAGTACCAGTGTTACCTATCTCTTTGTTACCAAACCTATTTAGTGATTTTCAGACTTGAGTTTTAATAATTTAGTTATTGTATTACTTCCTAAAGTATCATTAGCTGGTCAAGCTTCCTACTAAATATTTATTTTACTCAAATCTGCTTAATTTTTGTTCACTTACCTAGATTTAGGTCTTACATAGGTATTGGTGCCTAGGTAGCACATTGATGGTTAAATATCTAACTTTACTTAATAAAAAGGAGTATTTATTCATTGTGTATGTGGTCACATTATAGTTTTGTTAAAATTCAGTTAATTTGATAAATTAAATGCAATTTTTGTCAAAAATATACAATCTAGGATTTTAGTCTAATTTGTCTGTAACATTAACTTCAATTCTTTATTGTATTAAATTCCAGGTTGCTTGACACCTTCCAAAATGACTGAAAGTGAGGAGAAAGAGCTTATTCGCAAGAGAGGAAACCTTAAGGGGCAGCTTACCATTTTCATTAAATATTTAGATGAGTTAAATATTTCGTCACTGTCTGTAATTGAGGTAAGGGAATTGCAATTGAGATTGGTTAAAATTCAGGCAATATTCCAACAATTTGATGATATCCAAATGCAATTAGAGTGCATTGTAGCCGATCCTGATAGTCAGCTTCTAGAACGAACTGATATAGAAAACCGTTTTTATCGTGCAATTTCTAGATCTCAGGATATAATAGATAATTACACGAAATCTGATCGTGAAGGCTCGGACTCAGGTGCTAGTGACAGAAATGATAGATTTTTTAGGCGTAAAAGCGTTCGAATGCCTCCAATTGAGCTGCCAAAGTTTAGCGGTGCCTATGAAAATTGGCTCGAATTTAGGGACACTTTCACCAGCCTTGTTCACGGCAACAATGGTTATGATGAGATAAGTAAGTTCCATTATTTACGTTCCTCGCTGGAAGGGTCTGCTGCTGAGGTCATAAAAAAAGTCGAATTCTGCGCGACTAACTATTCCACGGCATGGAATATTTTGTGTGAAAGATACAATAATAATCGGTTGCTCACTCAAAATCACGTAGCTTCGTTATTTAATATTTCCCAAATCACTAAGGAAAGTTCGTCGGCACTTAAGGGAATGATTGACCAATATAATAAAAATCTCCGTGCCCTAGCGGCTTTGGGTGAACCCACACAACATTGGGACACATTACTGATTTATTTCGCCAGTCAAAAAATTTACCAATCCACTTTTAGCAAATGGGAGGAGTTTAAAAGCACTTTAGACAAACAAAAACCGATTACATTTGACACGTTCATCACATTTTTGAGACAACGCGCTGATTTCCTTGAGACTTTAGAGTTATCATTACAAAATCAATCACCTTCGGGCAGCAGTCATGATAAAAAATCATCGACAAAATCTAAAAATAGAACTTTTACTTCGAACTCTAAAAATAGCTCGAAGTCTGATATAAAATCATGCCCTAATTGTCATTGCAATCATACACTGAATAACTGTCCACAGTTTCTTGCATTAACTAATGAAGCGCGACTTCAATTAATGCCTAATTTCAAGGTTTGTTTTAATTGCTTTAGCGCGGGTCACTACGCGAACCGCTGCAGTAAAACTGGTTGCAACTTATGCAAGCGCCGTCATCATACACTCATTCATATTCCTATAACTAGCTATAATACGAGCAATGCGTCCACGCACACCGCTACTGATAACATATCGCCGCCGCCGCCGCCGCCTCTGCCGAATCAGCCGCACGAGACATCGCATTCGACCGGCAACGGTCAAGCGGACCCACGTAAACAGGTTAACAACAATGTCGTTCTCTCGGCGAATGTTTTCACTCCATACCAGGGTGAGGTTTTGTTATCTACGGCTTTAGTTAAATTGTTCGATGCGAATAACCGCGAACATATCGCACGCGCGTTACTCGATTCTGGCAGTACTTCGTGTCTGATGACCGAAAAAATGTATCAGCTGTTAAACCTGCCGACTACTTCTATAGATAAATCTATACTGGGTATAAATAATACCGAGTCGCACGAAACAAGCTGTGTTGTGTGCCTATGTCGTCACTCAATGAAAAGTATAAAACAAAAATGCAGTGTTTTATTTTACCTTCTATCACCGGCGACTTACCTTGCAACAAAATAAAAATATCGGGTCTTAATTTACCGACTGATTTATGTTTAGCCGATCCCAATTTTTATTTACCTGCGCCCATTGATTTAATTATTGGTGCAGATATTTTTTGGGATATCATGGGGGCACAGCATGTCAGCCTCGGCCAGGGAAACCCGATATTACACGAAACTAGACTTGGATGGATAGTTTCTGGCCCAACTCGCGGCCCTTATAGTTTCCCTATTAAATGTAATTTTGCGAAAATCGATGACCTTCAAAACCAACTTACGCGTTTTTGGCAGCTTGATGAAGTTAGCCCTCAGTTATCTGATTACTCGCCTGAAGAAAAATTGTGTGAAGAACACTTTATGAAAAACACAACCCGTCTTGATGACGGAAGTTTTTGTGTGAGGATTCCTCTTAAGGAAAACCCAGCTGTTTTAGGGGATTCTAGTCAAAGAGTGAGACATTGCTTTCTTTCCATGGAGCGTAGACTAAAAGGCAATGTCGGTAATATGTACAGAGACTTCATGTCTGAATATGAGAATTTGGGTCATATGACAGAACAGACTGCGTCAGATTCGAAAGAAGGTGCTCAATTTATAGCACATCATTTTGTGCTGCGCGAGAGCACTACAACGAAACTAAGAGTACTTTTTAATGCTTGCAGTCCCACCTCCTCTGGAGTCTCTTTAAACAATATTCAGATGGTAGGACCTACTGTGCAGGACGACCTGCTATCAATTCTTATGCGTTTCCGGTTTCATAGGTATGTTTTATCTGCAGACGTAGAAAAAATGTACCGAACTGTCATGGTTCATCCAGATGATCGATACCTACAGCAAATTTACTGGCGTAACTCTCCACTAGAAACGATCAAGATCTTCCAGTTAAATACTGTGACTTACGGCACAGCGAGCGCGCCATTCCTCGCCACGCGTTGTCTGAAGCAAATAGGTCTTGACTGCAGAGATAAAACGATTTCTGATATCATAATTCACGACTTTTACGTCGATGATTTGCTGACAGGATGCGATGATTTTCAGGAAGCGAAAGGTATTTGTCAGAATCTTGCCTCTGAACTTGCTTCTGCTCGTATGAATCTACGTAAATGGAAGTCAAATGAACCCAAACTGGTCCCAGAACCCTCACAGTCATCCGTTGATTTAAACATTGGCGGTAATGAACCTAGCAAAGTGTTAGGCTTAGGCTGGCAGACTAACTCTGATGAGTTATGTTTTCCTATCGGAACTGACATTTCTAACAAAAATACGAAACGTGACATGCTTTCTGTAATAGCACAAATCTTTGACCCTTTGGGCTTATTATCTCCGTGTGTTGTTCGCATGAAAATGCTTTTACAAAGATTGTGGTTGCTGAAACTGTCATGGGACGATCAATTGCCGTTAGAAGTTAGTCAAGATTGGACTAAGGTTATTTGCGAACTGCCAGCACTGATGAACCTTCGCATTCCTAGGTTGGTAGTATGCAACTTATACAACTCTTTGGAGTTTCACATTTTCTCTGACGCGTCGGAACATGCATATGGTGCATGCTTATATGTACGCAGTACTAATGAGAACGGCGATGTGTCTGTCCGTCTGTTGATGGCCAAAAGTCGAGTAGCCCCGTTGAAACCCACCACTATCCCGAGGCTAGAGTTATGTGGTGCCCTCGTAGGTACTCGTCTTCACGAAAAGGTTAAAATCACACTTCGCATTCCGATCAAAAGCACAACCTTTTGGTCGGACTCAATGATTGTTCTTGGGTGGTTAAAGATGCTGCCTAACAAACTGCAACCATTTGTACGAAACCGAGTTGCAGAGATATTGGAAAATACCGGTGACTGCGAGTGGCGGCATGTTCCTACGGAGCATAACCCCGCTGATTTCGTGTCGCGTGGTGTTGGTTGCGACTCGATCCAGTCACTTGACCTATACTGGACCGGACCACGTTTCTTGCGTCATAGTCCGTCCACTTGGCCATCTGTGCCTAAGAGAGGAACTCTTACGTCACTTCCAGAGGTTCGACGTGAAGTATCGTTGCACACCACGGACGCAAACCAGTCTGCTTCTGAACCATTTATTCCTTTCGATAATTTTTCAAATTTGTCGAGGCTGAATCGCGCTATTGCCTATATGCTGCGCTTTGTCAATGCTTGTAAAAAGCAGCCTGCGACTACAGGTTATATTAATGAAACTGAGCTACGTGATGCTTTGAACTTGATTATAAAAACGTCGCAACGTGAATCATTCCCTGAATATCAAATGTTAATTGAAAAGCGTGAATTGCCTAAAAATAGCCCTTTATTAAAGTTTAACGTTTTTCTCGATGAACATGGTCTGATGCGCGTTGGAGGACGTCTCGAAAATTCAAATTTTCCATATGAAAAGAAACACCCAATTTTAATACAGTCCACACATCGATTTACTCGCTTATTGTTTCAACACCAACACATTAAACTAATGCATGCAGGACCTCAACTCTTACTCTCGACCATTCGAGAAACCTACTGGCCAATTGGTGGTCGTAATCTGGCTAAAGCCTGTTACCACCGATGTGTTAAATGTAGTCGCGCAAAAGGTAAAATCGTCTCACCCTTGATGGGTAACTTACCTCAGCAGCGGATTACTCCAGGAGGTTACCCTTTTCAGGCAGTAGGAGTTGACTATGCAGGACCTATGTCTGCTGCTAGTCGTCAAGGTCGTGGATGTAGGATGGTGAAAGTGTACATCGCGATATTTATTTGCTTCACAACTAAGGCAATTCATCTGGAGCTGGTTGGTGATCTGACTAGTAACAGTTTTTTACTTGCACTACGTAGGTTTATATCTCGTAGAGGGAAGCCTACTGATATTTACTCCGACAATGGCACGTCATTTGTTGGAGCTTACAATGAGTTGTCTCAATTTTTGCATTCCAATTGCAATTCTTTATCCGAAGTTTCAGCTAGTGATGGGATAAACTTCCATTTTGTGCCTGCTTTTTCTCCTCACTATGGGGGCTTATGGGAGGCAGGTATAAAGAGTACCAAATTTCATTTAAAACGGGTGCTAGGTAATTGTAATTTGACCTTTGAGGAGTTGTACACCACGTTAGTTCAAATTGAGGCTGTACTAAACTCGCGGCCACTCACGCCACTCTCGTCTGACCCTGAAGATTTCACGCCTCTCACACCCGGCCACTTCCTGATTGGTCGACCGCTCACAGCCCTGCCAGATCGTGACCTCCAGGACCGGTCTTCGAACCACTTGACCCGATTCCAGCGGATCGAGCAGCTTCGTCAGCATTTTTGGGCAAGATGGAGCCTCGAGTATGTGTCTGAGCTGCAGCACAGAACAAAATGGAGGACCAGTAACAATCCCCTGAATATTGGCACTCTTGTTCTTCTGAAGGAAGATAACCTCCCTCCACTGAAATGGAAGATGGGACGCATCGTGGCTGTTCATCCCGGTTCGGATGGTGTCAACAGAGTTGCTGATGTAAAGACTTCAACTGGGACCGTCCGAAGATCTTTCAGCAAGATTTGTCCACTGCCCATTTGTACAGAATAGTTTGGTTGAAAGCTGCATCTTTCAACGTCGGGGGGCATGTTGAAAACGTCTACCGTTTTATTAAATTTAGTATAGTTCGTATGTGTATGAAAGTTTGTCTTTCGATTTTTATCAGGCGCTTCACTTAGCTATAAGCATTTTTTGTATCCCCCCTCTCCTCCGAGCTTCTTGCTCCTGGCTCTCAAGCCGAATTACACGTTTTTTACTACTCTGATTTAATCTTTAATTTATAAAATTCCTGAGTATTCAAGTCTTCGCAACACTCTGACTTCGCAACTGAGTATTCAAGTCTTTGTAAATTTTGCAGTCGTGTAAATCCGGCTGTAAGCGACAGATTTAATTCTTACAAGCTCTTTAGACGATGGTAAACCAGAAGCAGCAGCCAAGAACTGTCTTGGGTTGGTTTTTAGGGTTCCGTACCTCAAAATAAAAAACCGAACTCTTATAGGATCACTTTGTTGTCCGTCTATCTGTCTGTCTGTCAAGACCCCTTTTCTCACGAACGAGAAGAGGTATCAGGTTGAGGGTTAAAAAAAAACGACAAAGCGCTTCGAGAAAAGGTAGGTAGTGCCCTTGCGCTTCGCTAGGCTCGTCTTGGCGGGGGCACATATGCCCCCAGCGCCAAGGGAATATTTTTTATTTTATTTTCTATTTTTGTTTATTTAGGTACATCAACAGCCTAACACAAAAAGTTTTATAAGAGCTTAGAGTCTATAAATATAAGGCCAATTAGAGATGTTCCATGATGTAACCAAACATAATTCGTAGTTGTGATTATGAGATGAAGATGAGCCTAGGTACCTACAGTGGACCGCACGTTGATGGCAACACTTTGACCCCGAGCTGGCCCGGGCGGGGTATACGAGTATGTTCCTTGGCCCCCAGATATAACGTGTTACTCCGCGGTTCTAGTTGAAAAACTCATGAAAAATCTGATTTAGGAGCCCGACACGTCAAGTGCTTCAAGTTATAGTGACTGAAAGCACGTTAAGTCAGCGACAGAGTTTGTTTGCGCCCAACTTTCCTCTTGGAGAGTTTGGAAGTAAGTACGTACTGTTAATACGTATGCCGATTACGTCACGACTGGGAACTCGATTGTAATTATTAAGACGCGGGAAAATTATGTTAGGAAAGTGTAACGTAGGTACTGTCGACCGAATTGAATTGTGACCAAGTTTTATGATTTCTTTTTTGACGTTTTGTATATAATATTTGACTAACGTTTATAAGAAAAAATAAAGTAACATAAGAAACACCAGTGCGTGACAGAATAGAGGGAACTACAGCAGTTACCGATAGACTTGAGCTACTTGGCAGGAAATTGTGTGAAAACTTGTTTTTTGGCGTTAATATTGAGGCAAAAGCCCAAACTGCGACAAAAAAGCTAGGCATCCTCAATAAAGTTAACCGATACTTCACTCCTGGACAGCTTCTATTTTTAGGGTTCGGATACCAAAATGGTAAAATAAAGGAACCCTTATGGTGCCGCTCTGTCTGTCTGTCTATCTGTCACACCTCTATATCTCAGCAACCACTTATGCTATCGACCTAAAATTTGGAATAGTTTTAGGATATAGTTGCCCAACTTAACTGCACATGAAAAATTTTTGAAAAAAGCATGATTATTAATGTAAAGGGGGCCAAAATAGGGGGGGCAAAATTTTAAATTGTCGCTACTAGGGCGAATGGGGTATCATATAAAAGGGCTTTACTTGTTCATTTTGAAATATATTTTTTATTTTTTTAAATTTCTTAGTTTTCAAGTTATGATGAAAAATGTCGAAAAAAATACCATACTCCCCCCCTTATCTCCGAAGCTTGAGTAAGGAAAAATCTGAATTAATTACAGTTGACAGAGGTTTATGTAAAATTTACAGCAAAAATAAAACGATCTTTCTATGTTGCACAGTTTTTCAGAAATCTGCAAAAAACCTTTACAAACAAATTTAGTTTTGCGGTCCTGAAATGGACTTTATTGCTTCCAAAAATACTATAGGTATATCGGAACCCTCGGCGCACGAGTCCGACTCGCACTTGACCGGTTTTTTTATTTAAAGCCATAGTACTCGGGATCGGTTAGGTTGGTTTTACTTTAGCTAACGAACCCAGTTTTTTGATGCACAATCATGCAAAATCATTGTTTTTGATGTGCATTTATGCATTGCCCTTTAGAAGTAGTAATTTGGTATTTTTGATGCACAGTCAACATTTTGATGTGCAATTAGTATTTTTGATGTGCGGTTAAATATTTCCCAATTAATATGATGACCAGATCAGGCAGCCAATTTTGAATACGAGTATTACTGGGTTACGAGTATAAAATATCTCCTTATATATCTCCTTAGAGACTTTAAAAATTTACCCTGATAAACTATTGAAAAGTAAACTTAATATAAAGAAATGTAATGTAAGTACATACATACATAACATCACGCCTCTTTCCCGTCGGGGTAGGCAGAGACCACAGTCCTCCACCTGCTACGATCTTGACATACTTCCCTTGCTTCCTGTACTTTCATCAATCCTTTCATACATGCTCGTCGGTTTAGGGTACTTTTAACCTGGCCTTTATTCAGAACGTCCTGAATCTATACCAGTAATGTAATGTAATGTAATGTAATGTAATGTAATGTAATGTAATGTAATGTAATGTAATGTAATGTAATGTAATGTAATGTAATGTAATGTAATGTAATGTAATGTAATGTAATGTAATGTAATGTAATGTAATGTAATGTAATGTAATGTAATGTGGCAATAATTATTCAGCGTGTAACGGAAAGGTGTGATAATACTAATAGCCTAAGAGCCAAACGATTTCACTGTATGAAGATTCAACAAAAATTCATATCAGCATTTTTTTTCGTCAAAAATTAAATTAGCTGGTCTATAAAATAATTCATTAGTAATCCACCTAAATTTACGACCGCATGATTTAAAAAAAAAAATAATAAAGGTATTATAAATTCCACAAAAGCAGGGCAAAAATGCTATAAATATTATTTACTTTACATTTAATTACCTTTATTTTTATATTATTTTAAGTATATAATCCTCCTATATTTGTAAAAGAAACAAAATTAAATCTAAAAAACAAATTTACGTAAATCTCAAAGTTACATTAGACCAATGATAAAAATGCTATCAGATCAGTTCTTCAATGCTTTTGTTTCATTAACGTCCCTTAACATATAGTGTACTAAATCCTACAAAAAAAATAAATATGGAAATTGAAACCTCCAGAATTTGAAATTGTACCTTCCAGTTTGAAATTTGGGTTCAAAAATATAGTATCTTAAAATTGCATTTTAAAGCCGTTTACAAAAATTTGGCCTGATATGAATTTTTTCTCCAAAATATAGGATAGCTCTTAGGGTATAAAGGGTGTGAATCTGATCAATTTTTCCCAAAGAACATAGGTAAGCGCATTATGTATGGGAGGTCAAATTAGATTTTTCGTATTTCGACCTATGTTCCTTGGGAAAAGTTGTTCAGTTTCATGGGCTGATTGACACCTTTCCGTTATAGGCTGTATGTTACTTTAAATTTTAATCTTCACTTTAAAATAAACTTCCGTGATTTTGAATTTTTTTTTGTGATATTTTATCACCCGGTCCGGTGATATTCATGAATCAGCTTCCAGATACATTACTATACTGCTAAATCCTCATAATCAAAATATACCTGTTATTTTTAGGGTTACGTTCTCGTTTAATTAATACTCTCATTATCTCTTCAACTTGGAAAAACTTTTTTAGTACGATGATCAGATCAGATCTCAGAACAAAGACCTCCTTGCTTCGCTCGGAGGTCAAATTTCTTTGGATCAGATACAGCGCTATCTGCATTTTTTTAATAACCTCTATTACCTCTTCTTAGTAAATAACTTACCCGCCCCAATCTAAACAGGAGGCTCTATTATACAAAAAAAAAACATCGTTCAAGTAACCGCGGGTAATTTATACTACCTAATCTGGTAGGCCGTTTGGGGAAGTAAGTAATTACGGGTTGAAAAACACTTAAATTTGCCGGTTAATGTGTTTTTGCGACACCCTAACGACTGGGAAGGTAAAAAGGGTGTAAAAGGAAAATGAACACCGCTTGGGGGGTGGTAAATAGGTTTACAGTTACTGGTTTGTAAGTCGGTCATTATCTTCTAACCCACACGATGTTGATGATGATGAGTAACTGCCAGTGTTTGTGATGCTGTCTATGACGAATACCCTATAACTACTCATGATTGTCATAAAAGGCGACTAAGGAATTTTTAACCAAAGCATGTCAACAAGCGTCCTTCTGAGTTTTGTACCATTTTACTTACTTTGGTCACCACAAACAACCGCAGTTTTTTTGCTAGTTGGTGATACTTATCCCCTCCAAAATTATCATTATTGCCCTAGTCTTTTTCTCCTAGCTTATTGTCCCACTGCTGGGCAAAGGCCCTCGTTCTTCCAACTATCGTGGTCTTGAGCAAATTCATTTTTATGGTCTACCCCGTCGGCGTTGGCCATGGCCACAGTACGACAATAGAACCACTCCGCCTGAGCGCGCCAGAGCTCTGTGGCCATAGCGCATTACCTACCACCATAGAATATATGAAACATTCTCTAGTAAATGCAGTGGTCTGTGTTGATTGGCTCTTTCGAGCTTAGAAACGTTTAGTTGCAGTGCTAGAATCATACTAGCCCGTAGGCCTTTTGCTTGATAAAAGCCTCGGCAAGAACGTTTCTCAACAAAAAATGGGAGTTTACATAAATTTCAGTTTTTAGCAGGATTTTCTTGGGAACTGTAAAAATATAATAACTTACCTACTTCATTTTAAACCGGTGGAGGCACTCTTAAAAGAAGAATGTTTTCAATGTGACCCACGTACTTTAAAATTTTCTTAATTTCGGTTTTCCACAAAAGGGCGGAACTCTTTTGTCAGAGTTGGATGGTATCTTTGTTCTAATTAGGGATCCGCATCAAAGCAAGGGACCCGAGGCGAACCACAGAATAGGACTAAATACACGGAATACTGAAATTAGGAAATAATAGTACAGGGCTGAGGTTAAAATTTTAATTAAATACTTAGTTTTTTCTCCCAAAGCCCAGTGATTCTATTGATTTACATTAGCTATTTCACAACGAAAAAAGTTTTCACGAGGCAAACATTTTTGACTCCATATATACCCAAGTGTTAACATAAATTGTCACAACTTGTATGGAAATACGAATAATTTCTTTTGAGTACCTAATATTTATTTCTTGTTGAAATCTCGGACAGCACAACTACTTAAAATTCACAATAATAATTTTGACTTTAAGGTAGCCCAGTTCGTTGGGAGTCTCTGTGATGGATGAAGTTACGGTTTAAAAAAAATCACAGCGTTGCGCGCGGCAGAATCTCGCTTTAGATATTACGAAGAAAATTTAAGGATACAAAAACTGTGCTGCGCCGCATCTCATGTTTAGGGCTCCCGCACACGACCGAGAATCGGTGGGCGATTATCGGCCAGAACAAGGAGGGAAGATGCAGGTGATAACACGTCAGAGCGGGATGTCGACAAAAAATCGGTCACCGATTCTCGGTCGTGTGCGGGAGCCCTTATAGAGAGATGTTTAGAGATTAATGTAATATATAATACGTCTCAACAACTTTTGTATACTCCTAAAAAAAGATACTTCGGTATATTCATCAACTGCCTTGGCAACTGCGCTCGGCTAAAGAGTGGAATTCTCTGCTTGCGTCTTGTACCCGAGTTCATATAACCCGAATCTATTCAAGTCGCGAGTAAATAGGCTTTTTCGGGGCAAGCTCGTCCCATCCATGACCTCATCTCTGTCCTCAAGACTAGATCGAGGTCAAGAGTAAGCCAATTGACAATAAAAAAAAGATTGGACATCCAGTTTCTATGCTTTTAGTCTATATTCTATGCAATCTTCAGAACAATGAATGTCTGAGGAATATTTGCTCTGACTGGCCGCCATTTCAATTTTACGCTCCGATATGCAGTGTTTTCAGCTGGTTATTGGGAGCTTATTTTTTGGGACTGGCCTTTTAATAATGTCTTTCTAATAATGGAGGCAAAGAATATTTGAAGGAAGTCACTGTTCAAAATGAAACTGGCGACAGGCGACTTCGTTCGCGTGGAATAAGGCTGGTTTTCCACCATTGCTGCGCGAGGGAAGCTAAGTTGTGAGCTGGAAAATTCACACCAATAGGATTGCGCCATTTGACTTGTCCCAGCTCACAGCGTTGCACTCATGGCACTCTTGCACATCACTGGTGGAAATTAAACCTTATAGTGTAGGCAACGAAGCAGTTGACCCCAACATAAATTTCAGATTTTATTTGACAGGATGGTAAAGAATCACGAATTAAATGTAAATTCAACATATCCAAAAAAAAAATTTCATAAATTTTTTGTAACTTTTGTATGGAATAATTAAAAATATCGATTTTTTTATAGGTTTGTCTCATGTACAAAGTAGAAAATCGCAAAATTTCACAACCACAGGCAGGATTCAAACCTGCGTCTTCTGCGTCAGTACCGCAGACGCTTTACCAACTAGGCAACCAACATTAGTAAAGCTAATGCTTACTAGGTGGCAGCACTAACGCAACGTTGGAATGCGTATAGAGATCGCAGATTTCACAACATCAGGCAGGACAGGACCACAGTAGCCTAGTTGGTAAAGCAGGTTCGAATCGTGCCTGTGGTTGTGAAATTTTGCGATTTTCTACTTTGTAGATTTATCCGAACACTGGAAGTGTTAAAATAAAATCATTTTTTGTCTCATGTAGTGTAATACCCCAGCCAAGGTTCATCGACTGAGGATTTAATGCGGGGGTCTTCATACAACGATCCGCTTCGTTGCCTAGACTAAATCCTATTGGTTGGAATTTTCCCAGCTCACAGCGTAGCTCCCTCGCACATCACTGGTGGAAATCAACCCTTAAGCTGTAGCCGAGTGGCAGCTGCTCTTTCTTAATCGATAAGGAAAGTTAAGCAACTTTGGCCGTCGTCAGAACCCGGATGGGTGACCACTAGTGGCTCAACAAATAAATAGAGCGTTTCCGTACTTAGAAAGGCACGCTGAGCCGTCAATCCCGACTACTTCCACTGATCGTAGTCGTTAAGCCAAGTCAGCAGCCATTTGTCAGCTTAAAAATTCTGACAGATAAGTTGGCTACTAACCGTGCAGGACTTAATTTAGGATTTTTTCTGGTTTGCCCTTTGAAGTCACTTTGTGTAAAAGCTAGTGAGTATCTTCGTTATTTCCCCTGGGTTCTTATCTTATCTTTTTAGGGTTCCGATACCAAAATGGTAAAAAAAAGGAACCCTTATGGTGCCGCTCTGTCTGTCTGTCCGTCTGTCTGTCACACCTCTATATCTCAGCAACCACTTACGCTATCGAGCTGAAATTTGGAATAGTTTTAGAATATAGTTGCCCAACTTAATTGCACATGAATTTTTTTTGAAAAAAGTATGATTATTAATGTAAAGGGGGCCAAAATAGGGGGGGCCAAATTTCAAATTGTCGCTACTAGGTCGAGTGGGGTATCATATGAAAGGGCTTTAATTGTACATTTTAAAATATATTTTTGTATTTTTTTAAGTTTCTTAGTTTTCAAGTTACGATGAAAAATGTCAAAAAAAATACCATTCCCCCCCCCTTATCTCCGAAGTTTGAGTAAGGGAAAATCTGAATTAATTACAGTTGACAGAGGTTTATGTAAACTTTACAGCAAAAATAAAACGATCTTTCTAAGTTGCACAGTTTTTCAGAAATCTGCAAAAAACCTTTACAAACAAATTTAGTTTTGCGGTCCTGAAAATGGACTTTATTGCTTCCAAAAATACTATAGGTATATCGGAACCCTCGGCGCGCGAGTCCGACTCGCACTTGACCGGTTTTTTTTAGTTAGGTAGCCGGCTCCGTTTAAACCATTGCTAAAATCGGATAAGGCTACGGTGATTGTCACTATCGAGTTTCCATTTAAAAAAGTATATGGATTCCTGACTCCTTTTCGACGTGAAAACAAAGATCAACAAAACACATTATGGATTACTTATTATTATTATATTTATCAAGCCGAGCAGCAACTTTGCTGATACGAGTATGGCTATAAGTATCTAGGCTGGTGTGTTGTTCACAAAGATTCCGAATCTCCTTGATTCGCTCAGAATAGATACCTTGTTAATTTATTTTAGTAGGGTATGACATCTGCCAACATCAATCCCATCATGGGTCAGTTAGCTGTTTCACGTAGACACGATTTACAATTTCACCAAATTTTTTCCAGTACTAATTAGGTACATAGCTCTCAATTTTTGATAGGAGCCAATTCTTGAATTTCAAAAAATTTCCATACAAAATTCAAGAATTGGCTCCTATGAAAAATTGAGAGCTATGTAGCTAACTAGTACCTGGAAAAAATTTGGTGCAATTTGGTGCAACTTGGTGATTTTGGCGATATAAGACTATAAGGGACCGGACTACAAGGAAATATTCAAAAATAACCTGTCAAATCCATAGAACGACGCCTTCACTACCTTGTGATGCATTATTTCTTTAATCCTCTTTCTAATTACCTTTATTTTTCCTTTATTTATATTCAAACTTTATTAACTTAACGACACATACGTGTCTCACCGGAAAATTATACGGAATCCTGAATTCATCAATTCCCTAGCAAGTTGATCAACTTTCTAAAAGTAATAAACTAACCGTACCTAATTCGTTTCTAAACTTTGCCATGCGTTTTTGCTGGTATTCTGGAAGAAACTCCTTATTCTGCAGTGGACGTTTCATGGGATGTTATATAAGGTCCTAATGAAATAGTGAACATAATTTCAGTATGTTACTTAGACCATGAAACTGAACAACTTTCCCCAAGGAACATAGGTCGAAACACGTCGAAATATGAAAAACCAAATTTGACCTCCCATAGAAAATGCGCTATCAGCTGTTGCATTTACTATAGGAGGTTGAAAATTGATTTTCGTAATTCGACCAATGTTCCTTGGGGAAAGTTGTTCAGTTTCATGGTCTGGTATCATACTAAAATTATGTTCACTATTTCATTAGGACCTTATATGACGATGCAAACTCTGACATTTACCTATTCAAGAAATATAAAAGTGTCATCTTTGTGCAACTACCAGTAATTAATGTATTGAACTTACAAGGCCTGGAAAATTCAGCGTAGGTAAAGTATTAATTAAACTTTTGAAGTTCTTGAACCAATCAAGTTCGGGAAGAATTTTAAGGGGGCCTTTTTAGATCTCGTTAGGTTTCTATTAAATAATTTGGGTAAGAGACGGTCAGTCGAAAACTGTAAAAGCGTGTTTGAACATCATAAAAAAACCGGTCAAGTGCGAGTCGGACTCGCGCGCCGAGGGTTCCGATATACCTATAGTATTTTTGGAAGCAATAAAGTCCATTTTCAGGACCGCAAAACTAAATTTGTTTGTAAAGGTTTTTTGCAGATTTCTGAAAAACTGTGCAACTTAGAAAGATCGTTTTATTTTTGCTGTAAAGTTTATATAAACTTCTGTCAACTGTAATTAATTCAGATTTTTCCTTACTCAAACTTCGGAGATAAGGGGGGGGGAATGGTATTTTTCTTGACATTTTTCATCATAACTTTAAACTAAGAAATTTAAAAAAATACAAAAATATATTTTAAAATGTACAAGTAAAGCCCTTTCATATGATACCCCACTCAACCTAGTAGCGACAATTTGAAATTTGGCCCCCCCTATTTTGGCCCCCTTTATATTAATAATCATACTTTTTTCAAAAATTTTTCTTGTGCAATTAAGTTGGGCAACTATATTCTAAAACTATTCCAAATTTCAGGTTGATAGCATAAGTGGTTGCTGAGATATAGAGGTGTGACAGACAGACGGACAGACAGACAGACAGACAGACAGAGCGGCACCATTACCATTTTGGTATCGGAACCCTAAAAACGAGGTTTACAATCTTCTGTTCCTCTTTTTTTCACATTTGACCTCACAAGAAATTTTAAATCGTTACGTCACTTACGTAATTTTATATGGGACGTCGAATTTTTTTGCCTAGTTGCATACGTCGTGGTAAAAAAAAGAACTGCAAAAACTCATGACCTCACTTAGGCAAACGAATGTCAGGTCATAAAAAATATGCTTTATTTAATTCTACAGTTCAAATAAATAATTTATTTGAGTACGGTCAACCGTACGTCAGTAGAAACTTTTTCCACTTAATTACCATGCCATAAAGTCCAAAAGTGTTTCTAGTGATGTGCTGTTGAGTGTACCTATCTTCAAAGTTGAACTTATTTCTGAATAAAATACAGCGTCGCTCCCTTAGCTACCTACGGGATTTATTCTATCCTCGAAATTGGAATATTTGGAATATTCGAAACACCCGCGCGTCGGGTGGCTTTAAAACGAATTCCTCCATAATACTTACGTACCTCTTTAATATTGTTTTTGGTTTATAGGTACATATAGGTATCGGATGACCCGTTTGGTACTCGTACCAGCAAAGAATAGTAGCAACCCATCTCTGCCCGTGGGTGTCGTAAGAGGCGTCTAAGGGCATAAAAACCGAAGGATCAGCAGCAGCATCTTTCTGTGTATCTTACCATCTTACATACTGCGGTCACCAACAACAGCAGTCGCCAGCCGCAACGCTTACAAGCGTGGTGACCATGGTACCACGCGTTTTTGTTGAAGTTCTGGAGGGAGTTCCCTGTCCTGCAGTGGAAGTATTATGGGATGATATGATGAGGTATAGGATACATTAACGTTTATAATAATACTAGCTTTCCGCTTGCGGTTTCACCCGCATTAAATGCGTTTCCCCGTGAGAATGAAGTGTTTTCCCGCGGTAAAAAGTAGCCTATGTGCTATTTTAGGACCTAACCTATATGTGTGCCAAGTTTAATTAAAATCCATTCTGTTGTTTTTGCGTGAGAGAGTAACAAATATCCATCCATCCATCCATCCATCCATACTTACAAAATTTCGCGTTTATAATATTAGTAGGATAGGATCCATTTCAAATAACAAACTGTAATAGACCGTAAGGGCACTGCATGTTATCCTACGTCATCTAGTACACGAAATTTGCAACTTTGTAGCGATAGTAGTGGCCTAATAGGTCCACAAAACGTTGGTCTGCCAATCCGAAACCTCGCAGGTTTTGTACAGTTGAAATGTGGTCGGATGTGATTGGACCACACATTTGGTCGGACTGGCGAAACTGCCAAGAGGATGCAAGGCAGACCTGTAGTTTTTTACTTATATAGGTACCTTCTATTTCTACGAATAGATTTCATTCGTGTAATCTGTCATTTAACCACTTTTCTCTCCAACTGTACAAAACCTGCCAGGTTTCGGATTGGCACACCAACGTTTTGTGGACCTACTAGGCCACTACTATTGCTACTAAGTTGCAAATTTCGTGTACTAGATGACGTAGGATAACATGCAGTGCCCTTAAAGTCTATAAGTACCGATTTCGCTTTTGGCGTCTGGTCGAAAAATGGCCGAAAGAGAATCTAACACAACCCAACCTAATTCGGGATTGGGTACGATGTGTTTGCATTACGGGCCTTGGATCTACGAATTTGTATTTTTTGACAGATTATCAACTGACTCTGAAATTGATCAACGTACGATTGTTATTCGGTGAAAAGCAATTCGGTCATTCAGTGAAAAGCAATTTGGTCGTTCGATGAAAAGCAATTCGGCTAAAAGAATTATCGGTAAAAACCATTTTGGTTTCGACAAGAGCGTCACGAGCCTTATCTTGCTTGATGTTTCAACCCGAATATATATTCAAGTCGCGAGTGAATAGACTTCTCCTGGGCCAGCTCGTTCCATCGTCGACTTCATCTCTGTCCGCAAGACTAGATTGAGGTCAAGAGTAATGAGAATCAAGAGTACCTAGAGAGAATAAAAAAAAAGCAATTCGGTGAAAGACAAATATTGGAGTCAAGAGAAGTGGTAATAATTGACTTGTTGAGCGAACTAAAATAAGTATTCTGAAACTTACTTGCTTCCTACATATCAAAACTAAAGATTAACTGTAAACATCATCATCATCACATTCTATCGCAGTAACATTTGGTCATCATCATCATCATATCAGCCGATAGACGTCCACTGCTGGACATAGGCCTCCCCTAAAGATCTCCATGACGACCGGTCCTGCGCTGCTCGCATCCAGCGGCTTCCCGCGACCTTGAACAGATCGTCGGTCCACCTTGTGGGGGGCGTAACGTTTGGTCGCTCTTCCGTTATTCGCGCTTATCGAGCTTCTTTGATATCGCTCTTTCGTTATTCGCTATTTCGTCGTGTCGCACTTCCATTATTCCTACTTCAATGATTTCACTGTCGCAGCCATACCGTATAATTAGCTGTTTTACGTAACGGCCGCGGTATTATACTAAACGGCACGTAATTAGTTTCGTTGTGGTCGCAAGATACCTTAGCTAGCGAACCTAAAATGCACCAGTTTAAGGCCCTTTGTGATACTTACGACGTGTTATACGATATGTAGTAAGTGCCAGAAACGATATACGTGCCATTTTGTAAAGTCTGCCGCCGTTATGTAAAACGGCGTATTATACGATATGGCTGTGACTTCGCCACTATGTGGTGGGAACCTTTATTTCCGTTTTTATACGCAGTCAGCTACTAGGGGATTTGAAGAGGGTACTAGTTTTTCAAAGACCGTCTGCCATCCGACTTCCGCAAGCCAGAGGTGACACGCACCCCGCTTAGTACTATATAAGGTAGCTATATGTATTAACAATAGTTCAGTAATAAACGACAGTCCTAAGCTACACTCGTCTCTCACTTGTCGACTCCTAGCGTCCTATATTGCATGGCGACCCTGCCAGAAACAACGAGAGCGAATTTAAAATTTGAAATTAGAAGCGCGCTTCATATAGGCCCGCATATTCGGTACAAAACTCTCGGGTCAGGAGCATCATGTGAAACGTGCGGGCGGGTGCGCGCGGATATGCGGGTGGATTGCAAGGGGGGCGGAGTGTCCATTCTATATAATAGTACCACAGTACAACGATAGGGCCACTCTGCCTGCGCGCGCACCCCCCATAGAAGGGAATATAGTAAAAAAATTTGGTTCCTTATTGACGAGGTATACTATCCAATTTATGTAAGCGCTTATTTTGAATGCACATCATAAACACATTCTTGCCATAGAGACGCTGTCACTGGTATTTTGCATCGCCTCTCGCAATAATGGTACTACGTTTATCGCACTCAAATGACGCTAGTAGTGTGGGTGCGGAAAGCGTGTTAGTTTTAGTAAACGGTGACACTGATTTGTATTGAATGACATAAAGAATTCATCTCTAGATGTAGAGCAAGACGCATGGACTTCAGAGCTCTGTGGATAGTACTATTACTTTATTCTATGCCAGAGCGCAAACCAGACCCAATTATGGATTAGGCTTTTCCAGGTTACTGGCCAGCTTGGCCTCCACAGTTTTCAGACCGCTAATGGTCACTAACAGTAGTCGGAAGTAAGGTGCCTTCCAAAGTAGGTACAGAAAACTTTCGAGTTATTTTTCCACTATCGGTCACCTATCCAAGTTCTAACTGCAGCCATCGCTGCTTAACTAAAGTGATCGGAAAAAAAGAAACCGAATCGGATTCAAGAACTTGAACATAATAATTGAATTACCTAATTGTTTACCAAAATCCTTTAACAAAACATGCTTTTAAAACTTTTCAAACCATTCGTGTTATTCGAAATTACATTAAAGTGTTTATTTTCACCTAACGGAAACGGACGGAGGCCCCTGGGAATAGTCGAAAGTTGTTAATTTAGTAATAATTTTAGCAGCCTGTTATCTACAGGCCTGAAGGTATTCTATACAAATTAAAAATAGTATATTTTTTTATCTTTAAAAAGTTATCTTAGGGAATTTTGCATCCACATATGCCATCGGGCTACTGAACCTTTTTGAAAAAATTTGTGTTGCAAAAAATTGCACCTATTTCTTGTTCTAGTAAACGAATTTCATTCAGGAAGACACTGGCCGATGGACCTCTCCATACAAATTGCCAAGTTTATAGTTTAGTTGTATACATAGGTTGTTTTTAGAGATCTTTACATACAGAGTGTTAACGGGACTGACTGAGTGTCTGTCCAGCCTAGGCCGAGGCAAATTTTAAACCGTACATTGGTAGCTGTTTGAAAATATGTGTCATTTTGGCGATTTACATAACTATGAAACGGATGGACGGACCATCGTCTTCGTACTATACAATATACAGGGTGTTAATTTGACAGAGCGCGGAGGGCAATGACCCGGACGGAGCATCATTGGTACGCAGTATCAGTGGATAAGGTAGGCATATACATAACTGAAACTCTTTCGCGCGTTTTTGATAGCGCGGTGCTCAAGGTCATTGCCCTCCACGTTACTTTAGTTTCAATGGAGTTAAAAAAAATAAGTATGATTTTTTTTATATTTTTTTTGAGTTCCTTTATCGTTACTGAACCACCCCCTAAGCTATGGCACGCAATCAAATTAACACCCTGTATACATATGTTTAAGCCCGTACTGTACCGTGTGGTACCGGCAAAAATTGCACCAACCCGTCTCTAACCGTGGGTGTGGTAAGAGGCGACTAAAGTATTATGAACTAGAGGATGAGCAGATCGTAGCACTTAACATACTGCGGTTTTTTTTGTCTCCCGTAAGTAGTAACCCAGTGTGTCCTTTCTGCTTCTGCTAACCAGTTCTTACCAAAGTACTTACACACCCTGGACTCAACCCAGATCGAGCCCGAAACCAGTAGCTGTCGAAATTTGAAATTGACATAAGCGTAGGGCTGCATATTCAGTACCAGTAGACCCGGCTGCAAACCACGAGAATCGCGCGGGCAGGTTGTGGGGTTGTTGTGGAAGCTGCAGGGGGTAGTGTTCGTTCTGTACTCACGTTTGTTACGTTCTGCACGTCTCTGCTGAGTAACAAGGGGAAGCGCGGGATGAAGGCAGGGTAAGGGATACATCTGCCATGCGCCTAGTACAGCGGTGGAAATAAAAAAAAACCGGCCAAGTGCGAGTCGGACTCGCGCACTGAGGGTTCCGTACCACCACATAATCATAATTATGTGGTGGTACGGATACGTAATGAAATTTCAGTAAGTTAATGTGCTAGATTTCTTGAGTCTGACACGTGCTTGACCAAATTTTATTATTTGTTGTTATTTTATAGCTTAAGAACTATAAACATACCAATTTTCAAGTTTGTAAGTGTTCCCGTTTTTAAATAGAACTAAAACAAAAATCGCCTCAGCGACCATCCAACTTGACCCCTCTCTTATATGAATGTTCTTGAAAAGGGAGCTCACCACAATTGGTTACCATTAGTTGTGAGAAAAGTTGTAATATTTAATGATTTCAGACTTTTCCCATTACTTGTACTGTGAGACCTAGCTTCTTGCCAAATTTCATAATTTTAGGTCAACGGGAAGTACCCTGTAGGTTTTGCATTTTTGAATAAATGTATGGAGATGAGGACATAAAATGCCATATCTTTTGATTGCGTCGTTGTAAAAAATTGAAATTTTCAGATCTTGTGTGGTTCATGGATCCTAATATATGGTATTAATTTCAACCTGATACCTTTACCCGTTCGTGAGATAAAGGGTCTTGACAGACAGACAGACAGACAGACAGACAGACGGACAACAAAGTGATCCTATAAGGGTTCCGTTTTTTTCTTTTGAGGTACGGAACCCTAAAAACTACACATTTTCGACATTATGCCCCACTGTGCATCTCAGTCGCGTCCTGCTGGGGAGCACCACTTCTAATAAGTATGTTACCTATTGGAATGTACTTGACTCCTGCCAAGTTTCATCCCAGCTGGTTTAGGTGCAAGGTACCCCATACAAGCTCGGCTTTAGATCTCCTACTTTAGAGGTGAAATAATTTTAAGCTCGAAAAGGCCTGTGTTAGGTTGGATGGAGGTATCGCTGTTCCGTAGAAGTTTAACTACGTCACAGATTAAATAATAGTAATGACTATGTATAATAATTTACTTGTAATTGTACTTTTAAAATATAATTAGTATGTTTCTTATTCTTACATTAGGTGGTAAATGAGTGAGTGTTTTTGTACGAATTTGAGTGTAAGTGTGTATATGTGTGAGTGTGAGGTGTGTGGAGTGTATGTACGTAAGAATGTATGTTTATGTGTGAGTTTGGGGATTGCATGTGTGTGTGTGTGTCTTCATGAAAATTGGGGTGTGTTTGTAATACTGTTACTTTATTCTGTGACCCTGTATAGACTTTTATAAAGCAATACCTATTCGTATTTCGTTCGTATTCCCACTTAAGGCAGACACGTAACCCGAATCCCTGGATTCAATCATTACATTTTCTGGGAATCGGTTTACTAGCAGCTCCAATTTGCTTCTTTTTATTTTGGGATTTTATCGAATGTCTTAGTTCTTAGGTGTCTAGTTATTTTTTATTTGAAATATTTTTGCGGCAAGTAGGAGTTTATTATTTTTCACCTCTATTTCAACTTGAGACAGTCTTCTTTAATAATAAAAATAAAGTATTTATTTGTAAAGCCATGATCACACCTAGCTGAATTCAAAGACTAATTCGGCATACATTGCTGGGAGGCTTGGTTATGTTAATTGCAATATCCTCACTTCAACGAGCAATGTATGCCGAAATAGTCTTTGAATTCAGCTAGGTGTGACATCCCATGAAACGTTCAGTGCAGGATAAGGAGCTCACTCCAGAACTCCAGCAAAAACACAATTCGGAGGGGAAGTACCATAGTTATCTTATCACGCTTGATAGCGTTGCGGTTGTCACCATGGACTGCGGTTGTTGGTGACCGCATTATGTAAGAAGTTACGATACACTGAAGAACGTTGATATGTCGATCCCAATCTCACCTCTTACGAACCTATGGGTAGACATGGGATGTTACATTATTTACCGCATCACCTTGTGTGAAATGTCCCCCATATACAAATAGTTTGTTTTAAAATGTTCTGTCCTTAGTTTTGTCTAATTAGGGCTTTAGTTGCGAGCCTATTAAGATTTATTAACTGTGACCTCAGGCCATGTTAGTTTATGCGAACAGCCGACTGCGGTACGCACCCTTAGAAGTTAGAACTTCCTCATTTTGAACGGGTCCCAACCAAACTGGGGTTTGTTTACTAATCTGATCTAATATCATTAGAAGGTCGAGCTAAATTGCGAGGTCTGTCCCTACCCCTATCCTAAACTGGAAACAAACCAAATAGGTACTAACATAACAAAAATAACAAGAGGAAATTTTTTGTTGGTAGTAATTTTTTTTTGTGTTATTTCAGAACATAAAATGAACATCTTTTTGAATTAAGAGTTTTCCCCAAGCCAACTAGCGCCCCCATCAGTTAAAAAATATTACTCGCTAAATACAAAACTTAAATTGAAAATCTGTCTTACAAAATTGAAGTTAATGTACCCTAGATTATTTAGAACCTATCAATCCTGAAAAATATAGTTCACTGTAGATACAGACACAAAAAGTGCGAAGAACGGCCTTTTAGCAGATTTTGTATCTGTAACTACAGTGAACTATATTTTTCAGGATGGATAGGTTCTAAATAAGCTAGGGTAGGTACCTTTTCTTCAATTTTATAAGACATATTTTCGATAAGTTTTGTACCAGGCCACTCAGAAAGTATTGCGAAAAATAGTTTTTATATATGGGAGACTGGCCGGTCAGAATCTTTTTCGAAAATATGATTACTTGTAAGTAAAAATATGTGTGTTCCATTTTCAAAATTTCCCTCCACATTTTTTGCGAGCCAATTCAAAGTGTCTTACTGAAAAATGGATCTGCGCCGGGAACATTTTAGAGCTATGATTTTTTACGATTTCAAGTGTCGCCTGAAACCGGATGAATCGTTCGATAGACTTCAAATGGCATTTATGGATGAAGGCCCCTCCAAGGCAACCGTGTATCGTTGGTATAACGAATTTAGGCGCGGTCGACCAACCTTGGGGGATGAAGAAAGAAGCGGTCGCCCTTTGACGGCTATTACGGAAGAAAACGTGCTAGCAGTGAAAAATTTAATCCAAGATAATAGGCGAATTACATATCAGGAGATTCAGCACATATTAAAGATTGGATCGGGAAGCGTTCACGAGATTCTACACGGGCATCTTCGCGTGAGGAGGATAGTATCGCGCTGGGTGCCGCACTACCTCACCGACGCTCAGAAGCAGGCCCGGGTGGAATGGTGCCGTGATATGCTGAACAAATTTGAAGCAGGCTCGTCTCGGCGTGTTTACGACATCGTAACAGGTGATGAGTCCTGGATTTATCAATACGATCCAGAAACCAAGCGCCAGTCGACAGTTTGGGTGTTTCAAAATGAACCAACGCCTACCAAAGTGAAGCGATCTCGAAGCGGGGGGAAGATTTTGATCGCCAGCTTTTTTAATTTGACTGGCCACTTGGCCTCAATTCCCTTACGAGATCAAAGAAGCATCAACGCCGAATGGTATACTACCAAATGTTTACCAGAAGTTTTTTCTGTTGTGAGCAACAAGCGACCAAACACAGGGCTCCGCGGACTACTGCTCCACCACGACAATGCGCCTGCACACACCGCGCTCAAAACGAGGGACTTCCTGGACAGCACACCAGTCAAACTCCTGGGTCACCCTCCTTACAGCCCTGATCTAGCACCGTGTGACTTCTTTTTATTTCCAAAAATAAAAAATCAGCTCAAGGGGATACAATTTTCGTCGCCGGAAGATGCGCTGGCTGCGTTCGAGCAGGCTGTAAACGAGGTGTCTACGGCGGACTGGAAAAAGTGTTTTGAAAACTGGTTCAGACGCATGAATCTTTGTATAGAGGCTGGTGGAGAGTACTTTGAAAAGATTTAATAAAAATATATGTACCTGTAGAACAATTTTTTTTAGTGTCGCAAATATTTCTGAGTGTCCCACGTATTTAGCGAGTAATATTTTTTAAATGATGGGGGCGCTAGTTGGCTGGGGGAAAGTCCTTTAATTTGGTTCATAAAGTTTTATTTTCTCGTACTGGGTTGTTATTGGACCCCTTCCCTTTTCTACTCATGAAACTGTATAAATTTTCCCAAGGAACTTAAGGTGGATCGAATCCGAAAAAAATTATCATTTTTGTGCCTGCGGAGAGAAAGTAGGTACTTTCTTACCGACAAAAAAAAATCGCGTACTGACCAAGGAAGAAAATGAAGGAAGAATGCTCAGATCACACGTTTGCCTCGCCTTCGCCTCGGGTCGTGTGATCTAGAGCATTCTTTACTATTCCGTCCTAGGTGCGTAATCTACTATTAATTTCTTCTACAAAATATGTGTTGACTCATACATGAAATAATTAGGTAGTTTAAAAAGTTAGTAGGTATAGGAGTTATAATTTATCCCTTTCGTATTTCGTTATATGTTCCTTGGGGAAAGTTGTTCAGTTTCATGGGGAGAACATGACTGTGCTTATTTAAAAGACACACAGCGCTTTTTCTAACGCCCTATTTATTACCTACTCTGAATTATTAATTGGAGATTTATAGGAAAACGTCCACTGCATGATAGGGAGCTCTCTCCAGAACGCCAGTAATAACGAGTGGTACAGATCGCGCCAAACTTGTAGACGCCTCTGAAGTTGCTTCGCGCTGTACGAGTATTCAGAGCAGTCTTGATGTTTGGCGCGATCTGTACACACGGCTGCACGTCGGTGGAAGACTTTGACCTTGATCGGGTCTCTGGTTTCAGGCTTTTGTAGCGTATCAAACGCTGGTTTAGTTTATTTTCTTTTATTTTGTTTGGGATGTTTTGTTTACTGTTTTTTTTTTACTTGCTTGCAATTTAAATGAGAAATACCATAGTCACCACGCCTGATAGCGTTGGGGCTGGCACTACGGACCGCGGTTGCTGGTGACCGCAGAAATAAAGATGGAACAATGCACAGGAGGATGCTGCTACCTATCCTTACAATTCCTTAGTCACCCTTTACGACACCGATATAGATAGAGTCCCTTGAGATTAGAGGTAACACTCTTTAAACAAACAAACAAGGCTAGTATGCAAAGAGAAAGAACGTAGAATTAAGCATTTGGGCCACATGTCCCCACCGTTTTACAAAATGCAAAATGTACTGAACACGCGGGCAGCTGTGCTCTTGCAGTTGAAAATTCTTATTTCCTCTGGCAAAGGATTTTCCTTTAGAAATCTAGAGAAATAAATGTATGCTTTACATCCGGCCGGTTCTAAAAAGGATACTTTAAGAAAGAGATGTCTATTCGATTATTTCTTTCTTTCCTATAGCTACATCCCTTGTAAATCGCGGTCCGGACCGACCATACCCCTAGCCATACCCCTGGGGGTAGGTTGGGAAGAAACCATATCACCATAAAGATGTGACCTAAGGACTGCCACATATCCATGACAGTATTTATTCATTCTACATAACCAAGTTTTATTTGATAAGTCACAGTTAAGATATTATTATCGTGTGTTTTATTTCAAGTATCTCTCTTGCAACAGGTAAGTAAATCTCACAGTTAAAACTATCGCACTTATTAATTATGGTTGAATGTTTGTTACTCTTTCACGCACTAACCGTTGAACAGAATTTGCTGAAATTTGGCATGGTTGTAGACTATGATTTAGAAAAACGTAAAATTGACTTATACCGGGAACCTTGGGAAAATGTGTTTGCCTAGGCTGCCGAAACGGTGTATTCTTTTTGTTTTTCGATAGATCCACGCGGACAAAGTCGTGAACAAAACCAATATAATTGTAATATCATTGAACAAAACTGCAAGTCAGAAAGAATGAAATTCCATAGCGTAGTCTAAAAAATACCCACACTTTTTCTGGAAACCAATAAAATTCTAGTTTTAAACACAAGCTGTTATTTTAGCGAGCGGGTTTTCCGACTCGACGGCTGTGCAGCTTGCATATGATACTGGGGACAGCTGTAAAATACGCAGCTTGCCACAGCTGGGCTTTCCGCAACTGTAATATAGGACAGATAGGGATGCACTGCGGTAGATTACATGTATTTTTGTTAGAAATGTAGGATAAAAACGCTACATCGGCTCTGGGTGTCTATTTGACGAAAGCAAACGTCATGAAATGTGTGGGACTTGACATATTATATCATCTCATACATTGTATGACATTCGCTTTCGTCATCTCTAAATTTAATGTCACGTTGTCTAGACCCCCTGGTAGTATACAGGGTGTAATGGACAGGCTGGCAAATACTGAAAGGGCATGATCAGTCTACGTAACTGAACAATAAAAAAAAAGTCGGCCTCTCCCTACAAACTGTCCAATAAAAATTGCAATTTTGTATGGAGGGGTAAAATCTTTTTTCTTATTCACTAAAAGTTGTTCAGTTACGTTGACTGATCATGCCCTTTTAGTATTTGCCAACCTGGCCCTTACAATCAGTATATGTAGCAGGCAAATTTTACATAATGCCGATTTACGTAATGCCTAAGCATTTTGCTAAAGGCCGAGACATTGTGAAATTCCCCACTACATAAGTAATGCCTAGATCTATGCAAATTTTTTGTGGCAACCGCCGGCCGCAGCTGCGGCACGCTCATACGCTCGCTCGGTTCGAGCGTTGTTTTCGCAAAATAACCTAACCCAACCTTACCTCTCTCGATTTTGCGTTACCTTATAAAATTTAAAATGCAACCATCCATTTACAACCTGCCGACGGCGACGCTTACACAATATTCCGACCGTATCTAAACATCGAATCATACGATTTTACTGCGACTAATATTAATGCCTAAAAGTGATTTGTGAAATTATAAAGTATTAGATGATTAGATGGGAAAATTGTTCACTTTTTAGGACAAGGTCACATTTGTCGGGCCGGAGTGGAAAAAAAAATAACCCAGTACACACGGGCGCCACGTCGATGGAGACACTTTGACCCTGAGTGGTTCTCTGGTTTCGGGTATTTGTAGCGTACTGAAATCGGTGAAACGCATTTCGGTGAAAACAATTCGTTGAAAGGGCAATTCGGCAGAAAGTCGTTCGGTAAAAAGTTTTTCGGTAAAACGCATTTTCGGTAAAAAACTTTTCAGCCAAATAATTTTCGCTAAAAAGTAATTCGATGAAAGTGTTTTCGATCAAACGTATAGGACTGCTGGTTCACCTTATGCTGGTTTTCTTTCTACGTCGTGCGGCGTGCGTACACTATTGACACTTTGAACTGCAGGCGTTGTTCTTATCTCAATACCTTGTTTGCTACAGTTGCACTGCAAGTGTCAAGCTTTACGTGCCCTTGACTGTACATTATCAGAATTTACTTCCGTTTCTCTAAACCTCAACTTACAAACAAATACTGTAGGTAAGTATTTGTCTTGCAAGTCGTATTTTATCAGGTGACCAGCATGGCGGTTCGTAAGTTTTGAAACTTATACAAAACTTGTACAGTGGCCGTCAGAAAATGTATGATCAGATTTAAAATTAGATTCTCTCTCACAGTGTGCGCATTGAGTGTGCTTCAGTTCTGCAGTCATGCGGATTCGCATCCGCTTGCTGATCTGGTACGATGCGTGCGTCTGCATTTAAGGTTCCACTTTCGAGCTTATTACCTAAAGCCGCGATTACACCTGCTTGAATTTGACGACTGAATAAGAAATCTACCTAGGAGGCTACGTTGAAAAAGACGTTTGTGAATTCAGAGTTCTAGCTAGGAAGCTAAGTATAAAAAGTGCCTACTAATACAGTTGCTGAATAGTGATGTTCCGATAGCGATAGTTTTGCTGTCGGTAGTTAATCTTGAAATACAGTAACTCTGTTGAATAGCCTTATCGAAAATAATTATTGTACAATAAAATGCTATCGATTGTTAAAAAATGGCTGATACAACCTCAAGACAAATACAACCGATAATTGAAAGAAGAAAAAATTACAGACAAACTTATTTGCGGTCTTAAAGATGGGCTTTTATTGCTTTTAAAAATACTACAGGAATATCGAATCCCTCGAAGCGAGAGTCTGCCTCGCACTTGACCGTTTTTTTAATATAAGTATATTTTTGTTCGATATGTTGAATTAATCATTCGCACTTGGACATCACTAAACATGCTAAGTCCCTTCAAGTAAAGGAGTTAGAAGGTTTAGTGATGTGAAAATTTTGCGAATGATTAATTCGAATCGAACAACTTGTCCATGCAAAATAAAAATAAAGCATTATCTTGGTTTAATAATAAGTACTAATAATAAACTTAAAAAAATCACTATAAAAAAATTGTATACGACTGTTCGGTTGAGTCAAGGAGTGATCACAGCTTGCTGGATTCAAAGACTAATTCGGCATACATTGCTCGTTGAAGTAAGGATAATGCAATAACATAACCAAGCCTCCCAGCAATGTATGCCGAATTAGTCTTTGAATCCAGCTAGATGTGATCGTGGCTTTAATAGGCTGACAATACATTTCCGTGATGTTTTTATTTTTATTTACCTTAAATGGACAAATGAGACCTGAACATTGTCGTGCCAAATCTTATGAATGAGAGTATTTATGATCAAACAAAAACAATGGCTGTGGTAAATGAAGTGGATGCATTTTTTCTCTTTTTCTAGTCTTGCAGGTGCACATAGTCATTCACCGTAACTGAACAACTTTCAGTAAATAAAACTATCAGCCTCTTCAATACTCTTCATATAAAATTGCAAATGGACAGTTTAGCCACGATCACATCTACCTGGATACAAAGACTAATTCGGCATACATTGCTGGGAGGCTTGGTTGTGTTATTGCAATATCCTTACTTCAACGAGCAATGCATCCCGAATTAGTCTTTGAATTCTGCTAGGTGTGATCGTGGCTTTTTTGTGGAAAAGAAGATTATTTTAATATTTTCTGAAAGTTTTATTTACTGAAAATTATTCAGTTACCTTGACTGACCACGCCCTTTCAGTTTTCGGAAACCAGTCCCTTAGACCATGTATTGGTCAATTTAATTTCGATGCGAACACGGAATTAAATTAAAATTAATCATTCGCACTCGGACATCACTAAACCTCCTTACTCCCTTCATGTAAAGAACTTAGGAAGTTTAGTGATGGGTAAATTTTGCGAATGATGATGAACAACTTGTCGATAAAAAATAATTATTATTCATGGTGTAATAAAAAGTACGAAAAAAAAAAAAAAAAATTCACTATAGATTACCATCGATACTTGAAAGGTTCAGATATTTTCTATACGACTGTTCAGTAGAGTTAATAAACCTGCTTTGCGACAAAAAAAACCGTAAAAAGAAATAGGTAAAGGAGTGATCACACCTAGCTGAATTCAAAGACTAATTCGGCATACATTGCTGGGAGGCTTGGTTATGTTAATTGAAATATCCTTACTTCAACGAGCAATGTATGCCGAATTATTCTTTGAATTCAGCTAGGTGTGATCACTCCTTTACTGCGCGTGGCTTGACACGAAGTACGAACTTGGTCGGTTATTTAGTATCGATTATTACCGGTACTTTTAAGAATTCGATATTCTCGATATTTTCTATAGGAATATTCGGTAGAGTTACTGTATTTTTAAAATTCAACCATCGATCTCGTTATCGCAGCAACACTGATTCAATAATTTTCAAAATTTACGGTTTGGTTAGGTACTCAATCAATCGCCAGTTAAAGCGCGACGGAGTCAGATGTGTCCGTGTAGAACACTTGACTAGTGCAACACTGTTAGTTTTGAATATAGCGGTCTTTAATTGTTTTTCTAGTAGGAGCGCTTGTTTTAAGTAAAAAAGTATACCATCAGTTAGGCCATTATTTTTTGTTCGACAAGTTGTTCGATTCGAGTCAATCATTCGCATTTGCCCATCACTAAACCTCCTAACTAAGTGGCTTACTATGTTCCGTTGTCATTTTTTGGTGGTCATTTCCTCCGAGGCGAGTTCGCCCGGTTGGGCATTTCGCCCGAAAGTATTAATTGTTAGTCGAGGCCTTTTAAAACCATATCCAAAAGATAATGAGAAACTATGGCAAACAATAAATAAACTTACATACAGAAATAAAAAATCCAAATAAGATCAATAAACTTCTAGATAAAAAGAATTGACTTCAGCATTTTGTTACTGTAAAAATATCGTTGGCCGAAAATATTTTACTTAAGACTGCACCACGTAAAAACTACCAAAACGGCAATCACGGTTTAATATTGCTTACATATTTAATATGATTTTTTTTAAAACATTACGATTACGCCATACATTTTTAGTATGGCCGCGAGAAGTCTAATAAATAGCTCTGACACGCGGCCGATACCCACAAGAGCTCGAAGTGAGACCACGTCAGTTTGCACCGCGACGCGCCAAAATTATAGATCGCGTTTCAACGTATACACATTCTCTACTTTCATAGTGTAACAAGGTAACTTTGTTTTTTACTATTTTCTAAAGTAAGATATTTCTTTCCTTGTATTTATAAAGTGTTTGTTTTAGAGAAATGTGAAAGCGCAAAGATAAATATTATGTATCCCGTCAAAAATTCAAAAAATATCTATTCCTTTAACCAAGTAAGTACCTACTTATATACCATACCTAGGTAGTTTTGTTTTGTGATGGTTGACTGGTGATGAAGGGTAGGCGGAGGAAGATAGGTAGATGATGGGTCAGAAGGGTTATCAGAGTAATAGATAAATTTTCGGTACGTGATTGATGTCCGGACGAAGATGGGTGACCGGTGGATGATATTGATGGGTGACCGGCGGAAGACGAGTCAATGGTAAATGATGGGTGACCGGTAGATGATGGGTAATCGGCAGTGGTCGGAATTGGTAGAGCTGTTTAGGGTCGATGATCGGAAACTTGAACGTGCTGCTTGCTACATTATTTCGTCAGATCTGTTAGATTTTCCTCTTGAGACGGATTTCCATGGCATGGATTTTCGAAATAAGACTACCTTTTGATCGTTAGTATGTGTCCTTTGATCTTTCGATCACAAAAACAACGAAATGTACAACGATGGCACGGATTTAAATGGATTACTTTTTTAAAAGAAGCTAACGGCGCCTAACTTAGGCAGGAAAAAGCCTACATTATTTCGTCAGGTCTGTTAGATTTTCCTCTTGAGACGGATTTCCATGGCATGGCTTTCCGAAATAAAACTGCCTTTTGATTGTTAGTGTGTGTCCTTTGATCTTTCGATCACAAAAACAACGAAATGTACAACGATGGCACGGATTTAAATGGATTACTTTTTTAAAAGAAGCAAACGGCGCCAAACTTTGGCAGGAAACAGGCTACATTATTTCGTCAGGTCTGTTAGATTTTCCTCTTGAGACGGATTTCCATGGCATGGCTTTCCGAAATAAGACTGCCTTTTGATCGTTAGTATGTATCCTTTGATCTTTTGATCACAAAAACAATGAAATGTACAACGATGGCACAGATTTAAATGGATTACTTTTTTAAAAGAAGCAAACGGCGCCAAACTTAGGCAGGAAACAGGCTACATTATTTCGTCAGGTCTGTTAGATTTTCCTCTTGAGACGGATTTCCATGGCATGGCTTTCCGAAATAAGACTGCCTTTTGATCGTTAGTATGTGTCCTTTGATCTTTCGATCACAAAAATAACGAAATGTACAACGATGGCACGGATTTAAATGGATTACTTTTTTAAAAGAAGCAAACGGCACCAAACTTAGGCAGGAAACAGGCTACATTATTTCGTCAGGTCTGTTAGATTTTCCTCTTGAGACGGATTTCCATGGCATGGCTTTCCGAAATAAGACTGCCTTTTGATCGTTAGTATGTGTCCTTCGATCTTTCGATCACAAAATCAACGAAATGTGCAGCGATGGCACGGATTTAAATGGATTATTTTTTTTAAAGCAAACGGCGCCAAACTTTGGCAGAATGATAGTTGATGACTGGATGAATGATGATGATGAAAGGATGATGAGTGACACGCGGGTATAAAGTTGATGAGTGGATCAATGATGATGAGTGATGCGTGGATGATAGTTGATCAGTGGATAAATGATGATAAGTGGATGATGAGTGATGCGCGGATGATAGTTAATGAGTGGATGAACGATGATGAGCGGATGATGAGTGATGCGTGAATGAGTGGATGACTGATGATGATGAGCGGATGATGAGTGATTTTTGGATGATAAGTGATGCGCGGATGATAGTTGATGAGTGGATCAATGATAATGAGTGATGCGCGGATGATAGTTGATCAGTGAATGAATGATGATAAGTGGATGATGAGTGATGCGTGGATGAGTGGATGAATGATGATGAGCGGATGATGAGTGATTTTCGGATAATAAGTGATGTGCGGATGATAGTTTCTACCACCATGTCATTACGAGTAAGTCTAAAGTGTTTCTACTGACGTGCTGTTGAGTATACAAACTTGATGAGCTGTTCCCTGTCGCCCCTCGCTTCCCCTCGAGTAACCCTCCGTTATACAATCGTTGCGCTGAGCTATATTAGTAGAAAAAAACCCACCCATTAAAAATACCTTGAGAGAAAAAAGTTCCATTCAAAACACAGTTTTTTAAAAGGTGTCGTTTCCTCCGAGCGGGCGAGAACGCGTCTCGGGTGAAATGACGCACTACGACTCCGCGTGGACTGCGCGCATGTGTGTGTTCGATCATACGCACACTACTGTTGCTTCCGACTCGACGCGAAAACTAAACAGTTTTGATCCTATACATTTTTTTATGAAAGGGACAACTGATTTAGACATGAATTGAAAATTTTGTCAGGATTACAAAGTATCTCTTTTAAGGAAGTCTAACAAAATTACGGACAAGTACAAGGTGTCAAACAATCTCCTGAAAACTTCATCAATGGACTCATACCATGAAAAATTAACGATTTTCACCATACATACATCTATACACAACAAAAAAAATGTTATAGTGCGAGTCGGATTCGCGCATCGAGGGTTCCGATATACCTACCTATAGTATTTTTAGAAGCAATAAGGTCCATTGTAAGGACCGCAAAACTAAATTTGTTTGTAAAGATTTGTTGCAAATTTCCAAAAAACTGTGCTACTTAGAGAGATTGTTTTTTTTCTGAATTATTCACATAAACCTCTATGGACTTTAATTAATTCAGATTTTTTCTTCGGAAAACTTCGGGGATAAGGAAGGGATAATTTTTTTTAACTTTTTTCATCATAACTTGAAAACTAAGAGTCGTTAAAAATATAAAGAACTATTTTGGAATGTACAAGTGAAGCACTTTCATATGATACCTAACTTGACTTAGTACTGACAATTAAAAACTTTGACCTACCCATTTGGGCCCCCTTTACAATAATAATAATATTATAATTATTTCAATTGCAATAAAGTAAGACAATCGTATTCTAAAACTACTTCTACTACTAAATATAAAAGTATAAACGAGTTTTTAGCTTGCTTTTCAATTTATTTTAAGGTCATTAAAAATACTCATAGAAGCCTTTATACAAAGTATCTGAACATATCAGTCGCGCTATAAAGTGTACCAGCACAGAAAATATAGAGGTATACTAACGTATAGCACAACTAGTGAACTGACTATGATCCCTACTATGTTGATGTTCCTTAATAGTGATGTACAATTATTTCAAGAAGCAACAATCGAAATATTCGAATGTACTACTTAGTACTATCCAAATAATCTTTTATCATTCAATTGTTATTTTTCATTGGAATCATTATTCGCTTTTCGTACGATTTTGAATGAAAAATTTATTCTAACTAAAAGAATGAATAAAGTACTCAAATTCTTTGTGTTTACTTGACTGGTGCAACCTAATTTTAATTCCTTGTTTGTTTTTTAGTATACCGGTAATTCTGTGGTTTTTTTTGTAGTTATTCTAGTGTTTTTCTATACAACATAAATTAGCCCTTATTAATATTTTCCGTACGATGAGGTGTTCTATTCGTATTGGCCCTTCACTAAAGTTCCTTTCTGCGTTGCTTACTATGCGGCTTACTCAGTTAGTGACTTACTAAGTTCCATCTTTCTACCTTCCTTTCCTACGTAGGAGACTAACTGACTTAGTGTGTGAATTCAGTCAGGTGTGATCGGCCCTTAAATTTGTGGCATCATGTGCATGCCAAAAAACTTTTAAAAATTTGTGTAATACCTACTTTTTGGGCTTATTCTGGGGGATAATTCGTCTCTCCATACAAAATGATCAGCAGTTTGATCCAATTTGCATGAAAAGTCGAAATTTTCTTTTTCGAATTTCGAAAAGTCGTAGAACAAAGGTGTTGCTTTTAGTCCAGAATAAGCCATTAATAAGTTTTACACCATTTTTTTAAAGCCTCATAAAAATCTTAAAATGGTCATCATTTCCTGACGGCAAGTGTACTCGAAGTTTCTTCCGCTGGACCCGTGTAGGTTGGACCGAGTTGTTCAGCTACCGATGGACCAACTCTGTGTTTTTATTTTGGCTTTTCGATTCTTAGGTCTGGGAAATACTGTAATTATAAAATAAGCTGATCAAGTGTGAGTCGGATTCACGCACCGAGTGTTCCGAAATACCTATAGTATTTTTGAAAGCAATTAAGTTTATTTTAGGACCGCAAAACTAAATTTGTTTGTACTTAAAGGTTTTTTGCGAGATTTCTAAAAAACTATGGTACTTAGAGAGATCGTTTTATTTTTCCTGTAATTATAATTAATTAATAGTAATTAGTAATTAATTCAGATTTTTCTTTTGGCAAACTTCGGAGGTAAGAGGGGGCAATCGTATTTTTTAAACATTTTCTTCATAACTTGAAAACTAAAAATCTATTCAGCTTTACTAAACATGATTTTAAATATTAAACATGAATGTTTTACTAAATTGACTATATTTTAGTGTGCTCTCAAATTTTAAGTCCAGTTTTTCTGTAATACTCATATTTTCCGATTCTACTGTATTTCCTGTTTCCCGAGCGTGGTATCCAAGAGACCGATGACACAGGTCAAACCTAGTTTAGGCTCCTGTCTACCAAATAGAGGTTTTATTAGTGTTATAATAATATTGCGCCTACAAAAGTTGTAAATTAAGTTTTTGAGAGAAATAAACACAATTTTTATTTATTTTTAATTTTTTTATTCTAGAATTGTTAATTTAAAATTTTGACACCCAATTACAATAATAATAATATTTTTATGATTCTTTCATTTGGAATTGTATTCTAAAACTTTTCCGAATTTCAAGTCGATAGCATGAGGTGTGACAGACAGACAGACGAAGTCGCACCATAAGGGTTTCGTTCTTACCATTTTGGTTCGGAATCCAGAAAAAGGTTTAGTCAAGGAGGTTTTAACCCACGCTAGCGAAGCGTAGTAAAACCTCCTTGGGTTTATACTCCAGTAAAATTACGAGAGATTGTATGGCGAAACGGAAATAATTAATAATAGCCGTGATTCTTTTTCAGATCGATAGATTATATTTCTGTGTAAAGCTTTTTAATGGAATCCACCTAAATTTACTTCATTTATTTATTTATTTTGCCGTCCAAACATTAAAAAAATATGGAATTTCGGAAAAAAATGTTAATAGATTTTTTATTTTATTTACGGCTTGCTATATATTCATAATTTCATATTTTACATGAATCCACCTAAAAATATTAGCGTTTTTGTATTGTTTAACTTTTATAGCACGAAATTTAAATAAAGTTATCTTCGCAACCAAAAATAGTAATAGATCCGTTTTGCTTTCTAATAATTTAAATAGTGCTAAGTAATCACATTTTTGGCAAATCCAACATAAATGTTTACAAAATCATTGTAAACCAGCGATTACAAAAAACTTTTTATTTATTTAGTATGGAATTTTTGTGAATTTATATAAGAATCACTTTCATTTAAAAAGGTTGAGTTTAACTCAATTTATTTATATTATTTTACCTCGACTTTATTGGATCTTATATGTAAATATAAGTGTAGATTTTATATCTTGAAACAAATTGATATTTTTAAATATACTTATGGTGGATTTTGATGCCTATATGTAAAGTATACGTTAATCTATGACATAAAGTATATAATTGTCTATTACTATTTTTGCCTTAGCTGTTATTCGAAAAAAATGTTCCGCTTTAAATTTTAGGTGGATTCGTAAATATTGCTTCTTAACATCATATTTAAATACGATATACACAAAAAAGTAGCTATTAACATTTAATGTTTTGTTAAACCGTATTTTTACTGGACTATTAGTCAATTGTTAGGCTTGGTGAAACATGTTTACTTATATAGCGGGAATCTACAAGTTCAGTTTTCTGAATATGCCTCTTTACGCATGCTTTTTACACCTTTTACGATGGAAAAATACTTGTATACGTTACAGAATATGCAACATCAAGTGATTCAATAAAGAATATTTACTAACTTGAAAAGAATGTTAAAAGAAAACCAAGTGTATTACTTATTTGATTGATGACACTGCGCTTCTATTTCAGCTCCCCCCCTCATTAGTCCTTCGCAGTCCTTAGAGGAAGATGCAGACGAGCGCTTATATCTGATATTATAAAATTGTACATTGATTTGTGTCTGTACATTAAAGATTTCTTTTAAGCTGCCATAGCACGATACGAAGCGGTGTCGACTCACTCTGTTTGCATAGTATTCTGCATGACACTCTATAAGTATTCTCTAACGAGTAATTTTTTTTATGTCAAAAGTGGCTTAACGAGCAGGTGAGCCACCTGATGGTAAGTCTTATTAGTGAAATGATATGACACTAAAAAGACAACAAAGTGCGTTACCCACCCTGAGAACTAAAATGGTATGTCTCATGTGCCGGTAATTTCACTGGCTCCCTAACCCTCCAAACTGAAACAGCAGTGCAAACACTTTACAGCAAAAAATGGTAAGGGTGTGGTACTTACCCAGATAGACTTTGCACCATTCTGTCTGTTTGTTTATTTTTTCAAGCATCACGCAAAAACTACTGAACCAATTTTAATAATTTGTTTTTGTTTGTTAGCTATAATTTGACTATAAGCGTGTCTTCTGCACCGAAACATTACACAAAACATTTGTTTAAATTTTTTCGCCTGAATTGCAAACAAAAACATTTTGAATGACCACGCCCCTTTGTTACGTGTTTTCTGTTTTCGTTAACATGCGGACGAAGTCGCGGGCACAAGCTAGTTTGAACATAAGGAACACAAAGAAAATAAAAGATTAAGAACTAAAGTAGGGCCAACGTAAGAAGTCCTTTTTGGGGTTCCGTGGTAAAAAAGGAACCCTTATAGTTCCGGCTGTTTGTCTGTCTGTCTCTCCGCGGCTTAGCTCAGAGACTCTTAGTACTAGAAAGATGAAATTAAGTACGGATATACATTTCATCTACATCGACAAAGTGGTAAAATAAAATCTCCAAGTAAATTGGGGGTGATAATTTTTTTTTCAAGTATTTTTTTGCATTGTAACTTCATAAAACGTATGGGATGACATAATATGTCAAATGTCATCCCTCAATCGTCAAATGGCACGTTGTATAGACCCCCAGGACACAGATTAAATAATAGTAAACGGACTGGGCCTCGATGATGTTTTCCCCTTCACCACTGCACGCTACTGACTGAGTTAGGTACCTGTTTTCTGATTTGCCGGAACCACAGAATCCTATCCTACTAATATTATAAACGTGAAAGTTTGTAAGTATGGATGGATGTTTGTTACTCTTTCACGTAAAAACTACTAAATGGATTTTAATGAAACTTTACAATAATATAGCTTATAAATCAGAATAACACATAGGCTACAATTTATGATTCTGCGCAGACGAAGTCGCGGGCACCAGCTAGTATATTATAATAGTAATCAAGTACACCGGAACAGATTTTGTCCTAACTGGTTTTATGTTTTCACCTTATCTTCGAAATGCGACCCACAGATTAAGGTCAAACGGTATGAGAACAAAAGCTTTTGCATTAACTGCCATATGCAAAAAGCGTATTTAAAGATAATGCGTCTTTAAGTTTATTGCTGACTCTTTCTGTTAGAAAGTGACAGCGATAGATTTAAAGGGGCTTTAACTTTAAGGAAGCTTTGTGCAACTGGCTGTTAGCCTCCAAAATAAACCCTTAATAGCTTTGTCATGATTTCATTAAAACTCTGCAGATATACAGCGTGATAATACTGAAAGGTGTGGTGTGAATACTAAAGTGTGTGAATACTGAAGTGTGTGAATACTGAAGTGTGTGAATCTGTCCATCAAATTGAACAACTTCTCCAAAGGAACATAGGTCGGACAGAATACGAAAACCGAATTTGTCCTCCCATACAAAATGCGCTATCAGCTGATGCAGTTTCTATGGGAGGTCAAAAATTTATTCTGTTTTTGGGAAAATTTGTTCAGTTTCATGGGCAGATTCACCCCCTTATCGCACATTTCTGTTAAACGCTGTAAAAATCCCTCTGATTTTTGTTAGGGTTTATTTCCGAGTGTTGTTGTTTGTACAATCAAGAACAGGTCTAGCTTGACTCTCACATAGCTACTCTAGCCCGAAATAAGAACGGTACAAAGTCCAATGTGTTAAGCTTGATGTGCTCTTGACTGTACGGTCAACCGCACGTCGGTAGAAACTTTTTCAACTTTACTACTACGCCGTAAGGTTCAAAAGTATTTCTACTGACGTGCCGTTGAGTGAACTTAAAAGTAATAAAATGTTTTATTTCCGTCGACCAATGTAGAGTCGATTAAAATCGGTCGTGTGCGCTAACCCCTAAAACAAAAATAATGGACACAAGGAACGTGCCCAGGAAGTGGACATTTATCAAAATGGCGGCTTTGGGAAGTGACGTCACCGAAAGCGGATTCAATATCCGAGGATATTTTATGGATTGTCGGATTTTTCGCAATAACTGCTGCTTGGATTTTGAGTGAAGTGTATCAACTATTTTACGAAATCTGAAACTGAACAACTTTTCCCACGGAAAGGTCAAAATATAGGTCCAAGTGGTCCAAGTGCTAAGAGTGGAGTTCTCTGCCTGCGTCTGTGTTCCCGAGTTCATATAACCCGAATCTATTCAAGTCGCGAGTGAATAGGTTTCTTCTAGGCAAGCTCGTTCCATCGTCGACCTCATCTCTGACCTCAAGACTAGATCGAGGTCAAGAGTAAGCCCATTGACAATAAAAAAAAGTGATTTTGTATTTCGATCGCAGAACAACGATCGGGCCACTCTGCCTGCGCGCATGGACTGCAAAGCTCTGTGATTTGGATCGTTATTCCTTGAGCTTTGAAGTCCATGCGTGTTGTCGTGCGGTCGGAGTAGCCCTATCGTTGTTCTGTGTTCCTTATGAAAAATTGTTCAGTTTCAAATTCAGGTGCAATCTGTAAACTAACAAAAAATCCAACATTCTGTTATTGTTCGAGTGCTATGATAAATAAATAGGTACCCACTCTCAAATATTATGATTGATGACTACAACCACCGAAAATCCGGGATGCTATTCTAGCAACAGTATTTTACTAGTCGAAATAACATAGGTTGATTAGAATGACTGCTGTACGATTGCAGGAAGAAGCGATGCGTAAGACATTGGAGCGACAGAGACACGCATCGCTCCGTCCTGCTCACGCATATCTCTATCCTGCTGTCATCCAAGTTAAGGAGCTGATAAGAGCTGAATCACCTCCCTTTCTAACAAAGGGCAGAATGCGCGTGCTAGAACGGAGCGGATTCGCGCTGTTTTACGTTTTTCGCTCATTTTTCTCAAAATCTGTACCCACAATACTAATTACAAGACAGCTATATTATTATGCATAATATGTTGAATAATGTGTAAAAGTTATGGCATCATAGATTAATGGGTACTCAAGAAAAACGGTTTAAAAGCTAAAAGCAGAGGTAACTTTGGATTTATTTTATGGCATACAAAATATATTTAATCGTGTTTTTGAGTTGGCCATATTATTGCAAAGATGCTTAATTATCACTTTTTTTTTCACGGCCAGATATTCATCACTTTTCGTTAAAAACCTGCTCAAGTGAAGCGTATTTAGCTCTTATCAGCTCCAAAGAATTCGGACTCCTTGCTTTGCTCGGAATAGAAGGAATACTAATTTATTTTACTATGGGATGACATCTGACATTGTGTCCCAAGTTGAAGTGTCAAAATCATCAAACGTGATTTGACATCCTTATACAAAATTTACAGAACGACTCCTATGCCGTATTTACAATGACTGAATGAATGTCAGAATACCTTGTGACACATATTTTCATGAATCTTCCTTCTATTAAGTACCCTTATATTTCTATGACATTCTGGCCCTACAATGAAGCGTATTGGCGCGGCGTGCCGGCCGTGTCCTATTGAAGGTTAGCGATTAGAATGCTGTGTTCTGTTCTGCTGCTCAGCGTATTGGTGTGCCGGCCGTGTCCTATGAAAGGTTGGTGATTAGAATGCTGTGTTCTGTTCTGCAGCTCAGCGTATTGGCGTGCCGGCCGTGTCCTATTGAAGGTTGGCGATTAGAATGCTGTGTTCTGTTCTGCTGCTCAGCGTATTGGCGTGCCGGCCGTGTCCTATTGAAGGTTGGCGATTAGAATGCTGTGTTCTGTTCTGCAGCTCAGCGTATTGGCGTGCCGGCCGTGTCCTATTGAAGGTTGGCGATTAGAATGCTGTGTTCTGTTCTGCTGCTCAGCGTATTGGCGTGCCGGCCGTGTCCTATTGAAGGTTGGCGATTAGAATGCTGTGTTCTGTTCTGCAGCTCAGCGTATTGGCGTGCCGGCCGTGTCCTATTGAAGGTTTGTGATTAGAATGCTGTGTTCTGTTCTGCAGCTCAGCGTATTGGCGTGCCGGCCGTCCTTTTGAAGGTTAGCGATTAGAATGCTGTGTTCTGTTCTGCTGCTCAGCGTATTGGCGTGCCGGCCGTGTCCTATTGAAGGTTGGCGATTAGAATGCTGTGTTCTGTTCTGCAGCTCAGCGTATTGGCGTGCCGGCCGTGTCCTATGAAGGTTGGTGATTAGAATGCTGTGTTCTGTTCTGCAGCTCAGCGTATTGGCGTGCCGGCCGTGTCCTATTGAAGGTTGGCGATTATAATGCTGTGTTCTGTTCTGCAGCTCAGCGTATTGGCGTGCCGGCCGTGTCCTGTTGAAGGTTGGCGATTAGAATGCTGTGTTCTGTTCTGCTGCTCGTTAAAAGCAATATTGTGCTACAGCTAATCATTGGCTTAGATTTGTAAGCCACGATAGCGGCGAAGATTGATCAGTTGGACGAGTTCATATTTGTTGTTCCTAAATTTATTTTCATTTTAGTCCTTTATTTATTTGTATTCTGTTACACTGTCGAGAAATTAGCAATATTACAATTTATTCAGTACATGAAACCCGTTGGGTGTCTACAATAAATAAGTCTCTCTTCTTCTTCTTCGGTCGCTCACTGATGAGGATCGCTACCACATATGGTTTCCTTCCACAGGCTGCGATTGTTCATTAAGTAAGTACATTAAATAAATAACTACATTATTATTAAAATATTAAATTGTTACCATAAAGTTTTTACATCTAGAACTTACAAAATTAATTCAAAAACTTTTCATTAAACATTTCACTACATCTGCATGCGTAATTTTTCGTAGCCTTATTCCGTTTTTGCCAATAGTTTTACGAAGTCGGCTGCCTAACCTAGGGGACTTGACGGGGACACTGGTTTTTACACAGAGCGACTGCCATCTGACCTCTGCAACCCTGAGGGCAAATCAGACCCAATTCTAGATTAGGCTTTGCCAGTTTAGTGGCGTACCTGGCTGTCAAGACTATTCAAGCCTCCAAATGGTCTCTGAATTGGCTTAACGATCACTATCATCACAGAACAACGATAGGGCCACTCCGCCTGCGCGCGCACCCCCCCATAGAAGTAAAAATTAAGGTTAAGTAAGGTTATGTAAGCGCTTATTTTGAATGCACATCAAAAACACATTCGTTGCCATAGAGACGCTGTCACTGGTTTGTTGCATCTTACTCTCTCGCAATAATGGTGTTATGTTTATCGCACTCAAATGACGCTAGTAGTGTGGGTGCGGAAAGCGTGTTAGATTTAGTAAATGGTGACACTCATTTGTATTGAATGACATAAAGAATTCGTCTCTAGATACAGAGCAAGACGCATGGATTTCAGAGCTATGTGATTATCATTGACAGTAGCTGGGACCAACGACTTAATGCTTTAGTTATTGTGCCATTAGAGGTCACACGTTGTTTAAGTTTCGTGATCGGAAAGAAAGAGCAACTACCACTTCTCCTAAACTTTCATAATGTTTCCAAAATATTCCAGCTTCGTTTTCTGTACATTGAGGAGTACGAGTATCTCTGTAGATTTTCCGATTCTATGAAGCACAGTGGTGTTTCTGACATGATCCAACAGATGGAAAACATATTTTTAAAAGAAAATTCCCGCTATATTCGTCTAACAGCCAGTTGCACAAAGCTTCTTTAAAGTTAAAGCTCCTTTAATTCTATTGCTGTCACTTTCAATCTCAACAAAACAGAAAGTGACAACGACAGATTTAAACCTCAGAAGCCCCGTGGGTTCACATGTGAACCCAGATCGCTTCCTTCCGTCAAGCCCCGCGGGTTTACATGTGAACCCGGAAACAGATTTTTGAATTTTGCCTTATTGCAGAAAAACTACGGTTTATTTTGGTTTGACATGTATAGTGACTTTAGACCTTATAAAATTACCTTTCGAATGACATACAAACCATAGAGGTAAAGTGGCTACGTTCGGAAATATAAGCGATTACTTCCCGCGCACTGAATACCCGACCAATGTAAGTAGGTCTATTGGCGGGAAAAAATTGCAAATTCGCAATGTCACTTTGTTTTTGCACGGTTGTTGCGAATTTTTGTATGGCAGGGCTAGACGATTATTCTGCGGTACTTAGTGGAGTGTTTTTATATATTCGGCGGGGTTATAGAGGTAAGGTGCTTTAACTTTAAAAACGCTTTGTGCAACCGGTGGTTTAACTGTTCATGTATTAGCAGAATCCGCTCCACCTAGCTAAGTGTTGAAATTCACTGACTGAAATGTTATATAACTTATAATCAATCTTGTATTTCACGAACTGTAAACGATTTCATATTTTCCCGTCAAAAAGCTTTTAGAAGTGAGATTTCAGAATGTTATACTCTTCCGTAGTCTAGAAGTTAGAGAGTTTTGCTCTCGATTCGTAGGTTCTGGGTTCGATTCCCGTTGGGACACTGACAAACAGAAACGATACCTCATTTTGTCAAATTACGATAAATAGTTTAAAAGTTATTAGGGAACAGATATACATACACACACTGGTCAAAATAATAATTATTTTGTATTTGTATTTTGTAAAGAATATATATGTTTGCTTGCTTCGGAAGGCATTCGAAGCCGTTGGTCTCGGCTACTATTAACTGGTCGGTCTATCGATCTAGTCTGGTCAAGGTCGCGGGAAGCCATTGGATGCGACCAGCGCAGGACCGGTCATCATGGAGATCTTTAGAGGAGGCATATGTCCAGCATTGGACGTCTTTCGGCTGATATGTTGACTATCAACTGAAGTGGTCGTTTTTAAGCTATAAAGGCTTCTTCTGGGCAAGCTCGTCCCATCGACGACCTCATCTCTGTCTTCAAGACTATATCGGCTCTAGAAGAAGCTTTTGGCCGATCAAAAAATCAGTCACCATGGTTTGGACCAACTGCAAAATTATAACGTTATTGATTACCACAATGAGAACCATTTGTGTTGGTTTAGAAAAAAAAGGGTTTAAAATCTACGGAGTTGACTGGCAAATCCTGTTTCATCATAACATCCCATGAAACGTCCACTACAGGACAGGAAGCTCCCTCCAGAATTCTAGCTTTTGCTGGAAAAATGTTGAGGGGAAGTACCATAGTCACCTCGCTTGTTAGCGTTACGGCTGGCACCATGGACCGCGGTTGTAGGTGACCGCAGTAAGTAAGATGTAATATGCAAAGGAGGATGCTGCTGCCCATCCTCCTGTTAACCCTTAGTCGCCTCTTACGACACCCACGGGTGTGTATGGGTTGGTACTATACTTTGCCGGCACCACACCATGGACCACACGCATGTATCGTGTTTTGGTACAAATTATATTATTATCATTAAATCCAGTAAAAAATCCATTAAAAGACCGTTAGCTTATCCTTCGAATCCCGGAGCCTTGTGGTTTATTATTTTGGGAGAGATGTACCATAGTCATCACCCTTGTTATCTAGCGTTATGGCTGGTACCATGGACCACCTTTGTTTTTGACCGCAGTATGTAAGATGGTACGATACGCAGAAGGATACTACTCCCCATCCCTTAGTCGCCTTTTACGACACCCACGGGTAGATATGGGTTGGTACAGTCAAGAGCACATCAAGCTTGACACATTGGACTTTGTAACTTTCTCATACGTTTGGGCTAGATCCGCACTACAAGTGTCAAGCTGTCGTTGACTGTACTACTCTTAGCGGTCTTTAAGCGGACCACTTTGCAGTACATTTGCAGATCATCATAACATCCCATGAAATGTCCACTACAGGACAGGGAGCTCCCTCCAGAATTCTAGATTTTGCTGGAAAAATGTGGAGAAGTACCATAGTCACCTCGCTTGTCAGCGTTACGGCTGGCACCATAGACTGCGATTGTAGGTGACCGCAGTAAGTAAGATGGTATGATACACAGGAGGATGCTGCTGTCCATCCTTCAGTTTATAATGTAACCCTTAGTCGCCTCTTACGACACCCACGGGTATGTATGGGATGGTACTTCTTTGCCGCACCACACGGGACAAAACATGCGTATGGTATATTATTTTGGGAGAGATGTACCATAGTAACTACCCTTGTTATCTAGCGTTGTGGTTAGTACAATGGACCGCCTTTGTTTTTGACCGCAGTATGTAAGATGGTACGATACGCAGAAGAATACTAATGTCCATTCTCTGATAAAATCCCTTAGTCGCCTTCCACGACACCGACGGGTAGATATGGGTTGGTACTATTCTTATACATACATCCATAATAACATCACGCCTCTTTCCCGTCGGGGTAGGCAGAGACCACAGTCCTCCACCTGTTATGATCTTGACATACTTCCCTCGCTTCTTGTACTTTCATCAATCCTTTCATACATGCTCGTCAGTTAAGGGTACATTTAGTCTGGCCTTTATTTATACTATTCTTAACCAGCATTAAACGGACAAATTTAACGTACATTTGGAGATAACTGTGTCTAAACACACCCCAAAATCATCCGTTCATGATCATGAATGAGGAGCAGTAAATCAGTGCCATCCGCACGGAAGTTACGTCGAGGTGCGTCCGGGGTTATTCCGTGAGCGTCCGTACCCGTCCGTAAGCGTCCGGTGCGTCCGCGCCCGTCCGGGTCACGGCCTGACTGATGGCTTCCGGCCAATGGTAATTTGTCCGGCGCCGGATTCGTTCATTCGCGTAATAGAGTTGAATTAGAATGAGTAAAATATTATTGTAAGCAACCGCAAACGCTTTGTATAATTTGTTTATCGGCGCAGGAGGCCATAGTATCATAATCATTCAGGATTTAGTGGGCCATATTTACTTAGGAACCGCACAAATTATGATTTTATTCCAAGATCGCTAGCTGTGTCGGGTTCCTTCCCTGTCTTATTATAGTACTCTTTGGTTCCTTCCAAGGAACATATATACTCGTTGTACGTATAGTACTTATCTCTCAGAACAAAAACCTCCTTGCTTGAGGTCAAATTTCTTTGACTTATCTAGTCCCTGATATACTCAAGCAAGGAGGTCCGAAATCTTTGTATACTCACGTTCCTTCACATTGGCACTTTGTCAGAACGACAGCTATCTACCATACTTCTCTATTCCAGTAGCAACAACCAAGGAGTCTTCACTCGGACTAATGAGGCACTGGTAGTAATCTGCCGACATGTTTAATTAATTACCACTTATTTATTACGAAGGGCCTGTCCGCACAGCGAATTTTATTCGCGCGATATTTATTCGCGCGAATTATATTCCGCTATGCGCGAATTATATTCCGCTATTTCAAAAGCAAAAAATCGCGGTTTTTTTTCACGCAGTGCGGATACTCCTATAGGATTCAATGTGTTACAGAATTGCGAGAAATAAATCGCGCGGGATATAATTCGCGCGAATAAAATTCGCTGTGCGGACAGGCCCTTATATTTATTTCATTAATAATTTTTAATTTTTGAATGTACTTAGACATGTTGGTTTCTAGTTTTAACATAAATTTCGAACACGTTGTATTAATTGTTATCGAATAAATAAAATAATAAACATAAAAATAATGTTTTGTGTAAAATAAGATTAGCACAAACAGTTTTAGAGATTACAATTTTTGAAGAAGTTAGTAGTTTTTTCTTCGGGAAAAATCGTTTTTAGAAGAGATCACAAATTTTGATTTATGTGTCTTTTACACGCAAGATTCAATTTTATTTATTATTTATTTTATTATAGTAATAAAAAAAATTATTGTTGGTATTTTTGTCTATAACAATGTTTGCGATTCACTCACAAATTACTGAACCACTTTTGAGGAATGCCGTTAACGTATTTTGATGATGATAAAAATACCTAATTTCACATTTAAAGTCCACGTTAGAATTTCGGCTGGCATCATGAAAGACGTTGTCCGTCTTCTGGTTTGAACTCCTTTAGCCGCCTTTTACGACACACGCGGGTAGAAATAGCTTGGTAAATATACGTGACTGTATTGAAAATTAAAACAAACAGAAGTTAAAGCGTCGACGGCACAAAGACCCAGTTCATACAGACGCTTCGCAACCGGAGTGATGCCGTCAGCATTCAGTCGTCAGCATGCATTTTGCAATAGTTTTTACCTACAGTTGCGATCGCAGTCGGTTTACATGCTGATAGTTTTGACAGAGAACCCCGTATTCCACGCTCGGTCGGCCGTACCCCGCTGACGAAAACCGACACCAAATAGTAACGGACCGAGCACGAAGTGTTTATCGATAGAAGAAACTTGCGTAATTACACAAAGACGAATTGAGTTCGTATACAACAGTGACGTCACAAGTTATTAGTCATGACTTAAATCAGAGAAAAAAATCGTTGTGAAAAAAAATCCAAACGCATATAACTTTGTATAAACAATATTTTGCTAACAGTTATAAGTGATTGTAAAGTACGTTAAATAGTGAATCTATATTTAAAAAAAAAAACGCATACTTTGGAAACATATGAGTCGTTAAAGTTTCGCTAATAGCCATGGCGCGCCCAAAATCGAAGAACACTAAGGAGGATGCATAAAAAAAAAAACCGGTCAAGTGCGAGTCGGACTCGCGCGCCGAGGGTTCCGATATACCTATAGTATTTTTGGAAGCAATAAAGTCCATTTTCAGGACCGCAAAACTAAATTTGTTTGTAAAGGTTTTTTGCAGATTTCTGAAAAACTGTGCAACTTAGAAAGATCGTTTTATTTTTGCTGTAAAGTTTACATAAACCTCTGTCAACTGTAATAAATTTAGATTTTCCCTTACTCAAACTTCGGAGATAAGGGGGGGGGAATGGTATTTTTTTTGACATTTTTCATCATAACTTGAAAACTAAGAAACTTAAAAAAATACAAAAATATATTTTAAAATGTACAAGTAAAGCCCTTTCATATGATACCCCACTCGACCTAGTAGCGAAAATTTGAAATTTGGCCCCCCCTATTTTGGCCCCCTTTACATTAATAATCATACTTTTTCAAAAAATTTTCATGTGCAATTAAGTTGGGCAACTATATTCTAAAACTATTCCAAATTTCAGCTCGTAAGTGGTTGCTGAGATATAGAGGTGTGACAGACAGACGGACAGACAGACAGACAGACAGACAGAGCGGCACCATAAGGGTTCCTTTTTTTTACCATTTTGGTATCGGAACCCTAACAAAGCAAATAAAGTTAAAAACAGAGAACAGGGTAAGAGTCGTTGCTGTTGCTCTAACTCTGACACTTTACTGATGGAATGCACTGAATATGAATGAATGAATGAATGAATAAATTCTTTATTGCACACATAAACATAAGGAACACACAAAGAATAACACTTAAGGTTATAGTGGGCAAAGGCGGTCTTATCGCTGAGAGCGGTCTCTACCAGACAACCTTTGTATAGAGGAAAAGACATACATAAATAATCACAGCAGGTAGTGTACCAATAAAAAATTGCATACAAAAAACATATATATATATATAAATAAAATATAAATATAAAATAAATACAAAAATATAAACAAATAAATATACATATATATAACTATAGTGTTACGAATACATGTATACTCAGTTGCAAACAGAAGAGGAACGACTAAGGAGATGATTATGCAGTTTTGTTTTGAAAATAGCAAGCGACTCGGAGTGACGAACTTCAGAGGGCAAATTATTCCACAGTTGAGCAGATTTTAAAGCAAAAGACTCTTTGTAGTAACCTGACCGTGTTAATGTAGCCCGCAAAATGTTGTCAGACTTCGATCGAAAGACACGCGAGCGGTCAGCACCGAGGTACTGGAAACTCTCTCCTCCTTGAATATGCTCTGATTGGTGTATAATACCTACCCATATCTAGCTTGGACTTGCTGGGGAGGCGGACATTGCTGTGCCCAGCGCTGCGACACCCAATCAATTAATTAATTTTGTACTGTGTAAGACATACAGACATATTTAATAAGGAAACTGCAGCATTAATACTCACCTACCTACCTTATCTTTTCACACTCTACAAGCTCGGATTATCGTCGACGAACTATGCAATGTACGGATAAACGCCTTAGTTTTTGTTACATTGTTTTAAAAAGTTGTTGTCATTGTTTTAATATATTACTTAGGTAAATAAATAAATAAGTTAATAAATGATTTTAAAATGATTATTATTTCTGTATTATTTTTTATTATTGTCTCAGCATACGCCCACCCTAACTGTGGCTCAATGTTTGAAAATCTTTTCTGCAAAACCGTCTTTGTTTCTGAATTTTTTTTCTTTGCTGACGCCATGTAGACGTTTTCTCTTAAAACGAGAGGGTGAAAGGGCACTGAGCTTCGCGCCGAGTTGTTTTTTCGTCCACCCCGTCAAACGAGGCTCGTCTATTTTTCAAGTTTTTTCGCCTCTTACCCAACTGTTGCCGTATTGTCAAAAGCGTTACGTCAGGGGATGCCCCCAGAGCTGCCACCCACACGTTTCAATGATAAATAATGCTTGAATACGAATGCTTTTCAGCTTTTCTAGAATATCTGGATTTTTGGTGGCAAATATGGTATCAGAATTTTGCTTACGGGTTGTTCCGCGTTGATACAGGGTGTAAATAAATATAAATGTAACTACATTTTACAACCCTGTCCAAAAAACTGAACCACTTTGTCTAATTCAATTAATGTACAGCGTGTAACGGAAAGGTATAATAATACTAAAGATTGTGAATCTGCCCATGAAACTGAACAACTTTTACCAATGAACATGGGTCATAGAACAAAATAAATTTTTGCACTCCCATAGAAACTGCATCAGCTGATAGCGCATTTTGTATGGGAGGTCAAATAAGGTTTTCGTATTTCGACCAATGTTCCTTGGGAAAAGTGGTTCAGTTTCATGGGCAGATTCACATCCTTCAGTATTATCACACCTTTCCATTACACGTTGTATAATAAGCAGGAAAACATTTACCAACGCAGGTTTATGGTATTAACTTCGAAGACATCGCGGAAGATCAAAGGAACAACAAGGCAGGGGAATAGAAAAGAAGTGTCGAAGTGCTCTAAGATCCTCTAAGCACCAACTCAGTTGCATGGATGCGAGCACCGCAGGACCGGTCGTCATGGAGATCTTTAGGGGAGGCCTATGTCCAGCAGTGGACGTCTTTCGGCTGATATGATGAAATGAGACAAGATGACATAAGATAATCATGTGTTCTATCTGCTTGCTTAATTCTTTTTTCTTAGTCTACCAGACCACTCAGCCGGGCATAAACCCCATGGCGGTTCACCATTTGACACGATATGTAGTGGACTTTACTCGTATACCGTTCTTATTTCAATAGACGTACGGGCTAGAGTCGCACTGTGAGTTTCAAACTTGACCTGTCGTTGATTGTACCCTCTTCCCAATTATTTAGGAAGGCATCAATATCGTCACGCTATCGTTTTCTCGTTTATCTCGATGTTAGACCCATCATAAAGTTCCCAATAGGTGACTTTTATAGCCCACCTTTTAAGGTACATTCGAAAAACGTGATCCAATACATCCATGAGCATTTTTAAAGCATTTTATTTACTTTCCACAAACGTGATCCAAAAATCTATGAGCATTTTTAAAGCATTTTATTTACTCCAAACAGAACTTCTAAAATACTTTTCAACTTCAACGGAAAACAACCCTCAAAGTACAAAGTATTTTAAGAGGATTTACTTTATAATTTTCCGGTCCGCTATCCAGTTGTTTGCTCCGGATCCGAATCTCCGAAATGTCACTCGAGTACCGTTTTTTTATCCGGGTTCCGGCCCGGGAGGCACGTCTACCGGTCATTTGGAAGGTTCCGGTTATACCGGTCTTGGAGTCTGCGGTGTTGACACTTGTTTGTTAGAACTTTATGGAGAAATAATCAAGTAGTCTTTTTTAGGGTTCCGTAAACTCAAAATAAAAAAACGGAACCCTTATAGGATCACTTTGTTGTCCGTCTGTCTGTCTGTCAAGACCATTTTTCTCACGAGAAGAGGTATCAGGTTGAAATTGATAATGAATATTAAAGTCCATAAACCACACAAGATCTGAGAATTTAAATTTTTTACAACGACGCAATCAAAAGATATGGCTTTTTATGTCCTCATCTCCATACATTTATGCAAAAAAGGAAAACTGCTGACCTAAAACTTCCCGTTGACCTAAAATTATGAAATTTGGCAAGAAGCTAGGTCTCACAGTACAAAATAAAGGGAAAAGTCTGAAATCACCACAACTAATAGTAACCAATTAAGGTGAGCTCCCGTTTCAAGAACTTATCAATAAAAGAGGGGTCAAGTTGGATGGTCGCGGAGATTAAAAAAAAAACATCTTTTAATCGGAACAAAATAAAAATATATGTATAAATATATATATAATTCAAAGAGCAAAAGCTTCTATATCATATGGTAGATAGACACGGAACCCTAAGGGCGTGAGTCCGACTCGCACTTGGCCGTTTTTTTTAATTTTATTGTCAATGGGCTTACTCTTGACCTTTAGTGTTGAGGACAGAGATGAGGTAGACGATGGTACGAGCAGACCCAGAAGAAGCCTATTTCGGGAATATAAACGCAGGCAGAAAATTCCACTCTCGGGCCGTGCGCATTATAAAAGACGCTTCAAAGAGCTTTGTGTGACGTCGCCATTCTGGCTAACCGTTAAACCCGAATTTGTTACTTTTCCAGGGCAACCCATTTTCGGTTTCGCGTTACAACCATGCTGCTATAATTACGTTATTTTTTAAACTATGCATTACTTAATAATATATTATACCAGCTCTTAGCTAGTTCTTTAAGTTAATATAAGCCGGATAACTCTAACGACTCTACGAGGGCCACACCGAAATGATCGGGAATAGAAAAAAGTACAAAAATAATACAACAATATTTACTTTCATTGTTTTTCGAATTATTCTCCGTGACAATCGATGCACATTTTTACTTTTTTTAAAATTCAAAAATGGAATTGTGTTTGAAATAATACTACATGTCATAAACCAAAAAGGCTTTAATCTAATTTATTCCTGCGGTATTCTATTCCCGATCTTTTCGGTTTGGCCCTCGTATTTATTTATTTATAATTATGCTAAGCAGATATGACACTCAGTGAGAACTTTGTTTTAGTGTTTCGGGTAAGAAAGTCAGATGTAACGTTGATATTTTCTATTATTCGTCTAAACATATAAATAAAACTACCTTATACCATTGTTTTCATTCATTTGCGTTTTATTAAAATACAACATTAAGTTTCTATTTCGATTATTTCTATAATATTTTTTTAGGTACTTTTATTTAGCTTTGTAAGTATTTTAAGTAATGTTTTAGGCAACTATAACACAACTAAGTATATAGGTAAATGCAGTCTAATAATATGTGTGGATTATCAACCAAGTGTGGGTGAACTGCGGTGCGTCTGAACTCCCGATGGTAAAAGAGAGATGGCGGAATGAGCTCATGGAGCTCTTGAGCACACTCCGAAGTACAATCTGTAAATGAACGATAAACATGCAACCTTGCGACGGTGGGCCAGACTGAAACTTGGTTTTCACCAGCACCTTACAACGAGCTTCTGGGCTCTGCAATAAGTCGATTTATTTAGTCGATTTATTTAGTTACCTGTTTCCAACGAATAAACTATCTTTATCTTTTATCTTTATCTTTAATGTTTTTGGGAAGAAACAAGACAGTCGCAAGATTTGGATGTCAGGAATTTGAAGCCGGGCACAGCTTGTGGATTTGCATGAAAAGCTGATTAAACTTCACTACGAGTGGTCGAGTGGGACTGTGTATTGTGAAAATGCAGGCCAGCGCAGGCTGGTAGCGATCGCAGATAAGTGGTTACGTTGTTTGTATCGTAGCTAAAAAATCGGCCAAGTGCAAGTCGGACTCGCGCACCGAGGGCCCCGTACCTCCAGATAATCATAATTGTATTAGTTGAAATTTCAGTAAGTTAATGTGCTAGATTGTTGAGCCCGACACGCGCTTAGCCATATTTTATTATTTGTTGTTATTTTATATTTTATGCACTATAAACAGACCAATTTTCAAGTTTGTTAGTGTTCCCGTTTTTAGATAGAGCTAAGACAAAAATGGCCTAAAAACATATCTTTGGTATGGGAGCCCCTTTTAATTTATTATTATGTATTATATTTAGTATTTTTTGTAATAACGGCAACAGAAATACATAATCTGTGAAAATTTCATTTGTGTAGCTATAACTGTTCATGAGATACAGCTCAAAAATTTTTTGTAAAAACAGCTGACTTTGGTGGCATCTTATTCCTTTGTATTTAAATATTTTTTAAAACAAAAATACAGTAATTATCTACTCAACAAGCTCTAAACAATCTAACTTTTTATCACGCTCCCCCCTTTAATTGTTTGGGAGCCCCACTTTAGTTTTTACTTTTTTCATTTTTACTTTCGAGCGGAGCGAGAAAGGTATTGTATTCGTGAAAAAAAAAAGTTTTTCTAATTTTCTCAAACATGTGTTCTATATCACTTATACATCATAAAAAACAAGTCTCCCAAAAATGTCCGTCCGTCGGTCGGTCGGTCCGTCGGTCGGTCTGTCCGTCACGCTTTGGCCTAGCGGACAAACGAATGGTCCGATTGACACCATATTTAGAATTTAGGAGTTTTATGCAAATCCATCGAAGGGTTCTGAGTGGTTTACTTCTGGCTCTCATTTTGAGGGTAGCTGTCATACAACGAAAATTAAAAATTGAAATTTTATCAAAAACGACTCATAGAATCTTGATGAAACTTTGCATGACCTAGCATCTCCATGTAAGATATCTTGCGCCAGTATCAAATGATCTGTGTAATTTCATATAAGGGGTGTTCCTGTACCACCAAAACGTAAATATGTGATTTACCCAAAATTGGTTCCATTGAGTTTATTAAAATTCTCTATAATATTAATCCTGGATTGATTGTCTACCTGACTGGATATTATTTATGATTTTTTTCAATAAAATTTAGTACACAGGGTGTACCAAAAACTGAAAGGGCTTGCTCAGTAGACCAAACTGAACAATTATCCATAAGGAACATGAGAAGGGAAATTAAAAAAATGTGCATGCAAGTATCCTACGGTAGTATCCATTGATCTGTGAAAATTCATATAAAGAGTGTTCCAGTACTACCAAAAGTTAAACATGTGATTTACTCGAAATCGTTTGAAGTTTGTTTGTTTTAATGTTTGACAATTTGAATTCTGAATTGATCTGTATACTTCATTCGAACATTTTTTTGGAAAAACGTAAATAAAAGTTTGTATTTCCATACTATGTGTATGGCATTACAAATTTAAGTTTGCGGTTGATAGTTTTTCTTGAGTATTGCGAGAAAGTAAGTGCAGTGCTGCTGTACCATTTATTAGTATTTGTTGTTGTGGCGGCAACAGATATAAACAATTTGTGAAAATTTCAAATTTCTACCTATTAAGCTTTGAACCGTTATTTGAAGCCTAAATATTTGAGAGTAGCGTACTTGACTTCCTGTAGCGAGTCGGTCATGATTCGAGTACTACCATTTATCCCCTCTACATATGACGTCACTTCCTGTACACCAGAGTGGGGGCGCTGACTTCGGAGCTGATTCGAGCGCCCTTGCCTCATTGGCGACTTGCTAGTCGTAGCGATCGGTTGTATTATAAGCAAAAATTTTTCCATTTTATTCAATTAGTTTTATTGTTTTACATTTTTATTTCAGAATTAATCACAGTAAAATAACGGTGTTACCGTTCGATTTTTCTTTCTTTTTATTTAATACATTCTTGTTTTTTTTTTTTTTTTTTTTTTTCAGAAAAATACAGAGTCCAGACTCTGACACGAGTACTACAGTTATACCATACCTTGAGTTTACCAGAAACCACTGACGTCGACAAATGGATAAGTTTATTTGTTTTTTCATCTGAGCAAGTAAGTGGCATCACTAATAAGTAGCGTGGCTTTCCAACCTACAATTTATTCTAGTAACCATGTGCCGGAATATGTAATATTTAACGACGCAATGTCAGAAATAAGTGCAGGTGTAAATGAAATGAAAAGCTTTACGAGTAAGACGCGGATCTTGTATCCCGAGAAAATCCTTCTTTTATTTTTTAAATCCTGTTTGTTTTGATTTAGATCTACCCTTATACACAGTTTTCAAACAAGTCACGATTAGTTACTTTCCCACTAGTCCATTGATCGCAACTTTCCCCTATATCGATAAAAAGGATTGGTTGGTGGTGTCCTCCGAATCCGATACAAAACTGGATATAAAGTTTAGGAGTAAAAAATGTTCTTGCAATTTTTTCAGCCATTGACTAATAACCTCATTCAATCACGCCAGGTTTTGTTAGGAAGTTTTAGTCAAAGGTAGTTTTGTGGGTGCCTATAGGGCCGTAGGATTCAACAAAGTCGTGATATAGTCTTTTATAATCCGTCAAAGATAGTTTCTTGAAAGCTAGCCTTTGCAAATTACTCCCAGTTAGCGAGAACCTGCTTAAAAAATAATATTTTTCGTCTACGATTGGAAAAGCTGACGGTACTTTTGGAATATTTTGGCCGTTCCGTGCGCCTACACAAAACAAAGCTGCTGCGCAAGCACAGCCCCCTCAGCAGACTCAGGCCATGCCTAGTTATGCTTTCAATTATGACAAACCACCTAATTTTACACGGCGTACACTTACCCGGATTTCAAGAGGGAACCAACCACACAATTTACGTACAAGCACAGTTCCCACAGCAGACTCGGGCCCTGTCTAGTTATGCTACTAATTTTATTAAACAACTCTCCGGCGTATACCTACCTGGATTTCATGATCAAACTACCTAAACCGAACCAGTGCATGCAGCTCCCACAGCAGACCCAGGCCCTGTCTATTTCTAGTTGTGCTCCGAATCATAATACAGTATTTAACTTTATTTATTTATTTATTTAACCCGGACAAAGAATATTTTACTATACCCGGATTTCAAAAGCATACTACCTGCACAATTTTTATTAAATGTAAATATTGCTTTCCAACGTCACAGACGACTACCCTCCCTCATCGCTTAATGCAAAGAACAGTAATTAAACATCCTAGGTCCTCTATTCAGAGACCTAGTCGTCATTTACATAAAGATACGTACCAGTGTACTGACAAGGGATAGGGCTGTCCCTTTAGTCAATCTTATGCTCCGCGAGGACAACAAGAAAAGAAAATATTGATTCGAGTATGTTTCTGGCGTGCCAGCTACTAAACTTTGTTAGTCGTTGGGAAGATTTACAGGCTCCAATCACTTTGATAAATAAATTCCGAATTAAAATTAATAAATTGATCTTTAGCAAAATCACTTTTTACGAGCACATGACCTTATGTGTCCCTGGATATGACAGATGTGGAGATGGAGATAGACCTTAGATTATAAATAACGGCAGCTTACAGATAGACAAAGTTATTCATCAAACGTTTTATATGAAGTTGTTGGAGCCTGATGGTCTTAGTCTTCAGTTTTATGGATAACATAAGTATTTTTCTTAACGTACTTCACAACAAAATCTTTATCAAATCTTTATCAAATGACAACATATTTTTTTTTGCATTACTAACGAGTTAAGTCGTTTTCGTATCGCAGTTTAAAGACGTTTCCTCAAGTTCTGATCAAGCTGGTAAATGGCTCGATCAGTAGATTATCAGTAGTAGATTATCAGTATCGGTAAATTATCAGTCATTTAGAGTACCAAGGGTGGCAAGTGAATTATGCTTAGCCGGAACCTGTTCCATGCAAAACCTTTCAGTACCTAGCCAGAAACACTCTGGAACCCTCACGCAAACGAAAAGTATGTGCTTTGCCAGAAAAGTTCAGGGATAAAGAGAAGTCCTAAGCCGCTTAAAAGCCAATTTTTACGAAATTCAAAGTAGTAAAAATGGTCATATTTGCAATAAATAATTGAAGCTTTCCAGTTCCCAAGAAGGCTTTTTGAATCATCGAACCCTTTTTCAATAATTTACAACAACTATTGCTGAAAGATACCGAAAAATATGAACATAGCAGCAACAGTACATGTTGTGTCTATTTTCTAAATGTGTGTTTTTGTTTGTATTTTTATGTGTGCAATAGACAGTTAAATAAATTGACAAATAATATGGTGGAATATTAATGCCGAGAATAGCTCGACATTCTTTTCCCTACAGCCTTTAACTAATAGACATCAGCGGTGGCTTGGTGCGCTTAACCAAACAGTGACAGTCTATCGGTTCAATGAACCTCTGAGGAAGCTCAGCTTCACTCCAACGTTCACGTGATTTTGGCGATTCGGTATGTCCTCAAGGATTATGCTCGTCTCCTACAATAGGAAGCATGCATCAATAGCATGATGATGCAAAGCGACAACAGAACAGTTTTTACTTTCTAGAAGTACGAAGGAGAGACAAAGTTGACTGCCCTCATGGTTTTGACATTTCATATCCTTTCAATACCAGACCACTTTCGAATTCTTATAGAGATACATTGTCGTATCACCTGCCGGAGCGATCGCCCGTACCAACTCACGTGTCCCCAAGAGAAGACCGCACCTTTTCCCCAAGCCACAGATCTGATCTTCACGAATTTAGCCACGCACGTGGTGATAGATTTTTTTTTTTTACGTCGGCTGTAGCTCACGTATTCCCAGTATACGGAACGTTATACCTGCCGAAACACCAAGCCCATCTGATCTGTCAAGTGCCTCCTCTGGCATAGGTAAAGAAATCTTTATCTTTTCCTCATTCCATAGATATTACAACTTAATACGACAATAGTGATTTACTTAGTGGTCGCACCGCAGTGGATGAATTCGTCCGATCTAATCGGATCTAATCCCCGTTCAGTTTGCAACCTAGACCACAGATTAAATAATCCCGCCTTCAATGATGCAGAGATGACGCTGGACGAAAAGTCTGGCAAGTTGGACGAGAATCCAAACCGATTGTTTTTAACAACTTGGCTTGATCCTTTTTAAGAAGCATATACACTGGCATAGACACGGTGGTTTCATTTCATTTATTTATTTATTTCATGTACAATGTACATTGTGTTGACAATATGGTTAAAATTATTTAAAATTATAGTGACAAAACTAAATACCTAAATAGCCTACCACTACAAGAATCTAGATAAGAACAACTAAATCAATACAATGGTCTCATCATAATGGTGTTGATTGTTCACGTCCCAAAGGGACTGACCTTGTATAAGTATGCAATTGGCTTGCATTTCATATAGATAAATTGGCAATTTCTGTACTGTGTTATCCTAATCTAAGATATTCGACTTATTTCCACTTACTCGTGCGTCAAGTATTGAAGTCTACTTAGTACCTATGACTAGTGTAAAACCTAGAACAGCCACCATTTGGAACACAAATGTTTTGATTAGTTAGGGAAAGTCTAACATGCCTAATTCTGATCATTTGCATGAAAGTTTCATATAAGTATAATGTACCAAAGAAATATGAATACAGTTTCAGCTGCTAATTAGCTTCTCCTTCGTGCGCCGGGTGTATGATTTAACATTTTTTTTTTTGGGTTTGATAATAGTTTTATCACTCAAATTTTTTTTTTAGCCTAGGTATGGTTCTAAAACCGATTTCGTGTGTAAAAGACAGTCAGGATGCCAAATTCTTAAAAATAAGGACGATGCAACTCCAGATCCTTTTTTTTTTTTTTTTTTTTTGGTTTAAGAAAGTAATTGTATTATCACAATCAGGACGAGAGATCAGTAAATTATCATTGGTAAATTACATAATTTGTTTACACTGGCGGCGTCCCCAAGGCAGCATGTCGTACCAACATTGGTGGTTGGGTGCAAGAGGCAGGTATCAAAGCAAGTCCTGGTAGTGTAGGATCCGCCTTTGTTGCCTCGAAGAGCTAGGTAGAAAACTGTCCGGTTAATGCATTACGTTAATTTTAATAACGTGAAATCGTTAAGCACCCACCTGTTTAATCTGTATAGCTAATTCGATATCTAATTATTTTCGTACCTACAAAGGAATAATCATTTTGCTTTATGACGGAAGTCTAGATTGAAATAAATTAACTAGCTGTGTGTAATAGAAATACTTTACGATTCTTCCGTATTCTTTCACTTACCCATTGGTGAAAACTTTTTGAATTGTTTAATTCACATATCAGTCCTGTCCACCAGGCGATAACAAACAGGTCTCAAATATTTAGGCTTCAAATAACGGTTCAAAGCTTAATAGCAGCGTTTTACCTAACAATAAAACGCTTATTAAGCGATAACCTTATTTGAAGCCTAAGGTCTACTTCTGCCTGGTCAATACCATAAATATTTGAGTGCCAATGAGGCAAGGGCGCTCGAATCAGCTCCGAAGTCAGCGCCCCCACTCTGGTGTACAGGAAGTGACGTCATATGTAGAGGGGATAAATGGTAGTACTCGAATCATGACCGACTCGCTACAGGAAGTCAAGTACGCTACTCTCAAATATTTAGGCTTCAATTAAGGTTATCGCTTAAAAAGCGTTTTATTGTTAGGTAAAACGCTGCTGTTACGGTTCATGAGATACAGCCCGCTGACGGACAGATAGACAGACATCGGAGGCATATCAATAGGGCCCCGTTTTTCACCCTTTGTGTATGGAACCCTAAAAACCAGTATAATTACGAACTTTGGGAGCAAAGAAACTCGTTCAAAGTCAAAGTGTTAGCACTGACGTACGGCTAACTGTATATGAAACAAGTAAAAATAAATATGAGAAACACTGTGTCAGCTGATCATTTTTGGCAAAATCCCGGACAAAACATGTAGTACTAGGTGAACGGACAGGTTCGCAAATACTGAAAGGGCATGACCAGTCAACGTAGCTTAATAACTTTCAGTGAATAAAACTTTCAGGAAATGAATGAAAATCGGCCTCTCCATACAAACTGTCTAATCAAGTTTGCAATTTTGTATGAAGAGGCAGATTTTCTTTTTCATTTCCTGAAAGTTTTATTGATTGAAAGTTTTTCAGTTACGTTGACTGATCATGCTTTTTCAGTGTTTGTCTACCTGTCCCTTACACCCTGTGTTAATGGTGTACGTATAGTACATATCTAGTCCCTGATTAATGGACAAAACAACAGAACTACTAACATTTAACAAAAATTTGAACAAACTGAACATTCTTTTACAAAAAAAAAAAACGCGATCGTACAAACTTTGCAGCGTCAATAAGTCCACTTGTATGTTAAATAACAAATATTTCCCTGCTATACTACCTATGTCTTTTTGAAAAGTAGTTTAGCTTTATAGGAAACTAGCTGTGCTCGCAGCTTCGCCCGCGTGATATTCAGACAATGTGCAGTCTCTCCCTCTCCCCCTCCCCCTCCCTCCCCCTCTCTCTCTACCTCCATCCCACTTCCTCTCCTTTTCCCTCTCCCTCTCCCTATCCCTGCCCCTACCCCTACTCCTATCCCTATCCTTGACGCCGTCTTAACCGCTATCCCTATCCTTATATAAACATAGAAACGACACCCATACTGATTTTTAGACATTTTAACCCTATCGCACCCCAACCCTATCCCCAGGGAATGATGGTATTTCACGTCCACCACCTTTGATTTCAAAATTGTTGTAGTTTTCGTAATCAGCGATCCGATAAACCATACAAACGACACCCATATTGATTTTTAGACATATCAACCCTATCGCGGCCCAACCCCATCCCCAGGGGATGGTGGTATTTCACGTCCACCACATTGGATTTTGAAATTGTTTAAGTTTTCGTTATCAGCGACCCGATAAACCATACAAACGATACCCATATTGGTTTTCAGATTTTTTCACCCCATTTCCCTCTTTAAGGGGTTGAATTTCAACAACAGTGATGTATGTTCCACAGAATTAGAACCCTAATGCCCAAATATTAAATTTAATGGATATTACTTTGAAATGAAGGAGTTTCAACTTCATCCCCCTTTTCACCCCTTAGGGTGTAGAATTTTCAAAAACCCTAAGACACGTAAAACTTAATTTTTAGTCGTCAGTCTAAATAATAACTAATAACTTCAAAACTGACGGACTTTCATACAAATTTTCATTCCTTATTTCACCCCCTTAGGGGATGAATTTTTAAAAATTCTAAAACATCTTTTTACATACGGAAAAAAATTCATCCCCTTTTTCATCCCCATTTAGGGTGATTTTTAAGAAATGCTTTATCACGTATTTCTTTATTTTTAACCAAAAGCTGAATGTTAAATTTGTTTGAATCTAACTCAAGAAATAAAGGACTTTCATACAAACTTTCATTCCTTATTTCACCCCCTTAGGGGATGAATGTTGAAAAATTCTTAAACACGTGCTTTTTTATTTTTTCCATGAGCTCGAAACCAAATTTCTATAATTCTACCTTTAAAAATGAAAGACTTATAGACCAACATACGAATAAAAAATCATCCCCTTTTTCACCCCCATGAAGGGTGATTTTTAAGAAATGCTTAAATATTTGTTTCTTTTTTTTTACCATTAGCTTAAATTCAAATTTGTGTGAATGTAGCTCAAGAAACAAAGGACTTTCATACAAACTTTCAACCCTTATTTCACCCCCTTGGGAGATAATTTTTCCAAAATCCTTTCTTAGTGGGTGGTTTTGACGCACATAGAACCTGTGTACAAAATTTCAGATCTGTATCTATAGCGGTTACGGCTCGGCGTTGATGAATCAGTCAGTCAGTCAGTCAGTCAGGACATGCTCTTTTATATATTTAGATATACGGAAAAAATATAATCCCCTTCTTCACCCCCTTGAAGGCGATTTTTAAGAAATGCATAAACACGTGTTTCTTTATTTTTTACCAGAAGCTTAAATTCAAATTTGTGTGAATCTAGCTCAAGAAACAAAGGACTTTCATACAAACTTTCATCCCTTATTTCACCCCCTAGGGAGATGAATTTTCCAAAATCCTTTCTTAGTGGGTGGTTATGACGTGCATAGAACCTGTGTACAAAATTTCAGATCTGTATCTATAGCGGTTACGGCTCGGCGTTGATGAATCAGTCAGTCAGTCAGGATATGCTCTTTTATATATTTAGATAAGTAAGTATATAGGAAGTATGTCAAGATCGTAGCAGGTGGAGAACTGTGGTCTCTGCCTCCCCATCGGGAACAAGGCGTGACGTTATGTATGTTTGTATTTAGCTTTATATTCTGACGAACAAGACTGGTGAAACATCCAAGGTGGCGTTCCAAGTCAGACACGACCTTTAGTAACTGAAGAGCTGAAGAGTACGACTAAGAATAAGAACATACTCCAACTTGTCAAGGGTAAAAAAATAACTCAGTATTTTAGGCTTTCAAAAATAGGACCCCAGCCTAATTCCTACCGAACGCTGACGCTAGGAAGTTTCTCCAATAAATGCCATTGACTTCTATCACGTCGCCTGTACGTGTTGCCTTCACATGAATGCTATTATCGTGCAAATTGATTTCATAATTTCGTAAGGCTCCTTCGCACGTCGGGCCTTAATCGAATAATACTTCCATTATTAAAGGAAAAAAATATCTGAGTCTGAACGTAATTCTAAGCGTAAACGGAACGTAGACCATGTGGTACCGGTAAAGAACACCATGATTCTTGTAAAAGGCGACTAAGGGATTTTCAATTGGAGGATGGGCAGCAGCGTTTTTCTTCCTTTAGTACAGTCTTTTATACTGCGGTCATCAACAACCGCGGTCCATGGTGTCAGCCGTAACGGTAACCAGCGTGGTGACTACGCACGACATACATAGTAGGCATATTAATTGGGGTTCCGTATTTCACCCTTTAAGTACGGATCCCTAATTAGACCGATTTTAGATTGATTTTACCGAAAAGTAAAAATTCGACCGATTTCAAGACTAAAAAAAAAGAGAAATAAAATTTTGAGGTTGGTACCAGCTTGAATGTTAGGAATAAAACGTACGTACAGTTGGATGTCGTATCGTGGTCGGTCTACGAAAGATAATACAGCAAATCGATGTACGGGATTGCCGTTTGGTAAAAATATTAATATTTTAAAAATTGACTTCTTAACGTTAGACACGAGTATATTACGAGATATTTTGCGTATGTTCTACAAAAACTTACTAAGCCGTCTCCTGGTTTGTTTTGTATGTTAAACTTGGTATGTTTTGAAAATATTTCTAACGTTTTTACAAAACAGGTGGGCAAAGCTGGTGGCAGGTGGTATAGTATATTTTTGGAACCGGCATAAGAAGCCCTTTCATTTGATATCACACACGATAAGTTTCTAAAGAAAAAAAACCGGCCAAGTCCGAGTCTGACTCGCGCCCTAAGGGTTCCGTACCTATCTACCATATGATACACTAAAAGCTTATGCTCTTTGATTTTAAAAACTCCGCGACCATGCAACTTGACCCCTCTTTTATAGAAAAGTTCTTGAAACGGGAGCTCACCTTAATTGGTTACTTTTAGTTGTGAGAAAAATTGAAATTTTTAATGATTTTAGACTTTTCCCTTTATTTGTACTGTAAGACCTAGCTTCTTGCCAAATTTCATAATTTTAGGTCAACGGGAAGTACCCTGTAGGTTTTGCTTTTTTACATAAATGTATGGAGATGAGGACATAAAAAGCCATATCTTTTGATTGCGTCGTTGTAAAAAAATTGAATTTTCAGATCTTGTGTGGTTTATAGACCTTAATATTCGTTATCAATTTCAACCTGATACCTCTTCTCGTTCGTGAGACAAAGGGTCTTGACAGACAGACAGACAACAAAGTGATCCTATAAGGGTTCTGTTTTTTATTTTGAGGTACGGAACCCCATACAAAAAAATTATGACGTCATAGCTGCCCCCACCCGGGAAATATTTTTAAGAGCTGCCGCTCAAAACCTAAAGTAGGTACCCGCGTACCAAACGGCAATCTCGTACATCGATTTTCGGCTTTCTATCAATATTATCTTTGTACATTGTCCACTAGTAAGAGGCAACTAAGAGCTTATAAACCGGAGAATGAGCAGCAGCATCTTTCTGTGTATACATACTGCGGTTACTTACATCAGCGGTCGCCATCCGCAACGCTTACAAGCGTGGTGACTATAGTAAATCCCCTCCAAAGTACCACGCGTTTTTGCTGGAGTTCTGGAGGGAGCTCCCTGTCCTGCAGTGGACGTTATATGGGATGTTATGAACGTGGCAGTTCGGACGTACCATCCTATTAATTTCGACTTTGATACCACCCTGAACAAGTCACTTTCACGGGAACCTATATCATTATGATTAAAAGAACAGATAAAATTTTCAAAAATTTTATTTCCCAGCTTATAAACTATTACTTTTTTTTGGTTTTCTTGTTTTCATCTCGTTGTGGTTATTCTAGAAACTATCTTCGACTCTATCTCGCCGCCTCCTGCTTTTGTTTCTGTTTATTCTGGTTTTGATGCCGGCCACCTCGCTTTTGACTTCTTGACAAGAGCCATATTAGAGGCAACTTTAAAACCTGCTTGTTTAATGGAAAATCACGAAATCTCAGCCTCATGTGGTTCAATAGCTGTCTTGGACTTCTCAAAATGATTAAAATTGGTCAAAATTACAAAAGTTCAAAAATTTATAAAAAATTCAGCAGCGGCTTCGCTTGCTTACGATATGAAAGTGACATTTGACACATGGTGACAAATATAAATATATTTCTTTCAGAATTATGTCAACTGTTACTGGCTTGAACATAAATCTAGAAGATTCTGTGAGAAGTTTCAAAATTAATTAATGAAACCTTTTTGCATTTCACTGCTTGATGACGAAATGCTAAGAAACTTCTATGAAATGTCTTTTTTTTAAACTTTGACGTAATGTCATATCTTCAGTAGCTTCTGTCATACTTCTGTCAGTAAATCTATACCATAACTTACTAATCTGGGATCTATACTTACTAATCTGGGCAGTAAATACAACGCTTTATGGTTCCAAGTGATTACCTAATAATTATTTTAAATAGGAATAACTACCTACAAAAATAAGAATACAAAAGTTGAATAAGAGAAACGGAGAAAGTGAAGCAGATTTTCCGAATTCCCATATAAACATGAGGTTGGATTCTGACCAGGACAACAAAGAAGTACATAATAATAAAATTATTGTTAGTAAATAAACTTTTGAATGACCTAGTAAATAAAAAAATATTTTAAATCTAAATAGGAGTACTAATAAAAGCAATAAGAGACTCAGAAGCGTAAAAGCTTAATGTACTAGTTCAAAACATTAAGCTTCACGACAAAGAAAATAAGAGACATATTTATTTAATCCAAAAAGAGATGAGGAATCATTTAGACCACGACAACACTATAGATGTTGACGATTCCAGTAATGAGAGAACGCTCACTAAAAGTCAGACGCAAGAAAAAGATAATCTTCCACCGGATATGACAACAGTCGATGATACAACAAATGATAAAGAAAATACCAACCTTGAAACTAAGATTTTCATTCACGATCCAACTTCAAAGATGGAAAACGAATCGAAAACAATCACTGTAACTGATGAAGGATCACCTGCGTTACATACGGACCAAAATCAAAAATTCGTAGTAATGTGTAAGTATCTTATCATCATGTATTCATCATCTCTCATCATGCTCGTGTGGTGCCGGCAAAGATTAGTACCAACACATCTCTACCCAGCAACACTATAGGCCAATATTCACTGTGGTCAAGATCAAGCTGTCTGGAGGAGTAGTGGTGGCACGAGTAAAAACCCACGATTGTCTCTTTTCTCAGTCATGAGGTCACTACTAAGAAGAATCTGTACTCGTAGGTGTTGTAAGTGGCGTGTAAGGGATTATAGACTATAGGATGCAGCAGCGTTTTTATGCTTACATAATGCAGTCCCCTGCAACCGCGGATTATGGAGCCATCTGCAACGCTAACAACCGTGGTGACACACTATGGTACTTTCACTCCAAATTTTATCACGCGTTTCTGTATATCGTGCCATCTTACATACTGCGTCGCCAACAACCAACAACAGCGGTCGCCAGCCGCAACGCTTACAAGCGTGGTGACTAGGTTAAATCCCTGCAGTACCAGGCGTTTTTGATGGAATTCTAAAGAAAGCTGCTGTCCTGCAGTAGACGTTTCATGGAATGTTATGTAACCAATTATTCATATACCTTTGATTTTTTAGATGCGCAGCAGGATTCTTTTGATCTAAAAGGTGAAGATGACCGGCTCTCTATAAGTTTCGAAAAGCATCCAAGACTACCACGTCCCCACCGTGAATTCCGTGGTTATGGTTACGTTAATGGACCTTTTAAAGTTTTCATCGGAGGCCAGGGTAATTTTTATAAATTGTTTTATAAGGACAGTTACTAATTCCCCATACGCGAGTTGATTAATCCTACTTTCCTATGAGTGATGCATACAAAAATGCTTTTTCATCTATAAGGAAAATTGTCATTATCAAATTTTCATAGTCAACACTCAACGACATTACAAGTGGTATCACGGAGTGGAATATAAATACGAGTTTTAGCAAAAAACTTTCACCAGAAACTGCATCAGCTGACAACGCAATTTATAAGGTAATTTTTAGGGTTCCGTACCTCAAAAGACTAAAAAACGGGACCCTTATTGGATCAGTTTGTTGTCCGTCTGTCTGTCAAAACCTTTTTTTTATCACGAATAGGTAAAGTTATCAAATTGAAATTCATATCAAATATAGTCCTCGCTCTTGCCCGGCTTTTGTATAGCTTCAGGGTTAACTGAGCCCATAGTCCACTGAGCTCGTAGGCTCAGTTGACCACTTTCAATTATTTCTTGGTTGACTTGACCCACCACGACCATCACTCAGACCGAGGGCTCAGTCGACCACTTCCAACCCTTCGATGGACAACTTAGCCTACTTTCTACCATTTTTGCGATCGATCCAGCTTGCTTCTCTGTCATCCAGCCCATGGGCGCAGCTCGTCTATACAAGGAAGTTCGTATTGATCTTAATCTTAAAAGGCTGCAATATTTTCTGTTACCAAATTATAATATCTATTCCATTGATACTCGTAATAGGTCTGTCATAAAAATACAAACAAAACACAAAGCAAATACAGTTTTAACTTTAAAATCGCTTTGTGCAACTGGCTGTTAGCCAGCAGACTAGGTTTACTGTTAAGAGGTTGAAGGTTGTCGTTTTTAGGGTTCCGATACCAAAATGGTAAAAAAAAGGAACCCTCATGGTGCGACTTTGTCTGTCTGTCTGTCACTGTGTCACACCTGTATATCTCGGCAACCACTCACGCTATCGACTTGAAATTTGGATTAGTTTTAGAATATGGTTGCCCAACTAAATGGCACATGAAAGAATATAAAAAAATTACGACTATGGATGTAAAGGGGGCCCGAATAGGGGGGGGGGGGCAAAATTCAAATTGTTGCTACTAGGTTGAATGGGGTATCGTATGAAAGGGCTTTACTTGCACATTCTGAAATATATTTTTGTACTTTTTTACGACTGTTAGTTTTAAAGTTATGATGAAAAATGTCAAAAAAAATACCATTCCCCCCCCCTTATCTCCGAAGTTTGTGGTAGGAAAAATCTGAAGTAATTACAATCGATAGAAATTTATTTAACTATTACAGCAAAAATAAAACAATCTTTCTAAGTTGGACAGTTTTTTGAAATTTGCAAAAAACCTTTACAAACAAATTTAGTTTTGCGGTCTATCTATATATATATATATATATCGAAACCCTCGGAGCGCGACTCTGACTCGCACTTGACTGGTTTTTTCCCGTGGGCTTTGTTGTCCATTCAGGGGTTAAAAGTGGTCGACTGAGCCCGCGGGTGACGGTCCTAGTGGGTCGAATCGACTATGAAAAAAACAGAGACTGGTCAACTGAGGCTGCGGGCTCACTGAGCTGTGGGCTCAGTTGTCCCTGAAGCCTTTTGTATAGAATCCAACGGAGCATTTTTGTTTGACTAGCCCAACATACGAAAAAAAAGTCATCCCTCTTTTGACCTCCTTGAAGTATGATTTTCAAGAAACACTTAAACACGTTTTTCTTTATTTTTTTAACAAAAGTTTAAATTATAATTTGTGTGAATCTAACTTAAAACATTTTTCTTCATTTCACCCCCTTAGGGGATGAACTTCCCAAAATGCATCAACATATACTTTTTTATTTTTACGTAGTTTAACTCTAAATTTTTATATCTCTACCTTTAAAGATGAAAGACTTCTAGACCAACATACGGAAAAAAATTCATCCCCCTTTTCATCCCCTTAAAAGATGATTTTCAAGAAACGCTTGAACATGTGTTTCTTTATTTTTTACCAAAAGTTTAAATTAAAATTTGTGTGAATCTAACTTAAGAAACAAAGGATTTTCATACAAATAATTTTCCGTCATTTCTCCCCCTTAGAGGATGAATTTCAAAAAAATCCTTTCTTATTGGTAACCTCCATAACATGAATAATATACCCTCCAAATTTCGTGTTTCTATCTTCAGTATAGTTTCGGCTGTGCGTTGATGAGTCAGTCAATCATTCAATCAATCAGGATTTACCTCCTTATTATATTAGTATGATTATTATTATAAAATCGGTAGGTTATCTTGGTTCTTTAAATTTTTCAGCTTCGAGAAGCGAACCTGCAGGAGATCCGTTGGACTACGATTCTGATCGGAATGATTTTGTACGACTTGTGTTTTCAATGGTGGGAGTTATGCTAGCTGTGACTATTGCAGTCGTTACCGTGTCTTGCACCGTGTTAGTATATTATATTATTAAGAGTACCTGGTCGACCGAGCTTCGCTCTATAATAGCTGCCTCAATATTAAAATATCATCAAGTGAGCAAGCTATGCTACCCGCCAACAGATGGCGCTGTAGGTTTCTGTCTGAAACGTAGTAAATTTTTAAAAATGCTTACATACACGGGATAAATGAATTTTCCCAGACATGAGACCTAACCCTGATCGATTTTTCGCATCCTAAACCCCCGTATGGTCAATTTCATCGAAATCGTTAGAGCCGTTTAATAGTTTAGGATTAGCTGTGCCTGCGACTTCGTACGCGCCATAAAGTTTCTGCCTATCACTTCATACGAAAGAATGGCATATCCTTTTTTTTTCTAGCTGCTTCGGGACTTTTGTACCTATTTACTTTATGAAGACCCCTTACCCCCCAGTTCCCGATTGCTTCTTACAGAGTTATGCTCTCCTGGTACTTTCCTACCTTGTTCTATGACGTGGTAAGCCCTCCGAAACCCCAGTTGTTGTAACAAATTCCTGCTTACTCATACTCTCCTGGTATTTTAATCCATGGTGGGCTTGTGGCGCAACGAATTATTACTACCGAATTTTGAAAAATAACCACTTGGACATAGACAGACGTCCCTGGCCAATCTGGAGGGCTCTTAATAGACTGCACCCAGGTAGGAAGATTCAAAGATGATTTAAGCAGGTGGGGCTACATAGAAGCTGTTAAAAACATCTGTGACTGCGGTGTGACTATGACCCACCAAGCAGCACGCGCATCCTGCCCATACATTTAAAGGTGGTAGGGCTTTTGTGGAAAGTCCGTCTGGGGAAGTACCACCCTCTTGCTTTTTTCTGCCGTGAAGCAGCAGTTTTTGCACTGCTGTGTTTCGGTTTGAATTGCAAGGGAGCCAGTGAAATTACCGGCACATGAGACATACCATCTTAGTTCTCAAAGTAAGCAACGCGCTTCGCTCTCCTATTAGTGTCAAAATATGCCATTAATAAGACAGTGGGTGCTATGGACGGTGGTGACCACTTACCATCAGGTGGCTCACCTGCTCGTTTGCTCACTTGTACCATAAAAAAAAAAACATTATGCTCGCCGTAACTCTAAAACTAACTAAAAAAACGCATTATTAATAAATTGTATAAAAGTAAAAAAAAACATATTTTTCTCTAACATGCTTGTAATTTCAATCATTATTTTGATACCCTTCTTCGAGATAAATCAAAATAGCTGTATTGGTAAAAGAGTCGTGAACAGCTGCCGGCAATGTTAGTATGAAAATCCATTTCTATCGAATTTTGCGACCGAGTAAATTACTTTGAAAACTCATAATACGAGCGGCGACCGTCAATTGACCTACGTTATTTGATACAAAGATAAGCCCCATGTTAAATGTTCATAAAAGTGATACTAAGATTAAAAACATTTGAAAAAAAAAATTGAATTGGCCGAAAGTTCAAAATAAAGTACCACTTCCGGTGAAAAAAATAAAATAAATGGCACTTACGTCATTTGATACCGAGATAGAAATTGTGGCATCAAGTAACAATTTATTTGTAGTGACAGAAACACCTAGTCTGCCAGTTCCTGTATGGCCGTAAGTGCTCGACAGACGGTTTCAAAGAAAACGATCCGGACCCCTCTACCTACGTCATCTGATACATAGATGAATTACATATCAGATGTTAGGTAGTAATCCTATATTCAAGTATATACTAGTCTGCCGAAGCTATTTCTGGCCGAAACCCTCCGTGACAGACCTAATATGACACCTAGGAACCCTTGTGGCATTGTGTGTATGTGTCCTCAAATTGCTTCCTTGGCAGCTTAAATCGCTAGACTGCCATTGGCGTGACACACACATGTTCATGCATGTTTGGTTCGGCTTTTTCTTAGAACTTGAGTAGTCCATTGTATGAGAAAAGCCGAACCGAACATGTCGGCCCGCTTATTTACGTAGTAACCTTTACTCTAACATATTACAACAGTCCAACATTTTAGTTATTTTCAAATGGGATTATTGGATTTCACCTGAGGCGGTCATATAAAAATTGTCAATAACAAAAGAATCTTTTTATCAGATGACGTAGGTAGAGGGGTCCGGATCGTTGTCTTTGAAACCGTCTGTCGAGCACTTACGGCCATACAGGAACTGGCAGAGTAGGTGTTTCTGTCACTACAAATAAATTGTTACTTGATGCCACAATTTCTATCTCGGTATCAAATGACGTAAGTGCCATTTATTTTTTTTCACCGGAAGTGGTACTTTATTTTGAACTTTCGGCCAATAATTTTTTTTTTTAAATTTTTCTAATCTTAGCCTCACTTTTATGAACATTTAACATGGGGCTTATGTTTGTATCAAATAACGTAGGTCAAATGACGGTCGCCGCTCGTACTATCATATCTGTTTAGTTATTTAAAAGTGGAATGTGCCAACAAGGAGGTAACTAATCAAAACGTCAGAACAGAGGAGGTAACGTATCACATCAACCAAGGAGGTAAATTATCAAAGCGTCAGAACAAAGGAGGTAACTTATCATATCACATTATAATAACCAAAGAGGTAACTTATCCAAGCATAACAACCAAAGAGGTAACTTGTCAAAGATTTTGTTTAAATTTCGAACTGGCTTGCAAAAAGAAACAGAATATTAAAATGAAAAACTTCGATGTAAAGGAATTAATATAAATGTGATAAATATAAGTTTTTAGTGTTGGTTTGGATTAAAACTTAGTCTGAATTTTCGCCCATTTATTGAGTACGAGTAAAGTACAATACAAGCGTAAGCCGCAACCAGGTATTGAAGGACTTACGCATGTGGGCCTCGGCTTCGCCTCTTCCCACATTATCACGTTCGCCCTTCAATACCTTTTTTGGTGGCCATGGAAGTAATGTACTTATAAACTTTTATTATTATGTACAACCGAAAAAAATAAATAAAACAATTTATATTGTTTCAGGAAACCCGTTAAAAAATTTTGGCGTACTCTGGTGGGTCTTATCTTAGCTGTAATTTCCTTGTAAGTATGAATATTAAAATGTGATGCCCAACAGGGCTTGTAACTGATAAAAAAAAACTGGACAAGTCCGTGTCGGGCCACGCGCAGTGTAGGGTTTTGTAGTTGCTTCAGGAAAGAAAGAAAATTGTAAAGAAAGAAAGAGACATAAAGAAAAAAGAAAGTTTTTATTTTATAATTTTAAAGTCTACTTCACCGTAATGGTTTTTCTTTTTATACACTATCACTATGAACTTTTTCAAGTTTTTCTAATCATCCGTTTAGCTGGCAGCCCCCCTCTGCACTCTAATAAAAAGCTAAATATTTAGCAAACACATCCCTTAATAAAAAAACGTTATTAGAATATTCTCAATATTTTTAAGCACCCATCGAGCAATCACCCTAGGCTATGGGGTAAACAAGAAAAAAAATCATCGCCACTTCACGTCTAGGTACCCAAAAAAAACATTTTTATATTTTATTTTACCAATATGTCTGTGTGACAAATATGTATACTGATACTAAATTAAAATTTTGTAGTACCAAAGGCCTCTTAGCTAAGCCGTGGAGACAGACAGACAGACGGACATGACGTAACTATAAAGGTTCCTTGTTGATTAAGGAACCCTAAAAAACGTGAAAATATTGGTTTCTATCCAAGTTTTGCTAGAACGCCACTTAAACCTGCTTGGAGCAATATCAAAATTCATTTATTTCCGTCCACAAACAATTAGGTTTAGGTACACAAATTGAGATAATACAAGAAAGAGGGTACAGTCACTAATAATTTGTGGAAGAACTGGCGCCTAAGCTAAGCCGTAGCCTGTGTTTTAGGTCACCAGGTCCCCCATATCCAGGTGTCTAATACTATTCGAAACATGCAAATTCAAAACTTCGTCGCTTGACGATAGAGTAGGATATTGGTTGGAGGCTAATCACTGCCAATTTGACAATTCGTCCAACCTAAATTATACTCTATTGTCAGAGAAAGAAGTTATGAATTCGACTGTATAGGAGTAGTTTCGTATCGATATATCGAAAATTGAGAGAAGACACCCTGCGTCAGATGTCCGCGTCGCACTGACATAGAGTAGAGTCTTATTATACCGCGCCCTGATCAAGGCCTCACTCTCATTCTATGAATGTATACAAGGTTTAACAAGGTGTAACAGATAAGGTATACCATAAAACTGAACAACCTGCCCATAAAACTGAACAACCTGCCCATGAAACTGAACAACCTTTCTCTAAGGAACATAGGTCCAAATAAGATTTTTTTTTGGCCTACCATATACAACGTGTTAATGAAATAAGCGAAACCCTCATACACCCCAGCTGATTTTTACTAAAATAAATCCATTCCCGTAAAAAACATCTTATAATTTTTTTTTTCTAGATATTGTTATTTTAAAGTTTCATCATAGTTCTAGTTTCTTCGTTGTTCTAGTCCGCGCACGCCACGCCCACTTCCCTCCCCTCCTCACCGCTCTTGAACCGCGCGCGTCGCGCCGTTCGCGCGATCCACAGAAATATTTAGAATAGAAGCGGCAAAAATTTATAATAAAAAACAAAAAATACCCCTATAAAACCCGTGACATTGATTCTACTCTCGATTCTAAACAAACTATTTTCTCAGTTTCACTTATTCCGTTAACACGTTGTATAAACTGAATCAGCTGATAATGCATTTCGTATTTTTTTGTTATGGGAGGTCAAAAATTTTTTGTTCGTATTTCGACTTAAGTTCCTTAGGGAAAGTCTTTCAGTCACATGGGTTACACCCTGTATACGAGTCCCGTGTCCCGTGTGGTGCATGCAAAGAGTAATACTATCCCATCTCTACCCGTGGGTGTCGTAAGAGGCGACTAAGGGTTTATGAGCCGTAGGATGGGCAGCAGCATCTTCCTGTGTATAGTCACAGAATAACATAAGTGGTATCGTACCACCGTACGTACTGCGGTCACTATCAACAGCGGTCGCCAGCCGCAACACTTACAAGCGTGGTGGCTATGCTGCCCATCCTCTGGTTCATAATATCTTAATCAGAGGCAGAGATGGGTTGGCTTACGCTAAACTATTTGAAACAGCTCATGACTGTGAAAAATACCTTCATAATGTATAGTCAAAGTCAAAATCGTTTATTCATTGTTGGATATTAAAATCTCTTAATGACGTCAGCTAAACTACATTGCTTCACAAACAATGTGGCGCCATAGTGAAAAAAAAAAACAATAAAAACCCACGCGCTCTTTTAAATAAGCCATCGTATGATCGTAAATATCGTTAGATTATAATCTATCTACGCTAGATTGTAAACGCTATCGAAAAATTGTAAATTCGAATTTGCTTCTGCATTTACCGGCTGCTCTCGCAGCACGCACGCTTTGCTCGTACGCTAAAGCCACGATCACACCTAGCTGAATTCAAAGACTAATTCGGCATACATAGCTGGGAGGATTGGTTATATTAATTGCAATATCCTTACTGCAACGAGCAATGTATGCCGATGTGGTTGTAGGAAAGCAAACGTACCTTGGTTAAAACTTTGCACCCCCTCTAAATGTACTTGTCTTATTTCTGGAGACACACAGTAATATTTTTGATTTTCAATAAATTTTTGCAAGTATTTCTTGTTTGTTTTATATTCGGAAAGATCTGAATTGAAGTCGAGACTTTGCTTATAGATATTGTTTAAATTATGAATTATGATAATGAATTATGGTATGATCGTGGCTTAAGGTCGCAAGAGCACCTACTACAACTAAACGGATCTTAGATCTATGTAAGCCTCTTAAACCTCGTTTAATCTCTGGCAGGAGAGATACCCCACAACATCACTTATCCCTCTATCTGAGCAAATACTGTACCTGCCATGGCTGACGTGGAAGTCTTTAAATAGACTCCCGACCCAATAGTAAGGGTGCTGATGGACACAATTTCTATATGATTTGCTCATGTTTCCCTCTTTGACTGATGATTAGAAGCATCCTCTAAAAGATAGAAAAAATATTGGCAGACATCCACACCCCTGAGTTTTTAAGGAATTCAGTTTTAACTTTTTTGAAATTTGACAATGAAACACCTGGCAGACTATCACTGTCCGACTAAACACAATGTATAGGACCACAGAAAAATGGTCTGCCATCATAATAACCCTGCGTTGTAAAGTTATAGCACTTCAAAATGCTAAAAACCATTACTTCGTCCCGTGATAATGCACAGGCCCTGCACGTCTGCCTCTGAAGTATTTTAAACAGCAGCCACAAAGGCAGACAAAAAGACATTATTTAGTATCTTATTATTAATTTTGTTGCTTTAACTCAAAAACGCAGCGACGCACATAAAAACTAATAAGGACCAAATCGACTCGTATTGAGCTGATCTATCATCCCTATTAATATGAATCATGAGCAAATCATATGTCCAAATGGCGGCCAGCACCCTAACTACAAGTCAGCCTGTGCTAGGAAAACATGTGCCAGTGGGGCTATAGCACGGATTCTGTATGTCTGTGTGGTTTTTCTCCCTAGAAAATGGCATACCTGTTGTCTTTCCTTGCGTGCCCTTCCATCAGTTTATGCGAGGACCTTAAGAACGTTACTGATAATGCTGTCTGTGTGACGGAGTGTTGTTCCAAACAAATATAATGCTGCAGAATCGATAAGAAGAATAGCGTGTTTATAAATTTTCTACAGTCTGCAATCTCGCGAGATAGATTATGAACTTATAATGCTCACGATCATAAGCTGAAATATTATATTAGATATGTACATACACTATTCTTTCAGGGTTGGCATAATTATAATCGATTATACCTACTGTTGTTCAAGCTGTGCCAGAAAGGTTCCATGCAACTTTCTGTTAAATTTCTTTGGGGTAAACTAAAATTATTGGTTTTTAGTTTTATGTTGTTGAACTTTAACTTAATCGTATTTAAATTACTTAATACATTTACACCATGCGCTACTTGTTTGGTGCTGGCAAAGAATAGCACCAACCCATCTCTAACCGTGGGTGTCGTAGAAGGCGACTAAGGGCTTATGAACCGGAGGATGGGCAGCAGCATCGTTCTGGGTATCATACCATCTTACATACTGCGGTCACCAACAACAGCGGTCGCCAGCCGCAACGCTTACAAGCGTGGTGACTCAGGTAAATGCCCTCCAAAGTACCACGCGTTTTTGGTGGAGTTCTGGAGGGAGCTCCTTGTCCTGCAGTGGACGTTTCATGGCATGCTATGATGTTGTGATGACATTTAAACCATGCCCTGCCTGTTTGGTGCTTTGGGTTAAACTAAAATTATTGGTTTTTAGTTGTATCTTGTTGAACTTTAACTTAATCGTATTTAAATTACTTAATACATTTACACCAAGCCCTACTTGTTTGGTGCTGGCAAAGAATACCACCAACCCATCCCTACCCGTGGGAGTCGTCAAAGGAGGCTAAAGGACTATAAACTGGAGGATGGGTCCTTCTGCGTACGTACCATATTACAAACGCGGTCTACAACACGGCTAACAAGCATCGAGAAAATGGTAGTTCCCCCTCCACATTTTAAAACACGTTTTCTGAAATTGTGGAGGGATTTTTTACTAGAGGACAGGGACCTGCGCAGTGGACGTTTGATGGGATGCTATGATTCTTCTTCTGTCTTGATGAGGGCAATACTCACACACGCAGATGGCATTCGGTCTGGCTTTGTACAGATCCTTTAGCGAGCATATTGTGGGGCATGATGCGCATGCTGTGAGGTGGGACATGGTTTGATGCTATGATGAAAGCAACTAAGAGCACCTGTAACTATTCTAACAATGTTAAAAATATCTTGAACGTTATATTAGACCCACTTCCTGGTTTGCTAATGAGCTGAAATTTTGCATACACGTTTATTTTAGATGACTGCATGATTAGGTAAATGACGTCATTCTAAATCCAATATGGCGGCCTCCTAAAGATGGCCGATTAGTTTATTTTTATGCACTTCCATTATATGGGTATCAAATGTCAAGGGTTTGCTAAGAGAAATATGAAAAAAATATATGACGTCACTCTAAATCCAACACGGCGGCCTCCAAAAATCGTGGACTAGTTAATTTGTATGCACTCCCATGATATGGGTATCAAATAAAAGGGTTTGCTAATAGGAATACGAAAATTTTTATGACGTCACTCTTTTAAGTTTTTAGTCCGTGATCAAAGCGTGTTTTTAAGTTTTTTTAAAGTATAATTTTTAACAAAACAATTTTTGAGCAAATATCGCTCATCTACCAAAATACCTATATGATCAAAGCTTATATTGCTTCTCTTACAGACGATATTTATGAGCATAGTATGTGCTTTTATTGCCTCAAGATTTGCACCGTACATAGTGCTAGGAGCAGCAGTCACTACTCTAGCCGTCACATTGCTGTGTCTCGGACTGGCCTATACAAGTGTAAGAAGTAATTTTTTTTTTATTTGACTTCGTATTACTACTTAGTACCTGGGCTGCCGAGCTTTGCTCTGCATAATCTTAACCGAAGGTGACTAACAGATGGCACTGTAGGGTTTCTCAAAAGCACATTTTTTTTATAGAAGAGGGAGGCAGACGAGCAGACGGGTCACCTGATGGTAAGTGATCACCGACGCCCATAGACACCCGCAACACCACCGCAGAAATGATACTCGAAACAACGCAGAAAATGAATTTTCCCACACATGAGACCTAAAAAGATTGATTTTTCGTCCTCAAAAACCCCCGCGCAGAAAATTTCATCGAGCCCTTGTCGAGGAACCGATTACAAATATGCATAATATTTTATGTCGGGTAAACTTCCAAGTGTCCTGTGTGGTGCCGGCAAAGAATAGTACCAACCCATACATACCCGTGGGTGTCGTAAGAGGCGACTAAGGGTTAACTGGAGGATGGGCAGCAGCATCCTCCTTTGTATCTAACATCTTACTAACTGCGGTCACCTACAACCGCGGTCCATAGTGCCAGCCGTAACGCTAACAAGCGAGGTGACTATGGTACTTCCCCTCCACATTTTTCCAGCAAAAGCTAGAACTCTGGAGGGAGCTCCCTGTCCTGTGGTGGACGTTTCATGGGATGTTATGATGAAACTTCCAAGTCATTAGTACGGTTCTTGTATTGACGAGCAATTGTTTGAATAGCAACTGACTTCAGAGTGGTATGATGTGACTGTGAGTACGCGCCCCTCCTTCGCTTCCATTTTGAGTCAGTCTACGTGCGACAGCCAAGCGAGTTACTTGGATTCAGACTTGTGCTGTACCTACATTTGATCATAGTGTCTGTCTATTTCGATCATGGAGTCTGATACAGGCCATCAGGAGAAATACGCAAAGTTGACTACAATGAGACGCGATGTGTTGGCTAAGATGATGTGTTTGTCATTAAAGAGTAAGCCTTTATATCCATCTTAGATTATGGCCAATGTCTCTTCCCAACCTAATACAAATATAGCAAGTCAAGCAAGTCCCGTGTGGTGCCGGCAAAGAATAGTACCAACCCATCTCTACCCGTGGGTGTCGTAAGAGGCGACTAAAGGCTAATAGACCAGAGGATGGGCAGCAGCATCCTTCTGTGTATCGTATCATCTTAAATTCTGCGGATATTATGATGAAATAAAGAAATACAGTTTAAAGTGTGTTTTGTTTTTGTTTCAGTTTGATTTCACAAGGTTTCTGTTGATAGTGATAGTGGCTATGTTCGCGTTAATGTTCGCATCTATATTTGTTTCAATACTCACCTTTGCTCTCGGCATCAAAATGACTATAGCTAAGATTATAATTACTGTTTTGGCGGCTGTAGTCAATTGTGTGGTAAGTATGTGAATCTGGTTCAAATAGTGACGTGACAAAAGCTGTAGTACAGCGCGTTCAGAACAAGTCTGTCTATGACGGTTATTATCTGCGCATGGGTGACAGGCGAAGAGCCAATGAACGATTCGCTCGCCCCCTGGGGGGAGCCGCGCTCACCCCCGCGGCTCTTTTTTTGACTACTGCGCATTAACGGTCAGCGAGGACGTTCCACTGCCTAGCTGTGTGCCACTAAGAATGAAGAATCAAAGCGCTTTGTACAAATAGGTGGTATGTCAACGACAGAGGTAAAACCCCAAACCTCGTCTGTATAAAAAACCATTACAAACAAACTAAGTTTTGCAGTCCTAAAATAGACTCTATTGCTTCCAAAAATACTAATGACGCTTTGGAACCCACAGCGCGCGAGTCCGACTCGCACTTGACTGGTTTTTATTTGTTCGCACGAAGGGCTTTGCTTCTTCGTTTTTAGTGCGCACAGCCAAGGAGTTGAATCCTCCCTGCTAAATCTGTTCAATCTGTTCCCCGAAAAATATATATTTTCAAGCCAATAGTGAACAGCCATTTGAAATACATACCTCTTCAACCTCATCGTCACTATTATCACCTGGAGAGAGAAAGAAAGAAAAAAAAGCAAGCAGTGGCCATTCTGTATCCTAATTATTAGGGCGCATACACGTAGAAAGCAGGGTGCCTGCGCCGATCTACCAGCGCTTTTCTGAACCGGTCTGCGCAGGTACGAGTATACGGCGTACAAAATAACTGGGCTTTGACCGTTAAGGCTACTACCTACGCCAATAACCTTGCCGTGTGGGCGGAGCTTATACCCTCTCCCTGCTCAACCCGCAAAAGTGTAGTTAGATTAGAGGTACGTAATAATTAAAGGTGGCCGCAGCGGCTGTACAGGCGTCGTAGGATTTCTTTGGGTCTCGCTTGACTAGTTAGCTACAGTTTTGAAGGATTTTTTATGTCCTTTAGTTAGGATCTCTGATTCTATAAACTTACTTATTTGTATGTTTAACGATCTAATTTCGTCAGACTTGGCATTTTTCAGATTGATTATTTCCTGCTTCAAGCCTCTAACCTGCTTTTCCAACTCTGAAATGTGTGCGTTTTTCTCCATCGACATTTCAAAAATTTCTTTTCTAAAGGATTGTAGTTCCATAAGGATTAATTTTACATCGTGATCATTCACATGGTGTGCTGTGGTTTCATTCGCAATCATACTCAAATAGAGGGAATCCTGCGTTGTAGGTACTACAATTATGTATATCACCAGGTAAACTGTCGTCTGCAATTTTGTGTTTGTTCTCTGGTACAGGTGCGTCTTCACATATTGGCTGTTGGCCCCTTACGGGGGTAGTGCCATTTATTCGGCGTCTTGTCATCAAAGGTAATTTTGCTAGCTCGCACAGCTTGCACTACGCAACGCAGCACAGGTCCATCTAGCACACATCTAGCATGACGACTCGCTCCGCACTGACTTCATAGACAATGGGCGGGGTGTGGGCTGGGTAAGGGTGGGAATTTAGTCGGTTTTTTTTAAGGAATTAGATACATTTTAATAAAATTTCAAAAAAATAAGCCAACCACATCAATAAATGTGGTTTTGTAAATAAGGTTATAAATTTTTGGTATATTTCTGATAAGAATTGCAGCAGTAAAGTGGTTACAAGTGGAAAAACTAGGGGTCATTTTGGATTTTTTTTCTTGAGTTATATTCAATAAAACAATTTTTGAGGCCCACCACATCACTTGTCATATCTTTTAGATTACTAGATTTTATTTTCGTCAAAAAATCTGCCAATTTTAGTATCTATAAGTGGTTACAAAGTTACTCAATTTTAGGATCAAGTAGGAATGCCTAGCCTTAATAGATAGATAGATAGAACACTTTATTGCTCACATAACAACAAAAAAAAAACAAATGTACATGGAGAACTTAACCTAATGTGGGCAAAGGCGGCATTATCGCTGCAAGCGATCTCTTACAGGCAACCTTTGATGTTAGGGATACATAAACAGAGCTCTGCAAGTATTCATGCGATCACAAGTGCCATGAAATACAAAAGGCATAAAAAGTAAGTACCTAATTAATATTAACACTACAATGCCAAATAATAATCTCTTAAACAACTACATGAATAACATAAACTACATAAGATAAAACATACACATACATAAGTAAGTATAATACATTAAAATAAATAAATAAATAATCATAATAATAAATATAATAAACAAATATATATATATGTGTCGAAGACACGAACTCGGGGCGGAGAGGGATGGCACTATGTGGGCAAGGGATAGACATCAGGAATAGCAGAGAACACGATATTGGCCGAACTATTTGTAGCAGACATCGATAACATCTTTGACAATCACCTAATTCAATCGAGTGTAACTTACTTGCATAACGATCATTCATCCTGACTTGCCATTGACCTCTCATACGGTATTCTCCTCAATCACGTCGTCGGTAAACACAGTGGTGTGCAGGACTGCTTGTGCCACCTGTTGTTTTAATGTAAAATTAACTAAGTGGCACAATCCTGTCAAACCCAAACGTTGGAGGCTTATTCTAAGATTCTATTCACATGTTCTACTGCAGCAAACTCACAGTGCACCGTGTTTTACTATCACAAAAGGTATTCGCGTATCATAACCTAAAATATCACAGTTTAAGGCAGAAAAGATCGTAAACACTTAGCTGTCGTTAAAGGGTCGCTCCTGTCATCGCAGAATTGCCACGGCTCATCCGCCAGCGGCTTGCAGGCTTCATCTCGCGGCTAACTATCACTTTAGTACTTGACGTGGTAAAATCTCGAACAAGAATGAGCTGTTGAAAATGGCGGCCTCGTCTTCACTTTGCTACGTGTTGGCTAAACTGACACAAACCACGCCCCTTTACGCGCTATTCGTTGTAGTAGTACCAACCTCACGATTTAAATAAAGCCAGCATTGCCAACATCATCGTCCAACATCGACAATCCACACTGGTACGGAAATTCAGTACTAATTTGACGTTTGACGTAGCTTCGCCGTGCTTGGGCCACTGCATGGGTGCTGCCGGCACGAACGTTTGTCTTTGAAAATGCCGCGGGAAATTCAAAATGAGAGTTGCTCTACGACACGGCCGTCCTGACGGGTCGCACGTCCTCGTGCGAGTCCAAGTAACTGCAAGAATCTATCTTCTAAACCGCTCGGCCAAACCTGACCAAAACGAATCAAAACTAACTGCAAAAATCTTTCATCAAAATCACTCATCCGCTCCTGACCAAGAATGTTCAAAATTTCAACGAACTTCCAAACTCTATGACTGTAGTCTACGGGTCAAATCTAAAAGAGCTAAATCAAAACTAATTTTAACTAGTAGGTACTAAAATCACGTAAAATTATCGCATCTTTCTCATATCAAATTAAAAAGTCACTAACTCTCTAATAAGTCAGTATCACGTCGTTATGCACACGTCAAAGTTAATTAAACCATCGATCAATAATTTCAAAATTAGGTGAAAACCATTTTCAGACTAAAGCAATTGATATCAAGTTCTGTAATCAAAATAATTCACCATACACTCGTTAAATCATTGCCTCTATCCGGCAAGTACATCGCCTCCTTCCGGCTAGTACACAAATAAAACGAACGCCTCTATCCGGCGGGTACGTCGCTTCCATCAGGCTAGTACCTTAAATGGCGGGTGCATCGCTTCCATCAGGCTAGTACCTTTAAAATATTTTGCTCACAGAACTCCAAAATAAATCAGTTTACAACTGTATAAAACAAAACATTAAATTAAATCATTGATTGACTGTCCGTCCGTACATCATCTTCAATATCAGTAGTCATATCAACATACTAGTTAAATCAAAACAACGTTTTACATCTCAGTATGGTACTAAATCCTCTAGTCCAGGTATCGGTAAAGGTAGGTCACGTCACTGTCTACTCGCACCAGAGCTACTCTGTCTATAAACTCACTGTTGCTATGCGATTCAGCTTTATCACATCTTGGCAAAAATTTCCATCTAAACTTTCACATTTACTTCCAAAAATAATCACAACTTTAAATTATTTAAACGTTACATCAATTTCAGTAGCAAATATTATCAATTTAGAAACAGCGGCTGTAATGTTGAACAAAACCATACTCATTCAAACAACAATAACTAGGTAAAATTTTACAACGCTCAACTCTGACCTCTATCCGGTCATCACAACAATCGACCTCTATCCGGTCTTCCACACGTGACCTCCATCCGGTCACGAACACAACTGGCAACCTCTATCCGGTCACCTCAATCGACCTCTATCCGGTCTTTCACACGTAACTAAACCAGAGCGAACACTTTCATCGCCGCGCAGCTTTGGACCGCCCGAGAGCAAGTCAATAAGAAACGGCTTACGACTCAGAGTTGCAACTGATTTAGTCACACACACACACACGCATATCCGCCATCCGGGCACATCACCACAACGGCGACGTCCGTCCGGCCACAAACATATCCGCCATCCGGGCACATCACCACAACGGCGATGTCCATCCGGCCACAAACATAACTCAACCACTTATTCGATTATGAAAACCAGTAACCTCCATCCGGTTACTTTTGAGCTTTGTAAAACACAAAAACAATCTCAAGTTCTCTTGATCTCAAATCGAATTAAAATTAGCACAATAATAGGTTTGTTCAACATGTTACAGGACCAAGAACGCTATAAAATTTTACTGGGCAAATGAATCAGTCGGTTACGGTCATCCTACTATGTATGACAAAATAGTATTCCAAAACAATCGCGAATATTTACTTACGTTGTCACTTGAGACCACAAAACTACTACAAGCACTTGAAAATTACTGTTTCTTTTTTTAAAACAATCATTTAATTTAGTAATCACTTAACCAAAATCACTAAAGCACTGGTGTTTTTCTTTTATCACGTTATTGTAAAACATTTTGAACTTTATCTCGAAACTACCTTACGAAGGTTATGTTATGAATGCAATCTTTACGTTATAACGAACGTTTTCTACACTGCCTAACTACTAAAATCATTATTCCAGTACCTCAAAATATTGTGAACGTCATGGCATGATCAATATTTACGAATAACTTCCTATGGTTTGTACTTACGTGGGCGCAATGTCAAATATCGTGTTAATAAAACAAGAAATCACTTCAAAAACACTAAGAAAATCGAAGCACTATTACAAAAGCAACATTTACAATGCTTTTTTTCGTTTCAGCACTACATTTTACTTATCGTAACAGTTAACCGCAATATCATAACTATTTTAGGCAACTAAACGTCACGTCTCATGTAGGTAGAAGTTGCCTATCGTCGAGCAAAACATTTAAACTATTGTAGGTACACTAACGCGGTTCAGAACTGTCCCGAGTCAACTATAAACAAACTAATTATTTTCCCACCGTCAACTTTGAACTTTTTTTTTTCGGACTACTATGCATGACTGTAGGTTACCTACCTACACCATCCAAAAAAATATCATAAACGCTTTACCACTATGCTAGAAAACCTGTTACACTTCACTACTATTCCAACAAAACCGTAAAGGTCACACTACACTACTCGTATCATCAGAATTCGTGGGTGTTGGATTACATCCCACTTCTGATGTCGAAGACACGAACTCGGGGCGGAGAGGGATGGCACTATGTGGGCAAGGGATAGACATCAGGAATAGCAGAGAACACGATATTGGCCGAACTATTTGTAGCAGACATCGATAACATCTTTGACAATCACCTAATTCAATCGAGTGTAACTTACTTGCATAACGATCATTCATCCTGACTTGCCATTGACCTCTCATACGGTATTCTCCTCAATCACGTCGTCGGTAAACACAGTGGTGTGCAGGACTGCTTGTGCCACCTGTTGTTTTAATGTAAAATTAACTAAGTGGCACAATCCTGTCAAACCCAAACGTTGGAGGCTTATTCTAAGATTCTATTCACATGTTCTACTGCAGCAAACTCACAGTGCACCGTGTTTTACTATCACAAAAGGTATTCGCGTATCATAACCTAAAATATCACAGTTTAAGGCAGAAAAGATCGTAAACACTTAGCTGTCGTTAAAGGGTCGCTCCTGTCATCGCAGAATTGCCACGGCTCATCCGCCAGCGGCTTGCAGGCTTCATCTCGCGGCTAACTATCACTTTAGTACTTGACGTGGTAAAATCTCGAACAAGAATGAGCTGTTGAAAATGGCGGCCTCGTCTTCACTTTGCTACGTGTTGGCTAAACTGACACAAACCACGCCCCTTTACGCGCTATTCGTTGTAGTAGTACCAACCTCACGATTTAAATAAAGCCAGCATTGCCAACATCATCGTCCAACATCGACAATCCACACTGGTACGGAAATTCAGTACTAATTTGACGTTTGACGTAGCTTCGCCGTGCTTGGGCCACTGCATGGGTGCTGCCGGCACGAACGTTTGTCTTTGAAAATGCCGCGGGAAATTCAAAATGAGAGTTGCTCTACGACATATGTATATATAATATTAAACAATAAACGGATAATCAAATGGTTTCGCTGATGAGATGGAAACGCAACTTGGTTTTAAAGACAGCGAGTGACTGAGAGTGGCGTATATCCTTAATTTGTTGCGGGCTCGAGCGCGGCATGTGGGGGGAGATGAGCGAATCGTTCATTGGCTCTCCGCCTGTCACCCATGCGCAGAAAATAACCATCGTAGCCCAACTTATCCTGAACGCGCTATAGATGGCGCGGATTTCGAAAAGCGCTGGTAAATCGGCGCAGGCTACCTGCTTTCTACGTGTTTTCAATCGAAAAGTGAACAGTTTTTCGTATGTTTACAGATGCTAATAATAGAATTCCAAATGATCTTGGGCGGAAAGTCTGTAGAACTGGGCGAGGATGATTATTGCTACGGAGCTTATATGCTTTATTGCACCATCATAAGCTTATTTCTCAGGATTTTGCAACTTCTGAGCTACCTTGATGAGGGGTAAACCTGGACAATAGGAAGACCTGCTGGAATGAAAATTAGCGCAATGTTAAAAATACGCCGTTTGTTACAAGAAATAACGTCATATTTTGGAAACTGCTTCACTGTGCCTATATGGCGCTTCTTAGGGCGCCCGCACACAATCAACATTTTTGTCGGCTGACTTCTCATAGGACGATCAGGGAGGTGATCGATCAATATAATATCGACACACAATGTCCATGATTTTTTTAAAGTCTCGGTTTTATTTACAAACTAGAGACCGCCCGCCGACTATCAAATCTAGCAGTGGTCGCTCTAAAAAAATTGTGAAGCGTAAGTGGCGGGTAGTTGGGGGACATTTCACACAAGGTCATATGACCCCAAACTAGGCAAAGCCTGTACTAAAGGTCCCAGGGACTGATATACATACGTAAATAGATAAATAACACCCAGACACAGAACAAATTGTGTTCATTACACAAATGTTTGCCCTGGGCGGGGATCGAACCCGCTGCCCACGGCGTGAGAGGCAGGGTCACTACTAACCGCACCAACGGGCTTATCAAAGTTCACTGCTTACATTCACGTTTCTCACTACACACATATCTACCGTCATTACTAACAAAAAATCAAATAATCGATATTGCGTGTCGATATTTGATCACCTCACTAATCATCCGATTGAAAGTGACAAAGAGTCAGACGCGGGCGGGCCTTATATGTTACCTGTAGCTATGTACTTGGATCGTGCCAAGTTTCATCTTAGCTAGAGGGTTTAGTGCAAGTGCATCTATTTAAGTCGCGAGTGAATAGGCTTCTTCTGGGCAAGCTCGTTCCATCGTCGACCTCATCTCTGTCCTCAAGGCTAGATCGAGGTCAAGAGTAAGCCCATACATAGTAAAAAAAAAAGTCCCGCCTAATTGGATTAGAAAACTAGACGATTAAGAGCGCTGGTTTTTGTCAAACTCCGTGGCTACTCATACGCGAACATGCACATTTGATGTCACGTTTAAAAGTAAAGGTGGAGAGATCTGCGCCCACTATTTATGCTAATAGTCCAGTCAATCTACGAAGGTTTATATGGAGAGGGTTGCATTAAATGCACTTTAGGGGATAATTTATTAAATTATCAGTAAAAACTTTCAAAAATTTATAACCACAGTAATAAATAAATAAATATACCATTAATAAGACAGTGGGTGCTATGGGCGGTGGTGACATCAGGTGGCCCATAAAAGTAGGTGTAACATAAAAAAAAAATCCCTGACATAAAGTTGATATTCTTAAAACCAGTATAAGGTGAACTCAAACTATATAATATTTAACATCCCAGGTCAGCTTATAATGGTACTTTTACAAAAAAAAAAATACTTTTTTTCAAAATTGCCGGATTCAATATTTACAGCTTCAAATATCCTACATTAATAATTTAAAATTAATTCCTATAGATGTGTATTTAATGTAACGTCATATCGTAGATTGACTGGACTCTTCCAACTGGGTGTGATTGTGGTAATTTAAGCGTATATAACAAAAAAAAAACGGTTTAAACAAACATTTTTATTTTAGTAAGGTGCCTGTAGTCGTTGATTTTCAATACACAATTGGATAAATTTGGTAGAATAAAAAAAAAAAATTAATAAAAACATAATAATAAAATCTCAAACTTACCCTTTTTATACTTTTAATCCCATTTTACGTATGGAATAAACAATATTTTCGCAAAATAATAACACAAAATAAAGTAAACGTCGTTGATTTGTGTGTTAATTTTACGTTAAACACATTAACACAATTCCAAAATAACTAATAATTTCGCAATTCAACGTACTGTGCATCCCTATCACACTTACATAAAGTGTTCGTATAAGCACAGGTTAGATAATAGTAAACTGACGTTTACAGGGTGCCGACAAATTTCAACCTTAAGTTTAGAGAATAAAGTCCATTATTGCAATGTACCACTTAGAACACGTTTACGAATCGCTCAACACTGGGAAGGGTTGTCACTTTATGAGATAATGAGTGAGAGGCAAGTAGGTAGGTATTGTCTTGGTATTGTTCAATCAAAAGTGCAAATGCTTACCAACCAAAATCTTAACGGTGTGCAAGTGGGTGTATTTATAGATAGATAGATAGATTAACAGTTTATTGCACACAATAAAAAAAAAATGGCCAAAGGCGGCCTTATCGCTGTAAGCGATCTCTTCCAGACAACCTTTGAGAGAGTAAACTAGTAGGAAGTGCAGTGTAACAAAGTGTGTGTGTATAATTAATAAATGAAAATAATCATTTGTTTTTACGCGATTTACTCGTACGTAACACGAGCACACTCAACAATATTTTATGTCTTTTTCTTTTTATGCATCGTTAAAAAGTTTCACAAAAACATATTTTTTTTTTCAAGCCGTGCAATCCGTGTAACGCGTGCTATGAGTGACATTCGACTGCCTTAGTAAAGACGCATTCACGCGCCGCGGGTCATACCTAAATTGCGGAGTGAAATATGACTAGTATAAGTGAATAGGGCAATCGTTCCTCGACTACAGACGCCTTAATTTACCATGATTATCCCCTGGTCACAAACTGCAGTGGCCAACTTCGAAGTCGCTAAACCAGATGGTTGCCCACTTAGAAAACGCGTTGAATAGAAATTGTTTATCTATTCAAACCGATACTCCTTTATTTTCTTATCAACCGATATCGATGGAACTGAATAACTTATCTTGAGAAACAAAAGTCGAAATACGAAAAAAAAAATCGACTTCTCTTACAAACTGCATTAGCTGACAGCAATGCGGTTTGTACATGAGGTGGTTTGTGCAAAGTCCGTCTGGGGAAGTACCACCCTCTTGCTTTTTTCTACCGTGAAGGAGCAGTGTTTGCACTGCTGTGTTTCGGTTTGAAGGGAGCCAGGGAAATTACTGGCACATGAGACATGCCATCTTAGTTCTCAGGGTGGGTAACGCTAGGGAGGCTGATAGTCTAGATACGTATGTTCCTTAGGTAAAGTTGTTCAGTTTCATGAGCAGAACAACCTGTTACAATATCCAGGATGATGAAAAAATAACGCTTTATTACTTTAAAACCCAAGACATCTCATCATTGAAAATATGACTGTGTTTTGTAATTACTTATGTTTACAACTAAGTTCACTGATAGTTATGTAATTAGTGTTGTACAAATTAAATATTTACTAATTAAAAAAATGTTTTAATTTAAGTTAGGAAAAAAATACGCATAGGTTTTAAAATTACTTTTAGCAGTCAGTAAAAGTCGTAAAACCAAAGTTATCGCATTCAGCCCCCCCCCCTTCCCCGAATTTACTCAAGGCAGCTACGAATATTTGGGAATGTTACTCGGACTATAATAAAATTGTACAACTTCCTCAAAGAAATGTGGGTTGCAAAATGAGAAAAAGTTGTCGACCCATCCAAAACAATTTTTCGGCGGAGCAAGGTTTGAATGGGAAACCTAAAAAGGTATTTGACCTTAGGAAAAGTTAGTGAAAAGCACCCTAAACACACAGTAGCAAACCTGTTGGAGAGGTAAGTACTATGATAGCGGCGCAAAAGGGTGTTGCTGCCCCTCCAGCCCCACCGCTCAACCAGATTCCTCAACTAGTTGAGCAGTAGAACATAGCTTGTATTACCGAACATTTTATGCCTTATAGCTCAACTATTTTTTGCTCAAAATCGAAATCGAACATATTATTATATCCTACTGCTCAACTGCTCTTCAGCACTGGCCACTTACAATCATTTGGTAATTTTTGCCCATCCTTCAGTTCAAACTCCCATGAAACAACAAAAATACAAAAAATATGGGAGAAAACTCAAGGGTTTCAAAGGCTTTTTGAAAGAGATTCTCATTGGATGTTTGAAATTAAATCACGCTCAACAATACGCGGCCCAAATAATAATAAAAGCGGTCTCTTTGGACCGAAATACAGCCACATAGGTTATATGGAAGAGACTTTGGGCTAATTGTCCGGGGTGTGGCCCTACTGGCTATTTGCATAGAATAAAGCTCATTAATACAAATAAAAGAAATTCATGAAATTTATAAATTTATTAATGAGGATATAAATAATCATTGGACGTATATTTTACAAAAAGTTATTCAGTAGCAGGTACGAGTATGAATTCCTATTTGGGAGTTACCGGGCTTGTAAAAGTTTGGCCTCATGATGGTAACTAATCTATAGGCTTTTATCAAGTAATTCTGAGCGGGGCCACCCCCACGGTACGAAAACAGCAAAATGGCGGCCATTTAAAGAAAAAATATCTTGAAATTCTGCTATAACTAAAAAACTAAAAGGAACAGAGAAAAATTTTGGAGGTAAAAAATGTTGTGTATAAAATTATCTACAACTTTTATTTAGTAACTAGCTGATGCTCGTAACTTAGTCTGCGTGGAATCCATTTTTAATAATATATGGTATTAATTTCATCCTGATACCTTTACCCGTTCGTGAGATAAAAGGTCTTGACAGACAGACAGACAGACAGACAGACAGACAGACGGACAACAAAGTGATCCTATAAGGGTTCCGTTTTTAGGGTTCCGTACCTCAAAAGAAAAAAACGGAACCCTTATAGGATCACTTTGTTGTCCGTCTGTCTGTCTGTCTGTCTGTCAAGACCCTTTATCTCACGAACGGGTAAAGGTATCAGGTTGAAATTAATACCATATATTAGGATCCATGAACCACACAAGATCTGAAAATTTAAATTTTTTACAACGACGCAATCAAAAGATATGGCATTTTATGTCCTCATCTCCATACATTTATTCAAAAATGAAAAACCTACAGGGTACTTCCCGTTGACCTAAAATTATGAAATTTGGCAAGAAGCTAGGTCTCACAGTACAAATAATGGGAAAAGTCTGAAATCATTAAATATTACAACTTTTCTCACAACTAATGGTAACCAATTGTGGTGAGCTCCCGTTTCAAGAACATTCATATAAGAGAGGGGTCAAGTTGGATGGTTGCTGAGGCGATTTTTGTTTTAGTTCTATTTAAAAATGGGAACACTTACAAACTTGAAAATTGGTATGTTTATAGTGCATAAGCTATAAAATAACAACAAATAATAAAATTTGGTCAAGCGCGTGTCGGACTCAAAAAATCTAGCACATTAACTTACTGAAATTTCAACTAATACAATTATGTTCATGTGGTGGTACGGAACCCTCAGTGCGCGAGTCCGACTCGCACTTGGCCGGTTTTTTTTCTTTTGAGGTACGGAACCCTAAAAAGGACCGGATGATGGATTTTTTATCACCTGATCCGTAAAATACTGACTTCCTAGTCAGTATATTATACCTGCTAAACATTTCTGATTTTTTTATGTACACTCAGAACCAAAGAGATTTGAACCTCGCTACGCTCGGTCATAGAGGGATCCGAAAATTGTCGGCTATAGCTTGGCTTTTTACTCATGTTAAGAGTCATATTAGAAAAAAAGAGATAAACATGTTTATGATTATCTACTTTCAAACGTCGCTGTAACGCTTTTTGACCAGCTAGAGATGTGCTGGCACTCGATATGACGATAGCGATAATGTAGTATTTCGACTTTTTTAAAACGATAGTATTAACACCCACATATTAAATATTGACGAGGCTTGGAGCAGATGTTAGACGCTCATGATGAATTCAAAATTTTGTGATTTCAAAAATCGTTGAATTTGAATGTTTTGTATGCTATTCACAATAATTTTCTTTGAAGAGAAATCAAATGAATAGAATAAAAATTTGACGTTGCAAAATGAGATACTCGACAGGAAACTACTTGCAGTTTTCACTGTTGTCTGGAAATTGCTTTATGTTTATAATAGCGCACCCCGAACAGTTTATACATCAAGCGCGAAACCACAAATTGTCAGAATTTGAAAATGACAGAGACTTACGCACGTCCACGCAGTACAACTAGACTCGATAAAAAACCCGGCTGTCGCGCGAGCGCGGGTCGCGTTAGGTGATGGAGTCTATTCCAAGGGGGGCGTAGAGTGTTTTTTTCGCATTTCTGTATTTATAGTTAGGAAGTCATCATAAATGAATTAAGCTGCTTTATTTATTCTCTCATTTACTTAAAATGAAGAGTAAATGAAAAGACACAAATAAAATTACAGAATGTTACGTAAGTATATTTAAAAAGTTATGAATCTACTAAGTTACCTACTACCTAAAATAATTCTTATTTTTGTCACCATTTTCACTCAAGTCTCTCTGCAAGTGTTGTTTATTTAGTAGTTTTAATGCCTAGTTGCAATGCCGCTGCTATGCTGATTTACTTTATCTTTAAAACTTGAAGGGACCTGAAAATAAATAAATATTGACTACCAATGATATGGTACAGTCAAGAGTACGTCAAGCTTGACACAATGGACTTGTACCGTTCTTATCGGGTCTTGAACTATGAAATTGGCGTTTTGTATGGCAAATTTTCATATTTTTTTAGCATCATTGGGAAGACATTAACTTAGCTTCTTTAAGAAGTTAAAGTTAATTTTAAAAATATAACAAATCTAATGATGAAATCGGAAGACATTAAAAACGAACCATTTTCAAACCTTTACTTTTAAAAATCAAACAAAATTAAAACTTTATTTTATGCAAAAATTTATACTTAATCTTGAATTCAACTTTCAAATATAAGACAAATGAAAAAATAGCTTTAGAATTATAGGAATTATGATCTCATTAATCTGTAAGAAAATTTCGGCAATTTCATAGTGAAGGACCTATTATTTCAATAGCTGTAGATGCTAAAATCGCGCTGCAACTGTCAAGCTTGACCAATTTTTAACTTCACCACTGTGATAACGATAACAGATCGTACTAGAAAAATAAAGTTAGCATCTGATTTAATTCGATAACTTTTTAGACATTGTCGATAACCACTACTTACATCTCTAATGGTGGATAATCAAAACCATTCTCGATATGTTTATATTCTTGAATTGTTCTTGAAATTTGCAGTATATTTCTTTGTGGAAGGGTTTTTTACGTGGGACACTCAGAAATATTTGCGACACTAAAAAAAATTGTTCTACAGGTACATATATTTTTATTAAATCTTTTCAAAGTACTCTCCACCAGCCTCTATACAAAGATTCATGCGTCTGAACCAGTTTTCAAAACACTTTTTCCAGTCCGCCGTAGACACCTCGTTTACAGCCTGCTCGAACGCAGCCAGCGCATCTTCCGGCGACGAAAATTGTATCCCCTTGAGCTGATTTTTTATTTTTGGAAATAAAAAGAAGTCACACGGTGCTAGATCAGGGCTGTAAGGAGGGTGACCCAGGAGTTTGACTGGTGTGCTGTCCAGGAAGTCCCTCGTTTTGAGCGCGGTGTGTGCAGGCGCATTGTCGTGGTGGAGCAGTAGTCCGCGGAGCCCTGTGTTTGGTCGCTTGTTGCTCACAACAGAAAAAACTTCTGGTAAACATTTGGTAGTATACCATTCGGCGTTGATGCTTCTTTGATCTCGTAAGGGAATTGAGGCCAAGTGGCCAGTCAAATTAAAAAAGCTGGCGATCAAAATCTTCCCCCCGCTTCGAGATCGCTTCACTTTGGTAGGCGTTGGTTCATTTTGAAACACCCAAACTGTCGACTGGCGCTTGGTTTCTGGATCGTATTGATAAATCCAGGACTCATCACCTGTTACGATGTCGTAAACACGCCGAGACGAGCCTGCTTCAAATTTGTTCAGCATATCACGGCACCATTCCACCCGGGCCTGCTTCTGAGCGTCGGTGAGGTAGTGCGGCACCCAGCGCGATACTATCCTCCTCACGCGAAGATGCCCGTGTAGAATCTCGTGAACGCTTCCCGATCCAATCTTTAATATGTGCTGAATCTCCTGATATGTAATTCGCCTATTATCTTGGATTAAATTTTTCACTGCTAGCACGTTTTCTTCCGTAATAGCCGTCAAAGGGCGACCGCTTCTTTCTTCATCCCCCAAGGTTGGTCGACCGCGCCTAAATTCGTTATACCAACGATACACGGTTGCCTTGGAGGGGCCTTCATCCATAAATGCCATTTGAAGTCTATCGAACGATTCATCCGGTTTCAGGCGACACTTGAAATCGTAAAAAATCATAGCTCTAAAATGTTCCCGGCGCAGATCCATTTTTCAGTAAGACACGATACTTTGAATTGGCTCGCAAAAAATGTGGAGGGAAATTTTGAAAATGGAACACACATATTTTTACTTACAAGTAATCATATTTTCGAAAAAGATTCTGATCGGCCAGTCTCCCATATATAAAAACTATTTTTCGCAATACTTTCTGAGTGGCCTGGTAAATTGAATTACCTAAACTTTAGTATAATTTGTTGTCACTTTAATGAGTATTACACATATTTTTGCAAAATAAGCTTATAAATATTACTTACAAATGAAAGCATAAGAATTCTTCGATGTCCTGCTTCCTAGAAGAATGAGATCCGCATGCTGGTACGATATATGTATTGTTCAGCATTTAGGCTTTTGTGTACAACCCTTATTTGATTAGATATAAGTATTTTAAAAACAGTAAAATTATAAAAACTAAAGAGCCGGTTCGCTCACGACAAGATCAAAACAAATAGTTTCATAGACGACTGAAAGTAAAGACAATGACATACTAGTTGTCAAGAGAACAATCAGATAACTTTTTAAATTAGCAGGAGTGTAAAAAGAACCAAAACAAACCTGGTTCCAACTTGACATTTCAAAAGTGCAACACTTGACAAGCCTTCAGATCTCTCTATGACCGAGCGCAGCGAGGTTAAAATCTCTTTGCTCAGAACCCTTTCCCTACAGAACATTACGAGTAGCCAGGGCCTGGACTAAATGGTGAAAAGTGGCAACCTTACACGTGAAAAAAAAAATCATTTCGGGCCTTCCTTTACTCTGTTCAGGATTCTACTCTACAATCCTTCGCTGCTCTTGGGATCCAACTTACTCGTAGTCCCTCGAAAGGAATTTCTTTTTTTTTCACTGGGTTGTTGTTAGGTAATCTTCTATTTTACGTCGGTTCAAAATTCAAAGACGAGCGTTTTTTTCACTGTTTTTGATGAATCAGAGTCCTTTGTTTGAATGGCAATGGTGATAAATAAAAATGCCATGTTGTTTTTTTCTATATCAGTGTCCGTTCCAAGGTTCCATTTGTAAACAGGGCAGATTGTTTCGTTGTACGTCCATCATACATAAGTACACCCCTGTACCGTGCAACGCGAAACGAAGTCAGGTGTGAGGATACGGTAATATTATAATAACTCGTCAAATTATGGTGATTATGGTATAGTACCTGGGCGACCGAGCTTCGCTCTATAATAGCCACTTCAACATTAAAATATCATAGGATGAGAAAGCTGTGCTACCCGCCAACAGATGGCGCTGTAGGTTTTTGTCCATAGAATACATGAAATGTTTTTGTCTAAAACGCAAATGCTTTCAAACACGGGTAAACGAATTTTCCCAGACATGAGACCTAGCTAGATAAATTTTTCGCCCCCGGAAACCCCCGAATGGTAAATTTCATCGAAATCGTTAAAGCCGTTTTATGTTAAATTGATTACAAATATATAAGTATACATTGATCGTTTAATAGTATAGGATATAGAACGTTACTCAGGACGAAATTTGTAAACAACTTTGCTAAAAAAATGCGGCTAGAAATGAGGTCTAGCCCTGACAATGGTGGAATTTCTATAGCACGACAAAAACACTTCCTCGATTTTTGAAGAACCATGTCTCTTTGTATTTAGGGTTCAGAACCAAAATGGAAAAGACGGAACCCTTATGAGGCTTCGTCTGTCTGTCTGTCTGTCTCTTATCTCAGCAACTACTCAGGCTATCGACTTGAAATTTGAAATTGATTTAAAATATAGTTTGACTTTTAATCAGTTCTTGATAGCAAAATATATGCATATACTCATGAAACTGAACAACTTTTCCCGAGGAACATAGGTCGAAATACAAAAAAAAAACCGAATTTGACCTCCCATACAAAATGCGCTATCAGCTGATGCAGTTTCTATGGGAGGTCAAAATTTTATTTTCGTATTTCGACCTATGTTCCTTGGAGAAAGTTGTTCAGTATTATGAGTACATTAATGCCTTTTTCCCCTACTTTTTACCCTATATACTTGTCAAAATTCATTGCAAAGGAAAGATTAATTTATTTTTTTTCTTTCGTTTTTTTATTATTTGGTAATTAAGCCAAAATAGGGGGAGACAAAATTTATAATTGTCTTAGGTCAAGTATCACAAAAAGAATTTTATTACGACTAAATTTTTCAGTTATCTGAATTTGTAGTCGATAGAGGTTTAAGTAAAAATAAAACTACGATTAACTATATTAATCTTAGTTGTGTGGTCCTAAAAATTGACTTCATTGCTTCTAAAAATACTACAAGTATATCGGAACCCTTGGCGCTTGGGTCCAACTAACACTTGACTAGTTTTTTTACATACGTCTCTTTGTATTCTAGTTTTTTTAGTCACACTACAACTTTTCTTCACCATTTAGTTGACTTCAGGCGCTTAAGCACACGCTCACCAAAATCAATCTGATTACTTGCCTCATCATCATCATCATATCAGCCGAAAGACGTCCACTGCTGGACATAGGCCTCCCCTAAAGATCTCCATGATGACCGGTCCTGCGCTGCTCGCATCCAGCGGCTTCCCGCGACCTTGACCAGATCGTCGGTCACTTCGGCACTTGCCGGTCGGGACTTGCCTTCTCCACATTAGTTCATAAATCCTCAACACCTGATGTAATACGAACCTTCAAAAAGCTTGTTACGGCAGAAATGCCTGTGACGACGGATTAGGAACTCATAACGGGGACAGGACTCGAAACTGGACAATCCGGGGGCTTAATGGTGTCTACCGAATGGACATAATTGTACAGATTCAAGAGGGGGAATCAGAACTGATATAAATTCCCAAATAATTATACAGGGTGTAACAAAAAGGCTATACCGACCCTGAAGGATGTGAAACTGACTATGAAACTGAACAACTTTCCCTGAGGAAATCAGGCCTAAAAAACCGCGAAGTGCGTGGCGGACTGTATTAGCTGATAGCGGATTTTGTATGGGAGGTCAAATTTGGTTTTTCGTATTTTGATCTATGTCCCTTGGGAAAAGTTGTTCAGTTTCATGGGCAGAATCATCCCTTATTTTTTTCTAGTGAATAAAAAAACACGCACAGGTGCAAGGGAGACAGACGGACGGACGAAGTCGCACCCAGGGACTAGATAAGTACTATACCACAGATTAAATAATAGTAAACTAACGTTTAACTATACGTACAACGTCGCACCTCGCACCGAAACAAAGAATCTGGAAACTGCACGCAGGGCGTTTTACTTACGCCAATGCACCGACCTAGTAGCAGATGGTCCAAAACGCAGATGGTCCAGATCTCGCCGTCGTTGTGTTCCTTGGTTCAGATGCACTTCGTCCAAGTCGCAGTTGGTCCAACCAAAAGCACCGAAAGGAGTTCTCTTCAATCTCGTCGAGCCAGTGTTTTTCCTATAATTTGAGATCGGCAGGAATGGTTGTTTCTCCTTACAACGACCGATTGCCATATATTTTAAAAAGTGAAATGAGTTCTCTTTCTTGCTATTTTGGTAACAAAATGGTAACAAATGCAGTATAAGCAGAGCCAGCTATATGCTTCTTCTTATCAATGATTAAAACACCACACTAAATATTAATTTCACAAATTAATGTTAGGCCACCGTAATAGGTCTTTTCTGACAGCTGTCTGCAGTCTGTGGAAAATTAAGACCTGCAAAGAAAAATGAACCCTGTGCGTTGGTGTTAAGGAAACTTCAAAACGACTTCTTACGTTGGCGCTACTTTAGTATGGCATTATTATCTGATAATTCAGTCTCCGCTCTCGATCCGGAGGTTCTGGGTTCGTTCCCGGTGGGGACACTGTCGAACCAAATTCCTTTGTGCGACCTCCTCGGTTTGCTTATAGGATATGACAAATACGTTGTCAAATACAGTTAGCTGTTTCACGAAGACACGATTTACAATTTCACCAAATTTTTTCGAGGTACTAGTTAGGTACATAGCTCTCAATTTTTGATAGGAGCCAATTCTTGAATTTTGTATGGAAATTTATTGAAATTCAAGAATTGGCTCCTATCAAAAATTGAGAGCTATGTACCTAACTAGCACCTGGAAAAAAATTGGTGCAATTTGGTGCAACTTGGTGAATTTGGCGATATAAGACTATAAGGGACCGGACTATATGTATAGTAGCTTCGAGAATAATCATAAACGAAAAAAGTCTCGTACAGGATGCTCCCAGAATAAACAAAAAGACATTAGGGTTATTTTCCTCTAGACCCCTGTATAATCCAGCTCTAATGGAAGAGTTAAGTCTAATAATAGAGGGCCTCTGCACGTTACGAAAACAATTCGAGCCTCTTCGGAGGGTGGAGTGCCTTTGCAAGCGTTTTAATTTGTTAAATCCAATTCGCATAGGAAACGTATGTGTAAGGTACCTCGAAACTTGGCTCATAGACAGGGATAAGGTCAATAAGTAAAAATGAAAAATACGAATTTTTTTCGGTTGCAAATAATAAAGTTAAAAAATAATTTTCTTTTTGTCAAATATCGATAGGTCGTATGGCAGAATGAAAAGTAGCCATGGCCAGTCTTAAAAAAACTGACAACTGTTCTAAGTAGTCTGTGGTCGGTTTACACAGCTGTTAGTTTTTTTTTATGATAGGCAATAACTACTCATCACATTCTGCCATACGACCTATCGATATTGGACGAAAACGATTTTTGTTTAAAACCTCGTCATTTATGGCCAAAAAAAATTGGTATTTTTTATTTATCTTTTATGATCCTATTCCTGTTTATGAGACAAGTTTTAAGTTACCTTACATAAACGTTTCCCTAGCGAATTATTCATGCAACCGTCCGTGGGCAGTTGTGGATACTATACAACACAGGCACACCACAGCTGGGCGTAGGCATCGTCTTTTTGCTGTCATTTCCCGTGGGTCTTGTAAAAGATGACTAAGGAATCTGGTAGACGTCGGACAGCAGCGTCTTTTTGCGTATCTCAGCACCAAAACAAATTGCAGTCAATAACCAATGCTGCCCATAGCTAACACAAACAAGCGTGGTACATCTCCCCTAAAATATATCACATATTTTTGATGTAAGGTTTCAGCATTTCGATGATGACGTCCTGCCATGGTTCATGGACAATTAAGACGGAACAGCATGCTTCTTTGATCATCTGATCATTTCATACACTGCGTATTTTGTAAATTCAAAAAATATTTTACCTTTGGAAATATTGTCTTAATTATCTCGCATAGCCTTTAATGTCCCATTGCTAGGCAAGGCTCTTTTGCCTCCACTGGTTTCTACTCTGAGCCTTCTGTAGCTGGTCTATTCAGAAAACGTCGTATTAAACGCGCATTTACATCGAGGTCAGCCTGAACTAGTTCGCAGTGGTTACCAGACGGTAGCGTCTTAGGCCCTGAGTTCTAGTGTCATACGGCTAACTTGGCTTGCTTAATTTAGCTTACCGGCAGCGAAATCAATATTAAAACGTAGGGTGGAGTCTTATCGATAGCGATTGTGAGAAAATTGTTAATACTCCTTACTGTCGCTATAGATGGGACCCGACCCTATCGCTCCTCAATAAGCAAGGGGCGTAGTTTCATTTGGAAACTAATAAACAACTGTTAGGGCCTGTTCCAGTGTTGAAGGGATTTGATCTAAGGGCACCTCTAAAGGACCCTTTAGACTTACTGCTTTCTGCATCTGTGTTGTTGTTATAAAGGGTGTTAGGATAAACACAGTTTTCCTTAAATAAGGTAACTTAATACAATACAATATTCTTTATTGCACACGAAATTTTGTGAAAAATACAAATATTATATTAGAAATAGGTGTACAACGAGGCGGCCTTATTGCTAAATAGCAATTTCTTCAAGGCAACCTTTGGGTGCAGGATATTAAGCTAACAGAGATGTGGGGACGGTGCATAAAGATTGACGTAAACCTAAAGCGGGGACGGTGCATAAAATTTACATAACCTTAAACAATAAATCAAGCATTCAAGTTTCTTGGTCTAGTGATTAGAGCGTTCAGCTTTCGATTTGGAGATTCAGGTTTCGATTCCCGGTAGGGACACTGACAAACAAAACACTTTAAGAGAGACTTCCCCAATTTTGTTAGAACAGTGAAGGATAAATCACCCGATTGTACGAAAAGTTAGCTGAAGGCACGTTAAGTCATTAGTCCGGCTACTACGGAAGTAATTGTTATAGAGCCATGTCATAGGCCTTTGGCTGCTCGAAAGCAATCCTAAACAAAAAACATATTAAATCAACATATGATCATTTTTATGTCACAAGAAATCAAGCAGACACATACCACCTGATGGTAAGTAGTGACCACCGCTTATAGCACCCACTAGCTCTATTTAATGGCAGTACCTGGTCGACCGAGCTTCGCTCTATATAATAGCCGCCTCAACATTAAAATATAATCGGGTGAGCAAGCTATGCTACTCGCTAACAGATGGCGCTGTAGGTTTCTGTCTAAAATACGCAATTTTTTTAAAAAATGCTTAAAAACACGGGCAAAACGATTTTTCCCAGACATGAGACTTAGCTAGATCGATTTTTCGTCCCCAAAAACCCCCGGATATTAAATTTCATCAAAAAGAGGACAAAGCGCATAACCATAGACGAATAATAATAAGACTGACAATCCCCATACTAGAACACGTAACCCGGAAAAACCAGATGGCGCTTTCAAATAATATGGAAATTAATTATGGTCTACCAAGTATGCTACCAAAAAATCATTCAAAATTTCAACATAGTTTCAAACACTAACATTGAAATTCGGTTTATTTTTTTACCCGACTGCCCCAAGACAGGAGGGTTATGTTTTTCGAGTGTATGTATGTATGTATGTCGATTTCTTTGTCGCGCTCTGCAGCCTAAACGGCTTGGTAGATTTCAACATGTGAGGTGTCGTTAGGTTCGTATTCATTGTAGGAGTGTCATAGGGTATAAAAAAAATTAAAAAAGTACTAAATAAAAAAACTATTCCAAAAAATAAAATACCCGATTGAAAAGAGAATCTTAATCGGTTCCGATTGAGATGAAATTTTGCATACGTATGTGAATCGGATGACAATGCAATATAATTGTAACTTGGAGCTGATCTGATGATGGAGCCGGAAGATATCCATACAAAGGTGGAGATATCACCGCGTTTTAGAATCCTACAGTGCCATCTGTAGATGGGTAGCGTCGCTTGCTCACCTGGTAATATTTTAATGATAAAACAACTCTGGGAGGTTTCTTTACGAAATAGTTGGGCTTAGCTAGGCCTTTTGGAAATAAAATCACTTAGTTTTAGCATACAAAGCAATGACTTAATTTCCCGTGCAAGATGCCGCATTCATTAGTTTTGTAATATACTGTAGTTTTTCTACTCCATAACAGAGGCGCTGTTTTTATTACCGCGTTTTAGAAACCTACAGCGCCATCTGTTGGTGGGTAGCGTCGCTTGCTCATCTGGTAATATTTTATTGATAAAACAACTATGGGAAGTTTCTTTATAAAATATTTGGGTTTAGCTAGGCCTTTTGGAAATAATTTTCTAAGTTTTAACATAGAAAGCAATAACTAAATTTCCCTTGCAAGATGCAGCATTAATTACTTTTGTGTTATACTGTAGCTTTTCTACTCCATACCAGAGGAGCTGTTTTTTTATGTCGACTACCCAAGGAAGTTTTAGCCCACGCTTCGCCAAAGCGAACCACCAGCGACTAAAACCTCCTTGTGACTACCAAATTCAACCATACCTTACGTACGGTCAACCGCACGTGAATGGAAAGATTTGCAAATCTATAACTATGTCACAAAGTTCGAAAGGTTTATACTGACGTGCTGTTGGGTGTATGTAGAAAAATACAGTCAGCAGAGAGGGACTATATATCGCTTCTTAGTTTAATAAAGAACTTCCACGAAGATATGAATGGCGCTGTCGTTCCTGGTGGCATTACATCTGAGCCGTTCAAAATGCGCAGAGGTGTCCGCCAAGGTTGCGTGTTGGCACCCACCCTGTTTGGTATATTTTTCTCATTGCTATTAAGATAATCATTCGGCAATCTACATACGAGTACAAGGGCTGATGGGGAGTTGTACAACATAATTTCATTTCTTAAGTCCAAGCACCATCGCGAGGACGTTTTTATCGACAGCCTTCTATTTGCTGATGATGCAGTCTTTGTGGGGTACACTGCATATGATTTACAAATCATCGTCGATAAGTTTTCACGGGCATGTTCCTTGTTCAGCTGAATACAAGAGTATGGCAAAACAAACATCTTACGACGAACACCAAGATGATCGTTTACCAAGCATGCATTTCAAGCATACTGTTGTATGGAGCAGCAAGGACGACGTACGCAAAACAAGAGCGACAACTTAATGCCTTGCATATGCGCTGCCTCCGAAACATCCTAGGCATCTCCTGAAAGGACAAGGTAACCAAAAAAAACGGTCTTACAACGAGCACAGCTGCCCAGTTTCTTCGCATTGCTGAAGCAGAGACGATTACGATTTTTGGGGCACGTGCACCGCATGGAACCAACCCGTCTACCCCAGCGTGTATTGCTTAGTGCTATAGCGCACGAAACAAGAAGTGTTGGTAGGCCAATGCTGCGCTTTAAAGATTGCGCCAAGCGAGACATGATCACTTTTGGTATTGAACACCTAGACTGGGAGCAGACAGCTGAGGACAGAACCAAATGGCGTAAATCATTACTGGATGGACGCAAGGTACACGATGAAGCCTGGTGTTGTGCCCGTTGTGAAAAATAACGAAATAACATCAGTTACTGATAACACAAGCTTCACCAGCAGCGTGTGGCAGGACCTGCCGCTCCCGAGTAGGCTTATTCAGCCATGAAAAACGGTGAAATCGACAGAATATTGCTTAAATCGTCTGACATAGACGGCCTTAGCCGGCCTTAGGCCTTAGCCTATGATGATGATGTATGTATGTATGTATGTCTAAACGGCTTGATAGATTTCAACATGTGAGGTGTCGTTAGATTTGTATTTATTGTAGGAGTGTCATAGGGTATAATATTTTAGTACGGCACCTTTGAAGAGAAAAAAAGGGTGAAATATTTTTTTTCAAAATCATTACTTTTACAACATGGGTATCAAACAATAGCTGGTACAAACCTGATTCTAAGGTTTAAGCAAATGTAACAACATTACTTGACGTAGGAAATCTAAAAACTAAAAAGTTTAAAATAAAAAATTATTAAATAACAAAAAACCCAACTGCTTAGCACAAGAGAGGAAAACAAGCTTAAATCTATTGGATTTGGTAACTTGAATTGTATAAGATACTGCAGGCGGGGACGAAAAAACGTTTTGTGGATGTTTACGACTTAATTTTGTTCGTCCCCGCCTGCAGTATCTTATACAATTCAAGTTACCAAATCCAATAGATTTAAGCTTGTTTTCCTCTCTTGTGCTAAGCAGTTGGGTTTTTTGTTATTTAATAAATTTTTTTAGCAGAATACCTACTCGATAAATCATAATAACTTTTGCGGACTATTTATTAGCGCCATCTAGTTTTATACTTTTCCGGGTTACGATTTCCAAAAGGGGATGGTCAGTCCTCCTTATAACTCACCTTGATAACTACAATGAGATGTGTCATGCTCGTGATTTCACCCACTCCCTTATCTAAAATACAACAGTGCTGTTTTGCGGCAAAAATAGAAGAATTTCTTCAAAGTGTTTATTATATTTTAAAAAGGTGCACTTTAGTAGTTCTCCCAACGTTGGTGCACATTTTCTTCGATAAAGATATAAAAAGCGTCCGCTTTCATCACTTAAATTTTAGTTTAAATGTTTTCAGTAGCGCAGGTAAATTCAACATGGTGGCTAGGAAAATGTGAAGGGAACTTCTGCAACGCTGAATTTCTTTTTAAGAATATATTATATTATAAGTATACAGAAAATTTATAACTTAATACTTAAGGCCAGAAATTGCATCAGCTGATAGCGCATTTTGTATGGTGGGATTTAGGTTATGTTTTTGAAAAAATAAAAAATGCTTATATGCATAGGTGCCTACAATCACTCCCCTTTTTTGTCGCAAACAAAAATCACAGTGTACATACATACATAGCATCACGCCTCTTTCCTGTTGGAGTAGGCAGAGACCACAGCCCTCCACCTGCTACGAACTTTACATACTTCCCTCGCTCTAATTCCATCAACCCTTTTATACTCATAGTCTAGGCAACGAAGCGGATCGTTGTATGAAGACCCCCGCATTAAATCCTCAGTCGATGAAACTTTGCTGGAGTATATATACTACATGAGACAAACCTACTTTAAAAAAAATTCGGAACTTTAATTTTTCCATACAAAAATTACAAAAAGTGTATGTTTTCTTTTGTATTTTGTTTGGATATTTTGAATTTACATTTAATTCATGATTCTTTATCATCCTGTCAAATAAAATCTGCCTGAGAAATTTATGTTGGGGTCAACTGCTTCGTCTGTTTAGGATATTTTAACCTGGTTTTTCTTAAGAACGCCCTGAATTTGGTCATGGGACGTTCGCTGAGGTCTTCCCCTTTCAACGTTTCCACCAACCCATCTCAGCCATATCTCAGCATTTCTTTTAAGGTTGCGTACCCAAAGGGTGAGAAACGGGCAATGGGATCCTATTAATATTCCTTCGATGTCTGTCTGTCTGTCAGCGGGCTGTGTCTCATGAACCGTAATAGGTAGACAGTTGAAATTTAAATCAATAAAAACAAAAAACAAAGATTAAGGAGTCTTCCCTACTAAAAACGGGAACACTTACAAGCGTAAGAATTGGTATGTTTATAGTACGCGTTAGCGTAATATTATATATTCTTTGGTTTATAGTGCATAAACTATAGAATTACAAAAAATAATATAAATTGGTTAAGTGCGAGTTGGACTCACGCGCATTTAACATACTTCTACGTGACTGCGCGTTCATAACTAAGACAGTATTTTTATCTTAGTGGTACGGAACCCTCGGAGCGTGAGTCTGACTCGCACTTGGCCGGTTTTTTTTTTTTTAGGCCTTACATTTTCTTTAGAGCTTACGTGGGACGACCGAGTGGAAAACGACCAGTCGGTCGTCCTATGTACAGATGGGGTGACGAAGTGCGGAAAGACCTGGATGCCCTCCAAAGAGCCGATTGGCAAGAAGCGGCACAGAACAGAAAAGAATGGAGAACTCTCGTGTCGGAGGCCAAGATCCTCTTGGGGTCGCTGAGCCAGCGTAGTAAGTAAGTAAGTACATTTTCTTTTACGCCGCAGTGTACTCGTAATATTTTTAGTGGCCACATCTAAAGCGAGTTTACGGAGCGGTTCTGTGAGTGACACTATCTGGAATGAGTGTCTCCTGCTTAGGTGGAAGACGGGAATAAATAAAATACACTGAAATGAGGGTACCTCGCGTATATTACATTACCTTATATTCGTCTGAAGGTACGAGTAGTTTTGAGGCTAATTTAAATAAAAATTTCATAGGCATAGCACAAAAGTGTAAAAACTTGCGGAACTTTCCATCGTGGAGAGATCCGCTCATTACGCTCACAACGCTTTTTAGGTTACCTATACAGGGTGTTAATTTGATTGCGTGCCATAGCTCAACAACTTTTCCCAAGGAATAAAGGTCGAAATATGATAATATATTTTTGACCTCCCATAGAAACTGCATCAGCTGATAGCGCATTTTGTATGGAAGGTCAAATTTGGTATTTCGTATTCCGACCTATGTTCCTTGGGAAAAGTTGTTAAGTTACTGATAGTGATTCCGCCCCTGAGCTATGGCACGCAATCAAATTATCACCCTGTATAAGAAAAGAAAGAAAGAAAAACTATTTATTTATTGAATGAATGAATGAATATATTTTTTTGCTTTGAACAGGTGTACAATTTTGGTCTTATGTATCTAATATAAGTATCTCTATTCAGCCATAATACAATAGCATGCAAATTACATTCTTAATTCTAAATATTCATTTAAGCTATAAAAGTTTTTATCTAAGAGCCACTTGAAAAGTTTTGAACACATCTGACTAAAGTTAAGTTCTTTAATATCTTTTGGTAGGTTATTATATATCTGAATACATTTATAATAGCAAGAGTTGAGGAACAGTGTCCTTTTAGGAGTGAAATCCATAGCAAGCTTATCTAGATATCTAACCTTTCTGGGATTTACATCAATAGTTGATTTAAACAAACATTTATTATGCTTTACAAATTTGCAAACTTCATAAATATACATGCAGGGTAGCGTCAGTAAGCACAAGCGTTTAAATACGGGCTTACAAGAGTCTTGGGGACCAATTCCAGCGATAGCACGAACACATTTTTTTTGAGCTATGAAAGCTCTCTTTATGTACCAGCCATTGCCCCAAATTAATAAACCGTACCTTAATACTGAGGCTACGTACCCATGGTAGGCAGTCATGGCAATTCTTTGAGATGTCATACACCTTAATCTTCTGAGAGCATATACGAATTTATTTACTTTAGAGCACACTTTGTCAATTTGAGAGGTAAAGTTAAGATTTTTATCAATAATTATTCCCAAGAATGTTGTCTTATCCAATTCGCTAATAACATGTCCATTATATTTAATATTTAATTTGGTTTCCTTGCGACCTTTGGTCATTAGTTGAATATAATTCGTTTTAGTCAAGTTAATATTTAAGTTATTGATGTCAAGCCATTGAATAATTAATTTAAGTGGATCATTAATGTCAGATTCATAAATGTCAATATTTTGTTTCTGAATACATTCACTCGAGGGTATTAACACAGAGAGGTCGTCGGCGAACAGGAAACATTTATGTTTTAAAATACGCGGTAAGTCGTTTATGTAAAGTATGAACAGTAGGGGACCCAGTATACTTCCTTGTGGCACGCCGACATGGTTTGTAACATAATTTGACTGATAAGGTGTAATACAATTTGTATTATCATAGCCACAAACTTCTACACATTGCATTCGGGTTTTTAAAAAGGATTCTAAACAATAGAGCTGGACCTCTAATGCCATACCTTTCAATCTTCTTTAGCAAAAGATCGTGAGCCACGAAGTCGAACGCCTTTGTCATGTCAAATGATATAACTGTAGCATACTTTTTGCAGTCTAATTCTTTTACAGCATAGTGAACAAGGGAGAAAAGCGCTGATGTCGTTGATTTTCCTTTTTGAAAACCATGCTGTTCTAGTGCAATAATTTTATATTTCACACAATATTCCATCAGTCTAAGATACATGCATTTCTCAAATACTTTTGACAAAATAGGGATCAACGCGATTGGACGATAATTGCTTAGGTTTTTAATGTCCCCTTTTTTGTGGATTGGTTTTACGATAGAAAGTTTGAGTAGATCGGGAAACGAACCAGTTCAAATGATAAGTTAATTAGGTGTGTTATGATTGAAGATAGTTCGCATTTTATTGGTTGAGGGTACACTACTTAGCGGATTTTGCATAACTAATTTGGGTTTATTTGTACAGTTTGTTAAAGAAATAAAATAATCATTGAAAGACGTTGCTATGCGTTTAGGGTCAGTTATTATATTTCCGTTTATATATATTTCCGTAGTATACATCTTTGGAGGTTCATCCGGCCTCATATTTTATGACCCTCCATGTTTCTTTACAAATGTTTTTACAAATTTGAAGTTGTTTTATGTTTGAGAACCTTTGTGCATTGTTAATGCATTTCCTTAATATCTCTGTATATTTTCTGTATCCTTTTTGTTTGTATTTGTCTGGGACATGTAGTATTTATATCGGAGTTCTCTTTTTGTTTTACAGGACCTTTTTATTCCTCTGGTTATCCACTTTAAATTTTTATTTTTGTTATTAAGTTTTAGTTTATATTTTGGAAAACATAAGTAAAAAAAGCTCACAAAGTATTTGATGAAAGATATTGAAGGCAGTATTTAAATCAGACGCATTACGGACTTCGGAAAAAGTAAACGATTTTAGATAATTTAGAAATTTGGTAATGTTATCCTGTTTATAATCACGTTTTACTATGCTGTATGCTCCAAAATTTTGTTTCCATTGCCTTTTTCTCTACAGGAAAAGATATTATTTGCGCTTTGTCGTGATCTGACAATGCGAGTGGGATAACCTTACCAGTTGCTGCTGTAATGTTACTAATTATCAGGTCTAAACAAGATGATCCTCTTGTTGGTTCTTGAATATGAGAGATTAAGTTATTTGAGTTTATAATATCCTGCAGATAATTATTTTGCGGTGTTTGAATTAGCGTATTGATATTAAAGTCACCAGCAATTATAAGTTTGTGACTCTTGTAGATTGTAAAGATCTCATTTAGTGTCAGATCAAGCGCCTTTAAGAACCGATAAGCAAAATTTTTATGTGAATTGTAAATGCATAAAATAATCAATTTATGATTTGGAATATCTACTCCACAGCACTCGAATATTTTTGGTATCAGATATTTATTGAAGCAGCTGATTTGCCTAAAGGATACGATCTTTTGAAGTAAAATACATGACCCGCCTCTTTTATTATCTCTACAGTAACTTGCTGCAAGAACATAATTGTGTAACTTTATGTACTGCAGTTCGCTACTTTTAACAAAGGTTTCTGTAAAACATAATGCTTCTAGATGAACATTTTCTTCGGCTAATTCGGTAATAGTTATTTCTATAAGTTCTTTTTTTGCGAGGATACTGGCTATATTTTGATGCATTAACCTAAATTGCTTTTTATTTTTACTTACGAAAAAACGTTTGAGGCGTGTCAGCAGAGTGAGACATGATTTTTTCTGCCTGGTTTGTTTCCTTGACAGGAAAATAGTCTAACATGGATTTTTGCCGCAAGTTTGTTTTTGTAATTGAGATGACAGCGTTAAGGGATCTTGTATGCTTCAGTTTTTCAAATGCCAAATATTTTGCCTCGTAGTCCGTCCAGTCAATTAAATTGTTTATTTTATTACATGCTAATTTAAGATACGCTCTTTTGCTGAATGTTTGATTCGTCAAGTTTAAGAATTTACAATGATCAAAGTTTTTACATATATTCTCTAAGGTATGATTAAGCTTACATTCATTAAGGTACTTGTTTTTGTTAACACTAAGTACAATAACATTGGTCTTCTCTAAAAGTTTTAAAGCAGCCGATAGTTCAATCATAAGTTTTGTCGGGTTCTTATCGTCTTCTCCAACGCATAAGATGACGTGATCACTTTTGTTCATGTTCTTGGCTTTGCAGGATTGAAGAATTTCCTGTGATTCAGCGAGCGGTTTTATAAAAGAAGAAACTGAGTAGGATTCGTATCTAGTAGAATATCTTGATGGAATAAGTTCAGACGCCATCCCGGAACATTGTTGGCCTCCTAAGATAAGAACATTTTTACTGTGAGATATGTTTTCTTCCTTACTTCCCGTTGCTGCTTCTTCTTCTGCTGATGTTTGTTTAATACTTTTATTGCATTCAGGTTCTTTCGATTTCTTGGTACTGAGCGATGGAGAATAAATCAATTTTGGAGTCACTATGTTTCTTTTCTTTCCCTTGGTCGTTTGTTTTTTGCAGGTAGAGTAAACTAAATCTCGTAAAGGAGAATCAGACGATGAGCAAATTTTGGTAAGATTATCAATTTTTATTTTGTAATTCTCAACCTCTTTTTTCAAGTTATGGTTATCGACCAGTAGATTTTCAAGTTCGTCACATGCTGCATTGTATTTTTGCTGTAATATATTCGTTTTCCTTTCAAGCTCTTCCCAGTACGAATGCCCTTTAATGATTTTGTTTGGACAGCTTCGCTCTAAGTTATCTTTCCTGTTGTTATACACAAATAATGCTTCTAAATTTTTATTTGTTTCAGCTTCATCGTCCGACGAGTCCTCAACGTCAGATAGAAGTGCACTGAATGAATTCATGTTAGAAACATTAATTTTAAATCTTTCTTCCCGTTTCGTGTTATCTGTTGGAGAAGATTCATGTGGCATAGCTGGGCCTTCCTTTGACTCTTCACATAAAAAGTTAGGTTGGGTATTATTATCCTCAGTTTTATTCATAGAATTGTCGATTGAGGTAGGGCCATTTCTGTTTCCCTGTTTTTCTGTCTCTTCCTGTGAGGTTTTTACATTATTAAGCGGGCTTGAAGTAGGATCTATTAAATTCTTAGCAGTATGTTTCTGCTTCTCTTGTAAGTCAGCATCAGGTACGCTAGGTTTAGATTTCGATATCGGCTTACGAGCATTGTGACCACTGTTACGGGTGGTAGTGTTTCTATTTTTGCAGGGATTACATTCCCATCGCGTTCGGCGCTCGAAATCCAAGAGACCATAGCGTTTTCTTGATACTAAGGAACAGTTCGAGATTTATTCTAGACAATAATTATTTTTACATATTGCGCATTTTAGGTAATCATTGCTTTTTAATTTTACACGACAACCCTTACAAATTTAATTTTGCTTGTAATGGAACGCAATAGTAAAATAACGCTATTTATAACTGTCGACGACGGAGGTTGCCTGCTAGCCTGGTGCTGGCAGGCTTCTGTAAATATGTATATTTAAACTTAGACGTAAGCAAATTCCAAATTACGACATTGATTAGTTTTGGCAGTCTCTCAGTCTCTACTTGGTTTACTTGTAAATACTGTGTGTTTTACCGTTTTTAATTATATTTTATTAACCTAAGGAGCCGTCTTCTAATTTCGCAGCCAACCAGCGCAAATCAGTAATAATAACGTTATTATGCATGAACGCATCGATAACAAGGTAGCCGTTTTGACACTTGACACATGTCAGGTGTCAGAGCTCCAATCAGCTGATTGTTGTTACATTGTACAATAGCTGTGCGATTCGTTGTAATTCTCTGTTTGTATTTTTGAAATATTATTCAAACCGTAAATCTAATTCGTACCTTGATTTAAATCTGCCAAATTATGGCTATCTGTGTTGTGATAATCAGTTCCACACTTGTGTTAGATCTCCGCCGTATGTTTTAACATTGTTTTGGTAAGTATAAAAGTGAATTTACAATTAAATTAAAAAAATATTTCGTTAGCGATCTGTTTACACTTTCCCGGCAACGTTCCGTTTTTTCAACCGTTATTCAACCGTTGTGACACTACAAACCAAAGTACAATAAAGTACGCATATAAAAGAAAACAATATGTTAATAGTTAAACAAAATAAACTTAAATAACTGCACTTAGGCATGCAAGGTTGCGCAATAGAGAAAAGGTGAACTAACGCAGCAAAAAGTCTATCTCGAAGGGACGGACGCAGTCTTTTACTCATACCTAGTATAATCGTCGGCTGGATCCTATGACATGGATAACACAGACATGACAGAATTGCTTCACATGGTGTCACACCCTCTCCGTATAATGAGCTGATGCAGTTTCTAAGGAAAGTCGAAAATTTTCTTTCGTATTTAGAACTTTTACAGTTTCAGCACACTTAAAATTTCTGGGGTCAAATAAAAATCTTTTACATCTCTCATATTCGGTATGTAGGTCCTTATTACCCCCAAATGGGGCTTGTAGGTGACCAATTAGCGCTCTAGGGTAATAATGTAGCTAGAAAAGCCCTAGGGCGGTAAGTAATTGAGTTTTGAAAGAGTGGAGTTTTTTTTTATTACTTACCGCCCTAGGGCTTTTCTAGCTACATTATTACCCTAGAGCGCTAATTGGTCACCTACAATTTGGTGGTAATAAGGACCTACTTACCTCACAATCGAGATGTAAAGCAGAGTAGTTAGCTCGGGTGTAAGCATCAATTGCACCCTCGAACTATAGGCGCCCTCGCTGCGCTCGTGCGCCTAAATATCTCGGGCTGCAATTGATGCCTTACAGCCCTTGGCTACTAATCTACTATTTCATTAAATAAACGAATGAATGAGCTCTTTCAGGTGTTGTTTTTGCCTAGTTTTAACTATATCACACATAGCACTTTCCTGTCAGTTGTATTACTTTGGATCCCGGATTTCCCCGCGGACGGGTCGGAGCTCCAAGCTAAAACTGTTTTATGAGAAACGATGTCGACTAGGTACTCAATTTTTACACTCACCGGCAAGGAATTAGCACCACTTGAATTATTATAGTTGCTTTATACTGCTTTTAGCACTACTTCATTAATGAGTATTTAGAATTATATGTAAACTATAGCATTTCTTTGTTATATCTTTTAAAAGGTAAATCGAATTCACTCTACAGTATGACCAGGAAAATACACCGTATAAATCATAAAAAATATTCGCGAAAGAAAAAAGTTTTCATCATTATATAAATAAAAAAATATCCAACATCCTAGTGTTACCTACCTGTTAGCCTTAAAAGACGGCTATAACGGACCGGTACACTGTGATTAAGGAATTAAATGACTGTCAATAAAGAGCTAAATAAATATACTTTAGATAAATACCATAAGCTAGGTTACAGTTATGGTACAACCTAGTCAATTGAACTACTCTTTAATTGAACGGCATAACAGAAATCTTCCATACATTTTGTATGAAGTTTTTAACGATGTTGTCATTATTTTGTGCTATTTTTTAGGAACTTTTTATCACTAAATGCATCATAAAAATTAATAAGTACACACAAAACTTTAAATTACTTATTATGTTTTCATCAATTTTATTTATAGTTTTTTAGAAGCAAACAAAATTTTATTTTATTTTTGACCTAGTATATAAACTCGCGGATAACTGTTGAAAAATTTTTGGAGGGTGAAATTTCATGCCGGTAAGTGTATCGTATCTTTATTATCTTTTTGTTGTAGGGCTTTTGTGCAAAGTCCGTCTGGGGGAGTACCACTCCCTGACCTATTCTGTCGTAAAGCAGCTGTGTTTGCATTGCTCTGTTTCTGTTCAAAGGTTAATGAAATTATCGGCATGAAACGTAACATATCTTAGTTCTTAGGGTGGGCAACTCGTTTTAATTTCGCACCCACAAACTTTTTAGAAAAAAAACTGAACAACTTTTCCCAAGAAACATAGGTGAAAAAAAAAAACTTTGTTTCCCCATACGAACCTTGCGCCGCCGCCGCCGTCAACATTGGCATTTGCACATAACCACCAAAATTTTTTCTCATTTTTCGACCTACGTTTCTTGAGGAAAATTTTTCAGTTCCACAAGTTCTATAGGTGGTAAGGCTTTTGTGCAAAGTCCGTCTGGGGAAGTACCTTGCCTGTTTTTGCTGTAAAGCAGCAGTGTTTGCACTGCTGTGTTTTGGGTTATTCAATTACTAGCACATGACATAACATCTTAGTTCTCAGGGTGGGCAACGCGCTTTGTTGTCTTATTAATATCAAAGTATGTTATTAATAAGACAGTGGGGCGGTGGAGACCACTTACGATCAGGTGGTCCACCTCAGTGGTGCTCGTTTGCTCACTTGTAAAATAAAAAAAATGCCTTTAGGTGGTTTCTGAGTGGCAGCACCTTACTTTTAGAAATAAATTTATTGCGTCGCAAATACAAAACTTTTTATTAGTATTGTTCGTTTGACGGCAATATGGGGTAGTTATATATGTTATAACCCATAACATCATAGCTTAGCTTATCATTTATAGCTTTGTATTGGTAAAGTGCTAAAAGTGGCCGTTTTTGGCAGTTTTACAATGGAAAGCTATTCACGATAAGCTAAGGTGTGAGGTGATGGATACTAAAATATAGAACTATCCCTAATTGCCGCCAAACAAACAATCCTTATTAAATGTTTTGTATTTAAGAAGCAATAAATTTATTTCTCAAAGTGGCAGCACCTCTGCTCAGCAACCCCCTTAAGTACCATACTCGAGTATAGTTTAGTTTTGTAAAAAAAAATTGAAACTATTTATTATAATAAATTACAAAATTATTATTATAACTTAAGGGAAATCATCTTAAAGAAGAATGTACTCCCTTAAGAAGTCGTCTATATTATTCAACAATTGGAGCCGATTATCACGCTGTTTAACGGTATGCACACAATTTACAGTGAAACACAGCCAGCTATTGGATCGAGTCCAATATCGTGTCGTGCTGCACTAAAACAGCTGAAGTCCATGCCACAGGGATCCCGCACAAGCGAGGGATTTTCGGTATTACACCGAGATACATCACTATGGCCCTCGAAATGACAACCGGGAGTCTAACAAAGTCATCTCATCCTAAACTAAAGTAGGGCCAACGTAAGAACTCCGTTTTGACCATAGACCTAGCAAAAGCGCGCTAACGCTTAGTTTTGACGTTTTCTTATCACCAACACGCAGGGTCCATTTTTCTTTACAGATCTTAATTTTTAAGGTTCCGTAGCCAAATGGCAAAAAACGAAACCCTTATAGATTCGTCATGTCTGTCTGTCTGTCTGTCCGTATGTCACAGCCACTTTTTTCTGAAACTATAAGAAATATACTAATGAAACTTAGTAAGTAGATGTATTCTGTGAACCGCATTAAGATTTTTACACAAAAATATATAAAAAAACAAAAATTTTTAATGTTCATTATACCTAGAACTGAAACCAAAAAGTTTTGGGTTTCAGTTCTAAGTATAATGAACCCTAAAATTTCATCTATGGATAGGTCTTCAAAAATGATATTGAAGTTTCTTATGTAATTTTTTTCTAAACTGAACAGTTTGCGCGAGAGACACTTCTAAAGTGGTAAAATGTTTCGTTAAAATGTGTGTCCTGTAACTTCTAAAATAAGAGAATGATAAAACTAATAAAAATATATGATGTACATTACCATGCAAACTTCCACCAAAAATTGGTTTGAACGAGATCTAGGAAGTAGTTTTTTTAATACGTCATAAATCGTAAACCGCAATTTATCTTTCATTCAATCAACTCAGATATAAATTTTAGTTACTTACATCACATAATAAAGCTTTTAAGCAATAAAAATACCATAACTTTTACTTATACTCGTATACGTACAGGTTTGTACGGAACCCTCAGTGCGCGAGTCCGACTCGCACTTGGCCGTTTTTAGGGTTCCGTACCTCAAAAGAAAAAAACGGAACCCTTATAGGATCACTTTGTTGTCCGTCTGTCTGTCTGTCTGTCTGTCAAGACCCTTTATCTCACGAACGGGTAAAGGTATCAGGTTGAAATTAATACCATATATTAGGATCCATGAACCACACAAGATCTGAAAATTTAATTTTTTTACAACGACGCAATCAAAAGATATGGCATTTTATGTCCTCATCTCCATACATTTATTCAAAAATGAAAAACCTACAGGGTACTTCCGGTTGACCTAAAATTATGAAACTTGGCAAGAAGCTAGGTCTCACAGTACAAATAATGGGAAAAGTCTGAAATCATTAAATATTACAACTTTTCTCACAACTAATGATAACCAATTGTGGTGAGCTCCCGTTTCAAGAACATTCATATAAGAGAGGGGTCAAGTTGGATGGTTGCTGAGGCGATTTTTGTTTTAGTTCTGTTTAAAAACGGGAACACTTACAAACTTGAAAATTGGTATGTTTATAGGGCATAGGCTATAAAATAACAACAAATAATAAAATTTGGTCAAGCGCGTGTCGGACTCAAAAAATCTAGCACATTAATTTACTGAAATTTCAACTAATACAATTATGTTTATGTGGTGGTACGGAACCCTCAGTGCGCGAGGCCGACTCGCACTTGGCCGGTTTTTTTTCATACGTTTGACAGCTATCACAATGGACCTATTACGATGGCCGTACTTTAGTTACTAGAAACTGTTATACATACATACATACATACACACATACATACATACATACATACATACATACATACATACATACATACATACATACATACATCCTGCTCCCGCTACGATCTTGACATACTTCCCTCGCTTCCTCTACTTTCATCAATCCATTCATGCATGCTCATTGGTTTGGAGTGCTTTTAACATGGCCTTTATTTACAACGTCCTGAAGTTAGTCCTGGTACTTTTAAACTAGAAAGTTAAAAACAAAAAAAAAATGAAAGACAAAAAAACTACTGCGTAACAGACAAGAAGAATAAGAACTAGGATCCTAGGATCTGTAGGATTTGGTTAACTTGAATTTTGTAAGATATTGCAGTCGGGGGACTAACAAAATTATGTGAACCACCACAAAACCTATTTCCGTCCGCGCCTGCAATATCTTTTATTATAATTCAAGTTAACCAAAACCTATAGATCCTAGGCTCCTAGCTTGTTTTCTTTTTTTCTGTTAAGCAGTTGGGTTTTTTGTTTTTAGGGTTCCGTACCTCAAAAGAAAAAAACGGAACCCTTATAGGATCACTTTGTTGTCTGTCTGTCTGTCAAGACCCTTTATCTCACGAACGGGTAAAGGTATCAGGTTGAAATTAATACCATATATTAGGATCCATGAACCACACAAGATCTGAAAATTTCAATTTTTTACAGTGAAGCAATCAAAAGAGATGGCATTTAATGTCCTCATCTCCATACATTTATTCAAAAATGCAAAACCTACAGGGTACTTCCCAATGACCTAAAATTATGAAATTTGGCAAGAAGCTAGGTCTCACAGTACAAATAATGGGAAAAGTCTGAAATCATTAAATATTACAACTTTTCTCACAACTAATGGTAACCAATTGTGTTGAGCTCCCGTTTCAAGAACATTCATATAAGAGAGGGGTCAAGTTGGATGGTCGCTGAGGCGATTTTTGTTTTAATTCTATTTTAAAAACGGGAACACTTACAAACTTGAAAATTGGTATGTTTATAGTGCGTAAGCTATAAAATACAAATAATAAAATTTGGTCAAGCGCGTGTCGGACTCAAAAAATCTAGCACATTAACTTACTGTAAATTTCAACTAATACAATTATGATTATAATGATGATATTGATTATTGGTGGTACGGAACCCTCGGTGCGCGAGTCCGACTCGCACTTGGCCGGTTTTTTTAAATATTCTTTGAATAGCATTGTTCAATAAGATGTGCCTTGAGCTTGCAGTGAAATCTTTCATATTTTTCTGTGGATTTGATTGTTTCCGGAATAGCAGCATGTATTAATTTTGACGTAAACTCGATTAACGTCTTCGGCGCCATCTCAGCGGGCATTCCAGAAAAAAATGTGTTTGTGCGACAATATGTCGAAGGTACTGTTGAAAGCTTCATAAAGATAGAAATTTACAAAAAGCCAAACTGTGTCTTTACAAAGATTCATCTAACACCAACACAAATCCTCTCTCCACACTAAAGCCACGATCACACCTAACTAAATTCAAAGACTAATTCGGCATACATTGCTGGGAGGCTTGGTTATGTTAATTGCAATACGAGTATCCTTACTTCAACGAGCAATGTATGCCGAATTAGTCTTTGAATTTAGTTAGGTGTGATCGTAGGCTTAAAAAAGTCCTTTTACTACTAAATATTCAAAGAAATGTTTAGGTTTTGTTGATTTTTAGGGTTGCGTACCTCAAAAGAAAAAAACGGAATCCTTATAGGATCACTTTGTTGTCCGTCTGTCTGTCTGTCTCTCAAGACTCTTTATTTCACGAACGGGTAAAGGTATCAGGTTGAAATTAATACCATATATCAGGATCCATGAACCACACAAGATCTGAAAATTTAAATTTTTTACAACGACGCAATCAAAAGATATGGCATTTTATGTCCTCATCTCCATACATTTATTCAAAAATGCAAAACCTTCAGGGTACTTCCCGTTGACCTAAAATTATGAAATTTGGCAAGAAGCTAGGTCTCACAGTACAAATAATGGGAAAAGTCTGAAATCATTAAATATTACAACTTTTCTCACAACTAATGGTAACCAATTGTGGTGAGCTCCCGTTTCAAGAACATTCATATAAGAGAGGGGTCAAGTTGGATGGTCGCTGGGGCGATTTTTGTTTTAGTTCTTTTTAAAAACGGGAACACTTACAAACTTGAAAATTGGTATGTTTATAGTGCATAAGCTATAAAATAACAACAAATAATAAAATTTGGTCAAGCGCGTGTCGGACTAAAAAAATCTAGCACATTAACTTACTGAAATTTCAACTAATACAATTATGTTTATGTGGTGGTACGGAACCCTCAGTGCGCGAGTCCGACTCGCACTTGGCCGGTTTTTTTTTTCGTAATTGAATTCCCAAAGATAACTTAGCGGTACTATGCCGACTTTTACCTACCCTCCTGTTATTTTTTTTATAAATTAATGCATTCCCCGAACAAAAAGAGTAGTTTTAACAAAAAGATTAGTTTAAGTACCCTAATTTAATGACCACAATATTAATGTAAGATTTTATTTGATACCATTAAAATGCATTTCTAGAAAACGATAAGGTGAGCGTTTTGTGTTCCTTTGTTTAAGTGTGGACAACAGCTATTGATAAGCGCGTGAATGCATTATTTCTGCGTCACGAACAGGTTTTTAAATTGAAGTTCGAACGCTTCACAAATGCGTCTCCAGTTCTATATCTGAGCCACGCCTCGCCATACGCGTAATAAGCAGTTTTAATAAGCAATTTATGCAGTTTTAAAGTGTGTGTTTCTCAGAGTAAGTATTAGGTCTAAATAGTTTTGTTTTAGTGTTTAAGATTTTCCAATTCAAATTGGTGTCCATGGATAAACCTAACAAAGAAGGTAACCTAACAACTTCAAGAATTTATTCATCTATAATTTTTGTATGTATTATAGTCTTGTTTTTTAGGGTCCCGTACCCAAAGAGTGCCAATTACATGCGTTAGCGTAATAATATACATTCTATATGTTCCTTGGTCGTCGGCCTGTCTGTCTGTTGGTCTGTCTGTCCTGTAAAGGGCTGTATCTTTTGCATCGTAGTAGTTATATGGTTGAAAATTTCTCAGGATATGTGTTATTATGCTCCTTTTCCTGCAGTAAACGTTTCATGGGATGCTATGACGATGATGATAGAGAATTATTTATTATTATTTATTGAAAAGATGAACACAACAGGATAGACAAACTATTTAACACTTAAATTCAGCATGAGGCAACACAATCTCAGCTGAGCATAGCAAACAAAAATTTCGAATAAAAAAATATGATCATGTTTTATTTCGTAGGTCCAGTAACAGAAAATTTGAAAATAAAACAAATGGAAAATTAATTTGCTAGGACCCGATACTAAATAAAACATAATTTACATGCACTGTATTAATGTATACAAATAATTTCATTGATAATTTTTAATAAGTTGATATATTTTCATAGATGAATGAATCTATGAATAGATGAATAAATGAATGAATCTTCAAGGGTCCATGGAAATTTCAACTTTATAACTTTACTCGTTCGTATGGAAAAGGGTCTTAATAGACAGACAGACAAATAGACAACAAAAAGACGCTTCCATTTATTTTCCTTTTGAGGTATGGAACCCCAAAAAAGGCTAGAAAAGCTTATAAAATTATGAAATTTACGAAAATCATACTTGGCTTTTTAATAAAAAACCTGTGATTTTGAATATTTTGGATGATAACAAGTAGGTTTGAGTAGCAGCCCTTTCTGCTAAGGACAGAGCATATCCATTTCTTGCGAGGGATGTCCTTACTAATATATGTATGATTTTTATCAAATCCAAAAACTCATAATTTTTATCTTTCTCTTTGAAAATATATAACTTAGGACTAATAATTAATGTTATTACTACAATTTTTCAAGTAAAAATGCAAACATTTTATGAAATAAAAACTATTACGAATCATTTAAATTTCCTTTCTTACTATTAATGATCATCACAGAGGATATAGATTCAGATTCAGATAATTTATTCAATGTAAATTCTTTACAGAATACTTAATCATAACATCCCATTCAACGTCTACTGCAGGCTGGAGCTCCCATCAGAACTCCCGCAAAATGCGTGGTAATTTGGAGGAGATTTACCGCTTATAAGCGTTGTGGCTGACCACCGCTGTTGTTGGTGACCGCAGTGTGTAAGCTGGTACGATACAAATATAGATGCTGCTGCCCACCCTCCGGTTGATAAACCCTCAGTCGCCTAGGTACGGTCAACCGCTTGTCGGTAGAAACTTTTTCAACTCTATTACCACGCCATAAGGTCCAAAAGTGTTTCTACTGATGTGCGGCCGTGTGTACTATTCTTCTCCGGCACCACACGGACGCATCTTATCGTAGTATATTTACTCTAATTGTACTACGACTGATAAAAAAAAATCACGTTCATTTTGTAAGTAGATCTACTTCAGGAACACATTAGGGTGTCCTCATTAAGGTGTCATTCTCGGACATTAGACGAAAAAATGTTTGCTCAGCGCCTAATTACTTACCTAGCGGAGTTTTTGTCCCGGGTCCTGAGGTTGACATAATGTTTGAGAAAACATGGAAATGTCGAATAGTAAATCTTTAGTTTTCAGGGTGGATGACGCTCTTTTGTTGTAGTTACTATGAAATTTATTAATTAAATTAGTACTTAGTCCAAATTTCATAAAAAACCAGCTAAGTGCATGTTGGGCCACGCGCAAGGTTCCTTAGTTTTTTACGACTTTTTCATAATCATATAATCATTTATTTGCTTTGAATGGGGTACAATAAAGATGTTAAATAATAAATGAGAACATTTCCACATTCAGCTACTAATACTAGCACGCAAATACTTATTAAATACAAACTACTAAACAAGTTAGTTTCTCGCTCAGTACTCTTTACACAAAAATTCTTTGACAGAATAAAAGGTTTGCTCAAGAAGCCTGTTATGCAGAACCCTGTTAAAATTAGTAAGAGTCAGTTCTCTAATAGACTGTGGTAGATTGTTATAAATCTTTATCACAAAGCAGGTTTTGATTGAGTATTTCATAACGTTCATAACATAACTTAATTCTTTTACCTACTTCCTAATGCTCAGCGAGGTCCTAGCGCCTGATTGCAGTTTTGTTTAATTGTTTTTTTTATTGCTTCCAGTTTTTCGGCTATAATATCTATCTACCCTTACTCTTTAATGACTCTTTAGCTGTAATAGATTTCCTTTTAATTTCTTCACAACGTGTTAATGGAATAAGCGAAACCGTCATACACCCCAACTGATTTTTATTAAAATAAATCCATTCCCGTATAAAAAAATCTTAAAAAAAGTTTTTTTTTTTCCAGCTACTGTTATTATAAAGTTTCATCATTGTTCTAGTCCGCGCACTCCGCACACGCCACGCCCACTTACCTCCCCTCCTCACCGCTCATGAACCGCGCGCGGCGCTGCAGCTAGCGCGCGTTCCCTCAGAAATATTTAGAATATGAGCGGCAAAAATTTAAATTATACAAATTTTAAAAAAAATACCTATATCAAAAACCCGTGAAATTGATTCTACTCTCGATTCTGAACAAAATATTTTCTCAGTTTGGGTTATTACCTTAACACGTTGTACCTACTACTACTGTATTTTTTTCATATTTCCAATAACTACCGTTTAGCGGGCAGGGGGCGGCGGGGGATACTCGACTCCTACAAACAATTGCGTTTTAAGCTAAATATTTCGTAAATATATTTTTCGAAGCTCATGTTTTTACATTTCTGTTTAAAAATAAAAACTTTTAACTTAAAATGCAATTTATGTAATTAAGTTTAAGGACAATTTTTGTCCTTAATTTACACCAAAATGATAATAAACTCATCGTGATAGGTATATTCTATCGTCTGCATTTTTTTCAGTTACTCCTGTCAGAGCATCCCTTTGAACCTTCCCGGCCCATATCAGGGCGTTCCCTTGGGGTACCGATCTTAATCACGCTTTTTTGACCTCATGAACAACTGAGAGAAATTTCAAAACTAAGTCAGTATTTGCATAGGTTTTTCCTTTAAAAACTCTACTCTAACCACATAACATCAGGCCCCTCCTTGGTTGGTTTACAAGGTAAAAAATAAATCATTAAGCAAAGTTGTACAGTTTCATAAAAAAAAAAACTTTCGAAGACTTTGAGGGACGAGTTTGTAGAGCAGACCAAAGTTTTTAGACAATTTGGAAATGTAAAAGTTGTTTGACAGCCTTTCCTAGTAATCTTTTCTCTATTATTTTCCCAATAACTACCTAATTAATCTTCAAAGAAGGAAACAGTCAAACAATTAGGGCTGGCACACATGAGTGTCACGTAGGCGCAGATCCGGAAGCCGGATTCAATCCGGCGCGGAATTAGTGCGGAATTAAGTTTCTCCAGTCAGATTGGTTGCGGACGTGCCCCTGGATTAGATTTTAAACTGCGACCTGTATGAGAGGCAAGTTAAAGCGGAAATGCGTGAATTAATGAAAACATTTTTTGTTGCACACTTGCGAATGGAAAATACACAAGTTACGTTTTTTGGGCTCGGTATATACCCAATGGGTGAAAAAGGTTTCTATATTTCCAGAAGTATATATTCTGAACAGCAGCTACAAAGGCAGACATAAAAAACATTATTACAAACGCAGCAACATTCGGCAAACATTATCAGAACAAAATCGATTCGTGTCGATCTGAATATCATCCGTATGCATCATGAAAATATCATATACCGAAATGGTAGTCAGCACCCTAACTATTACCTTGCTACTACATAGAATTCGCCAGCGACTAAACCAAAAACTTTCAAGGTGTATAATCCGCTGTTTGCTTGTCCCCGGGACCGTGATAATTAAGGTGTATCTGATATACAGTTACATGATAAGACTTGTTTAGCAGGCTAAACGTTCAATTACCCACATTTAATTGAAAAATTGAATTTAGATATAGAACTGGGTTAAGATAAGTATATAGACTTGGTTCAACACGTGAAATAACATGTCGTGGTTTTTCCGTATTGCTTGAAGGAATAGACTCAAGTAAAAGCGTGATGGCACAAAACAGCCCCACGTCTTAAATAACCTAGATAAGTTAAAAAATCTATACCATCATCGGTACATGGTTTGATGGTACACACGTTTGCATATACCTAAGTGGAAAAAAACCATTATAAGCAGTAGCGTAGCTCTGGTTCTGTAGCCTAGAAGCCTTCTATACTGCGGGGCAAACAACTTGGACAATAATCGCATGGTAGGGAAAGCTTTGCGCACATCAATTTGTATGTAAAATCGACTCCGCGCAGCCATGGTAATTGTTCAAGTTGTTTGCTTACATCTACGGATAAGTAATACCCATTTATACAAAGGTAAAATGTTAGTGCTTGGTCAGACTGCAAAAGCGGGCGCGGTTCGGGCACGGCACGGCGTTCACAAACGTTTAGAACTTCATGCCGCGAGTTGGAGCAAGGAGCGCGCGAGCAACTTACACTATAGCTAGTTCATCAAGTAGCCGCAGTAAAAGCGCGGGCAACAATCGGCTAAACAAAAAACTTTGCATCACAGAACACATCTTTGCATAGACCGCGCGCGTTGTCAACGGGGTGGAAGGTCACGTCACGTCGTCGCGCCCGCCGCCAGGCCCGCTTTTACAGTCTGGCCAAGCACAAAGATAACCTGATAGTGTGCACTAAACCGGCAAAGAATAATACCAACCTATCTCTACCCGTGGGTCTCGTAAGAGGCGACTAAGGGTTTACGATCCATAGGATCTTTCTGCGTATCGTACCATCTTTCATACTGCGGTCACCAACAACAGCGGTCGCCAGTCACACGCTTACAAGCGTAGTGACTATGTTGAATCCCTTCCAAAGTACACTCAACAGCACATCAGTAGAAACACTTTTAAACCTTATGGCGTGGTAATAGAGTTGAAAAAGTTTCTACGGTTGACCGTACCACGCGTTTTTGCTGGGGCGCTCCCTGTCTTGCAGTGGACTTTTTTCGTGAGATGTTGAGTACACAAAACTGAATATGCTCAGAGTCTTAATAAATGAATGAAAAACAATTTAAGAGGGAGACGCCTTGAAATAAGCCCAAACCCATTGCTGTAAAAAAACGCGCGATTTGCCCTACGGGTGGGTTTCAAATTTTTTTGCCCAAACCCCCAAAACTTATGTTATAGAAATAAAACCTTTTTTAATAACAATAATTTACTGGCGATTTTTTATTCCGTTCAGCCTCGGACGAAGAGAATCTTCAGCACGGATCTTGAGAATTTGTCCTCGCATTCAACCTCCTTGATTGCCATAGATGGATTCAAAGATTTCGGACCTCCTTGCTTTTCTGTGGATGGATTATATAAAAAAAGAAAAGTAACAAAACACATCCGTGAAATGTCAAAAACGCATCACAAGAGATCATAGATTTTCAAATAGTGAAAATTGAATTTTCAATATTTTATAAATAGTGAATAACTTGTAAATTAAGGTAATCGTATTGATTGTAAGTTTATATAGTATGTAATGTATCCTAAGTCGACCGTATAGTGCCGTCAAGAATTGTACCAACTCATCTCTACCCGTTCGTAAGGCCGATATTTCACTGGGTCACCACGGTGGCGCGACTGGTTGCGCTACTGGTGTCCGCACAGACCTAGCAAAAGCGCGCTAATCTATGGGTGTCCGTAACTAGACACCAGTAAAGACACCAGAGTCGCTACACCCTGCGGCCACAGTATTAAGGGCTATATTTCACTGGGAGTGGTGGCGCGACCAGCATCCGAGCTGGTTGCGCCACCAAATTGGTTGCGCAACCAAACGGACACCAGGTGAGTAACTCTCTGTAGAGCTGTATACATTTTGTTGGTAGCGGCGACTGGTTGCGCTGCCATGGTGTCCCAGTGAAATACCGGCCTAAGAGTGGCGACATATGAACTGAAGGATAGGCAGCAGCGTCTTCTCGTTTATCGTACCATCTTGTCGCAGTCCATGGTGCCAGCCGTAACGCTGACAAGCGAGGTGACTATGGTCATACTATGCAAAAGCTAGAATTCTGGAGGGAGCTTCCTGTCCTGTAGTGGACATTTCATGGGATGTTATGATGATGAGGATGAATCAGATTATTCCGTGCTTCGGCCTGTAGGTACGTGAAGCCGTAGGTCCCGACTGCTATTACACATTATGTAGTCAGTCGTTAATGAGCCATGTCAGAGGCCTTTGGCGGCTCAACAACTCTGACACCAGGGTTTGTGAGGTCGCTCATTGACCTTGCCACGGGAAAATTTTAGAAGGCAGCCACCGACCTTTTTTTTATATTTTTTATATCTAGCTACTAGATAGTTTAATTTTTTTTAAGGATGTGGACTAAGAATAATGACATACAGCCGAGCTCATTCGTTTAGAAAAACAAGAAACAAAGTAGGATTTTTGAATTTTCACAGCTCCGGAGCTGCGGGAAGTGCAGCCCCTTCGCCCTTGCGTAACAAGAGCCAGGCACCACGCGAGCCGCAGCGGCTGAGGCTGGTCGCCGTAGGCGGGCGGGGGCTGCTCTCCCTCCGCCTCTCCCGCTTTATAAAAACAAACTCCATTAGAGTTGGCAGCTTGAAATCGGGGTTGACCAATTCAGTTCTGTTACTAATTTATGGGTTTGGTGGCTATGAGTCTGCCCTGAATTTAGATAGGTTACGTAACGAAAAGTAAACAACTTTATATATGTTTAATCAACTTTAGCAAAATGTATTAAAATAAAACACAACTTTCTTGGTATTGACATAACATATAATTCTTCCAGAGAGAGAGATGCAATAAAAGGAAGAGAAAGCAATATCGATACTAAAATAATTGGGCAAACTGTAGGCTGTATGAACATGATGGAAAGGCTCGGTAGCCAAGCCAAAAATATAAAATTAAAAAAGAAAAGGAGGTGGCTGGCTTCTAAACCCGACCCCTTGCCACTCACACGATATGATGATGATGATATCAATTTTGTTTCAGGTGGGATCGATCGCAACAGGCAATAGGGGGAGAAGACCTCGGCAAGCTGTTGTGACGGTAAATCCATTTATTTACATACAAAAATCATTTCATAACGTAACTTATACAGGGTGTAAAGAAGGTTTTCCGAAAACTAAAACCTAACAAAAAAAATAACTAACTTCCCGCGCCTCGCCCTCAAGTTCACTGGAAGTTTGCGGGAACTTTATTCCGGCTGTCAACTAAGCGGCCAGTGGTAGTGTTATACGATATTTCATAATTTACTGGCCTGCATACGAAACCATGGTGATTTATTGTACGAGTACACATCGTCATCTAGAGAAGAGGGAAAGCGATTTTTTGAGGCTTCTTAAAGATAAATCAAGGCAATCATACCTAATTTAATATCTAATGTGCAACACAAATGATCTACTTAGTTGAAAAAAATTATAAAATAAAACTTCGGAAAAGACTCCGTAGAAAAGGTCCCGGAGGTAAGAGTGCTTGAAGGGAAAACTCCTCAGAAGAGATCCCGAAGGGAAGATTGCTCGGAGGGAAGACTCCACTCAAAAGATCACTTGTGAGTGTAATTAAGACACTTACACTGGAGTTTAAAAAAAAATACCAATCCCGAACCTTTAGCTCGTAACAATAGATGTAAATACGGAAACAAATTTCGACAACCAATACAAAATGCGCTTTTAGCTGATGCAGTTTGTGTTTTTTCGCAATTTGACCTGTTTCTTAGGAAAAGTTGATCTGTGTCAAAAATTACATCCTTCGGGGTGTTATACCGTTTTTGTTAGTATTGATGACACAACTGTAAAAAAATGATTTTTCTTACATGACCCCTGAACTACATTAAATTATAATTAAATTTTAATAATAATTTAGTATATTATATTTCATTTATTATTTTGTCCGCAGAAAGCATGGCACTCATACTTAATGGGAACACGTTAGGTGAAAGACAGAAGGACCTCAATTCTAGAGTCAATGATGCTGTTGCAAAGAACATTGATTTCAATAGAATTAAAACAGAAGATGAAAAATCCGATATAGACAAGTTATTCAAGATTGATGTTGCCGCAAAGTATAAAAACACTGATTATATTTTGGAGATATTAAAGTCTGGAGATAGTCTGCATATCACGAGAGCATTAAAAAAATGTGACTGGTTGTTTAATGGGACTATATCTCATATGACCACCTTAAATTATCTTCAAAATACAATATTTCCAGAAATGTCAATAAAAATGAAGAGGAAAGTGCTGACACTTGTATCAACACATATCAATGACACAACCCAAGCTGAAGAATTCTATAACTATTGCATGCAGCAAAACTTGATGGAAACTGCCCAAAAATTTCTATTGCACACATCTGAAGCTTTCAAGTTGAAGTATCTCGAAGACACCGGAGAAAAAATTGTTTTTTTCAGAACTAAGAACTTAGAATTTCTTTTGGGAAATTCGTTTGTTTTGGCTGAATCATATTTAAAGAATATAACTAAATTACTTTTAAACAAAGCCTTATGCAACCTTAGCTACCTATTTCATGTATCGTCAGAAAAGTACTTGAACTTATGGGAGAAGTATGACCAATTATTTAATTTATATATAGCAAGCCACCCGTTAAAAAAGTTTTTTGACAACGAGTTATTCATCACGTATAAATTGAGTCCAAAAATCACCAAAGATGTTGCAATTAACCACAAAGAAAGAATAATAGCACACCCTGAGATATACCTTCATAAATTGAATAAACGCATATTGATGAAACACAGCACAATAGACGAAGTAAAGCAATATGCAATTGATTTACTGCCAAAAACTGCTACTAATTTTTGGTCAAAACATTTTTGTAAATCTTAAAAACTAATACTTGATGTGATTCCGGTTGAAGAAAGACGCATATTGATGAAACACAGCATAATAGATGAATTAAAGCAATGTCTAATTGTTTTACGGCCAGACATTGGTACAGATTTTTGGTCAAAACCTTTTTGTAAATCTGAAAAACTAATACTTGATGTGATTCCGGTAGAAGAAAGATTTGAGTTTGTGAAAAGAATATTCATAAATAAGTATCCAGGAGAAGAGTTTGAATTAAACAAGTTATTTTATACCTCTGGAAGCTACGATATTATGACAAACGAAGATAAAGCAAAGGCAACACAAAACTTTGAGACGGAGAAAGACATGCAATTAAAAGAAATCAAGAGGAGTGTTTGGCTTGAAAGTGTGCACTTTGATGACGCCTATCAATACATCACAAGAATCAATCATCGTGAAAATATAGAACCAGAACCTAGCACCAGTAGCAACCTGTGTCAAAACCAGAAAAAGGAAGAAAAGAAAAGGAAATCCAGTAAAAACCAGGATCTAAACCCCATCAAACCAAAACCGAAACCAATTTGGATCCCTAATGAAGATCTAGAACTTCTTATAAAAGTTTGCAAGACAGAACAGGATTTGGTGAAAATCCTACAAAACGAAACTTTAACATATAGTCTAAATACCCTGTTAAGGGCTGTTGTGCTTCATCATAATGTAGCTAATTTTGGCTCTGAGTGCTGGGCCGTGCTACAAAATTTATTCTTGAATGATAAAGTAAACAATAATACCTATCCTGAAAATATATATAAATGCATTGTATATCAGTACCATGTGTTACATAAGACTGTACCACCTAAAACATTGTCATCACTTTTAGAAACATGCAATCTGGAGAATTTCCAAAACGGTACCAAAAAGTTGACAAAACTACAGAAAGAATTATTTTATAAAGCATACATTGAGTATCATCTTGACAAATTGAACAAGATTGAAGACAAAAACGATGATAAGCAAAATCAAATCCGCTACCACATAAAAGCTATCATAAGTCTTTACGAAAGTTTTTATCATCTTCCCGAAATTGTACAAAAGTACATAATGTTGAATAGGAATCACTTTAAAGATTGCAACATAGTCAAAGAGAAAGAAAAAAATATCATTAAATGTTTGAAAACGGATGCTAATGCTTTAAAGGAACAATTTGAGATTATAAAGGAAAATATGTGTTGTAACAAAGATTTAAAAATAATTCCACTTTTTAAGAAACTAAAGATATACTTCTCGCACGATCTTCGACAAGAGTTCGTTGAATTTTTGAAAGAATGCTTGGGATGCGCTAACTCTTGTATAAATTATAGAGTCGTGATTGGCTTATTTATATTAGCAGATGAAGGTTTTAAAAATGAATTGATGGAAAAGTATACCCCGGAAGAATCTAAAACTGTAAAAGTATTCATGAATTTTTTAATTGAAGACGCAATTGGTTTATTTGCTTCATTCTCGCGACCACCGGTACCGCTTTCTTATCTGGTGACTTGTATGAAAGGTGAGAGTGCAAAAATATTTACACCAACAATATGTTCACTAGTCGCCAACCTACCCATGACAACATGTTTGGAACTTGTTAAAACCGTGATATTACCCGCTCCACAGTCCGTCCAAAATTACGCCTTACGTCTAGCATTTAAATGCTTAGGTTGGAAAGAACTACAGCCTCTCGTTATGAATACTTGGAGAACTACTGAAAGCATTTCAGTGCGGAAAAACTTGTATTCACTGGTGTACAGAATGGCCAAGGCAGAATATAATGAAAAAAAGCAGACTGAAAGCTTTATATTTTTCAAAGAAATGACTGCTGAATTGCGCGACGACGATAACGATGAAAAATTATTAACTGTACTTAATAGCCACAAGAAATGGCCCGAGCATGTGAAAAACGCTATATTGGAAACAGTTTGGGAAAAAGTCAATACCTTCAATGAAAGATTTACACTGAAGACCAACATTTTGAAAATCATTGCATATAATATATCTGCGATGAGAAAAGACTTTGTTCGTCTCATAGTAGAAAAACATGTAGAAAACGCTGTGGTCGAAAATGTTTTTGAAGATAAAGATGTATCTGCAGCAAAATGGAACTTAGCTGCAGCTTTTTTACTATACTTCACGGATGATGAAGAAACTGAGCAATTTGTCGGCTTAGTGAATGCCATCATTAAGTTACTAGAAACGAATAACGTACAAAATACTTGCAAGTTCAAAGAATTCATTTCAGAACTTGTAAAAAACTGTATTGATATAAAGAGGAAACCATATTCACAAGCCAACATTTTTTTGGACAAATTGTTGAATCGTGTTCAAAGTCTAGAATCTTTTGATAATGACTATCTTTTGCTATGGGATTTTAAACTGGCGATTATAAGTAATAAAGTAATGGATTTCGCTCATTTAAATATGTCCAAGAATTGCGGGTATCATATAAGATTCCTTAATATTCAGGTCTTCTTTGCCAAGGAGATAGCCAATTTTATCGAAGAACAAGTCGCAAGTACCGAATACCAAGCATCCTTTGTAACACAGATTGCTATTAAAATCATCGACATCATTCCAAAAATTGTTGATAACAAAAGATTTGGTGTTCGAAATGAAAAAATGAACGGATATTATGCCTACCGTTATTTTGCACTGGACTTGTTAAATTTGGAAAAGGCGGAAACGCATATGCTAGCCTTGCATGTCTTATATGAAAGTTTCAATTTGATATATAACCGCAAAGCTTCTTTTGCTACTAAACCTTTGAAATTTTATGATGACGATGACCTCGATGAAGAACGACGACGACGTAAAAGAAAATGTTTCGAAAATCTCTTAAATTGTTTTGAAGATCTCTTTTTAACGATCGCAAAGTTTAAAGACTCAGAAATTCAAAATTTTTTCGAACAAAAATTTTACGATAGTGTAATACCCATATTTCATAATTAAAGGAAGAAACAAAATCCGTGAGGATTTGAAAGTATCTTAGAGCAACGCGTCAAACCGCGCGCGCGAAAATCGTGTTACTCTATGGAAAGTATAGTGTAGCAAAGTTTCTGTGGTATTTTATAAAGAACTATTATTTTTGGTCTGAATATTTAAATCTTATATATTTAAATCTACAAGTCATGTTTTCATTGTGACTAGACATTTTGAATAATGTCCACATCATCAGCGTATGGAAATTAAATATCAGTGGAAAATATGATAATAAATATTGTATTAATAACATTGCCAGGCATTATGAACAATCTTCATTTCCTATTGGACAGTGATAAAAAAACTTTTAATTAAGTTTCTTTTAACATTAAGATAAAGTATCACGTATTTGATTTATTGGTTATCGGATTAAGGCGATAAATAATGAAGTTTTTGTATCAATTAATCACTTCGTCCAATTTGACTTGCCATTATTATAAATAATGGCCTTATTTATCACTTGGTCCATAACATATGTTATTTAAATAATTAAAAGCTCCAACGAGATAAGTTAACAAACATTTTTGTTTTTTAATGTAAAAGCTCCAACAAGATAAGTTAACAAACATTTTTGTTTTTTATTTAAGGTTTGATTTTCATCTTGTCACAGAAAATTTGTGGAATATCCGTTTTTGTTTGTTTAATGCGTGTAAATGATGCGAGTTGTTATTTTTTTGGTTCATTTTGTTATCATCATTAGCTTTAACTGAGCAATGCGTAGTTTTATTTAAAAAATATCTTTATTACGTTAGTTTATTAGCAATTAGCATCGTGAGGTTTAGCAACGATAACGTAAGTTTGTTAATTTTAATCTTTAAAATAAATAAATTACTGTGATTTTTTTGTCAAAATAAAAGCACTATTCATAAGTAAGCCGTGTTTTAACATACGTATGGACTTTAGGCAGAGACAGCACTATTTATAAGTAAGCCGTTGTTTTTTAACGTTTATACATATGGACTTTTGGCAGAGACTGAATCCTTCCCAGCCCCTGAACGTACAAATTTATTTATCCGCCAAATTGTTCGAAGGTCGATATACGTCGTACGCAAAATAAGTGGTCAAAAAAGCGGTCCGAGTGAGATAGCCACAAGTGACTGCGGTGTCCCTTTCTAAGATGGCTGTGTGTGTTGCCGTTCTTACTTTTTCTGATTATTAAATTATTGGTAGGAATTGAATTATTTAAAAACAATTAAACAGAAAAAAAAGTGTATGATACTTAAAGTAAATGAAGTAGTGAACAATTTGCAATAAAATACATGCGTACGCTAACGTATTTTTTAGTAAAATGCCAAGCTGGCTGCTGGATTTTGTTGGTGAGCAGCGATATGCCAAATTCATTTAAATGTCAACGGCAATCTGTTTAATGCAGGCGTTTTGTGCAATGTATGAAATTCGGTATAATTGTATGGTTTACAGGCGAAGACAACGTATTGAGTAAATAACGCAAAATCTCTCGGGTGGTAGCACTGAACATAAAACTGAACAAGACCGAGCCAATTTGTATGGAAAAGCAATTTTTTGTGGTGTTACAAAAGTCGCAGTACTACAAAAGTTTTTCAGTTTCATGTTCAGAGCTACCGCGCCCTCAGCCTCAGCACGACGCCCGAGATAAAATACAACGTGTAATTTTAAATACGCAAAACCTCTCGGGTGGTAGCACTATATATAGTTCTGTGGGTGTGTAACCTTTAGAGGCTAACAAAGTAAAATAAAAAAGGATAAATTCTTAAAACACAAGTTTTATTTTATTTAAAAAAAAGAGGTAAAGTAAGTAGTTATAAAATATAGCACTCAGGGTTTAACTATGGCGAGTTACACTTTAATGTCTCTAAAACCACTTATCTGCCACTTCCTTGAAGATGATGAAGTAGGTGATGATGATGATGAATATGTACATGTGATGATGATGACGGCAACGTAGTGAAGTTGACCTCTAGGTAAGTATTTAAACCCGGTGGAAGTTCCCTGGAAATCCAGATGGTAGGCATTTTTCAAAAAGTCAGCTTCTGTGTTACTGACTGCAACATCATTTTTCTGGTTGATAATATTTTGACGGAAAGCTTGAAAAGTGGAGTAAAACATTAAATAGCAATCAATGATGTTGCGGACACATCCTAATTATTTGTAATAAATAGATTTTTATTACAATTAATAAGTATGTGGTATTGACGGTATAATCAATACAAATTTTGTAGTGCTGATAATAATTGACAATATAGCATCAAATATAAACTGCACCATGTTCGATTCACAATTAAATTCACTCAGTCTATAAGTTTAGTAAAACCTTTTGAAATAAAGCATTATTCTTGTAAAATTAGAAAATAAGTTGTAGGTAGGCACAAGGTTACTCGCTAATCAGAGGACATAATTTCGTTCTTAAAACGATATGCTTAACTAAATTACAGTGATTTAAGCAGCAAAATAGAACTACAGCAGTAATCAACTAAAATATTAAATTTATAAAAACTAAAAAAATATGAAATCGCTACGCCGTGGTAGGTAACTACTTAACTACAAAGCATTACTACTTAATGTGAAATATTGCAACACTTACCCAGTTTGGGGATTAAATAGCACAAATTATTATATGTAGTATTTTAAAAAACTTAATTATTAATGTTCAGCAGAACAGAATTTAAAAAATCATAGCATCAATAAAAGATGTTAGCTTCGCTGCTCTTTACGGTAGGAAATGGCAGATCGCTCCCACTCCTGGTTCAACGGACCGGTTACTTGTCATCGGCTATTGTTCTCGTACGGCTCGTTCAAAACATTCACGATATCTAGTTATAACTTAACGTTTTGAGATTTTTAAGGTTTCTTTTTTATATTAATTTTAGTTAGACTGTAAATAACGAATCGATTTTATCTGAGCACCTTATGCTACATTTTGAGAGGAATAACTTACTGACCAATAAACAGTATGCCTACCGCAGGCACATGTCCACTACCACAGCCGCTCATAAAATTTTCGACTACATTACCACCGGCATTGATGACAAACACAAAGTCGCAGGGGTATTCTGCGACCTGTCCAAAGCCTTTGACGTCATCAATCACAAACTTCTATTAAACAAACTAACGAGGTACGGACTCAATCATAATGCTCACCAGTTGCTTAAATCTTTTCTGGAAAATAGACGGCAAACCGTGCAAGTCACATTAAACGGGAGAAGACAGAACTCCAAAGCAGGCAGTGTGACAGTAGGTATTCCTCAAGGTTCGGCGCTAGGAAATACTCTGTTTCTTGCATTTATTAATGATTTACCGTCCATTTTGAGTGATGATATGATGGTGCTTTTTGCTGACGACACGACTGTAGTAGTAAAAGCGCCAACGTATCATCAGCTCAGTGACAAGCTCAATACAGCGTGTGATCAACTAGGCTGTTGGTTTTTAACAAACGGTCTGATATTAAACCTATCTAAATCTAATATCATGTTGTTTTCTGGCCAAAGTATTGCGAGAACTACTAGTATCCAAAGCCCAATGACTCTAATTTAAATTGGAAACGGCATGTTGACGAGCTGTGTGGCAGATTGAGCAGTGCAGTGTTCGCGTTGCGCAAGTTGAAGCCGCTTATATCTCGTGAAGCCCTAAGGCAGACGTACTATGCGTACTTCCACTCGCTGATGTCTTACGGTACGATACTGTGGGGCAACTCGACTGATGCGAACAGGGTGATGAGAATACAGAAGCGAGCTCTTCGAACGATGACCGGCGTCAAGCCGAGACACTCTTGTAAAATGTTATTCGTTGAACACCAGATCATGACGCACTATTCTCATTACCTGTTCGAAGTCCTCATGTTTGTTCGTAGGAACCTGTCGAGCTTTGAGCGGGTGGAGGTGCCGGGTAGGCATCTTCGCCGAACTGGATGTCTCAGAAGTGTACAGCGGCGCACCGCACTGCTCGAAAAAAATCCGCGTGTTATAGGCCCGACGTACTATGAGCAACTTCCCATTGATTTAAAAAATGAATCTTGTGACGAAACTTTCAGGAGTCGACTGAAGAACTTTTTGTTGGATAAGGCATTATACTCCATGACGGAGTATTTTACTATTGTACGGTGATCATTATGACATTTTATTTTATTTGACATTTGTATTTTATAACGTTGATTCTCTTTTGTTAATTCAAATAATTTTATTGATTTTTTATATACTTATTGACGATCGTATTGTGAAAGAATATAATCTGACATGAAATGTAATTGTATGAAGTTACAATATGTGATTAAATAAACTAAACTAAACTAAACTAACAAAAGTAGCTAGAATTTAGATTATACTAGATTTTAAGTATTATTTTGTAGTTATTTAGTTATAGGAACGGTAAAACCGTTACATACCCCCCCTTTTAGGTTAGGATTTTTCTTGGAAAATCCGCTGACTCCTCATAGCTTTATAAGCAACTGCTACAATACAGGCATCAACCTTTCTTACTTCCACAGTTAATTCAAAACACAACCATGCTTGCATAGTAAATTTTTAAAATGAACTTTGCATCCTGATATTCGTGAGCATTTGTTTTATATTACGCAAAATACTCGCAGCTGTTTATAAATTGATTTTTGAGTTTCATGATTCTATATTGAATTGTTCAAATTATAGCACCTCGTGTTATTTTAACCCTACTAATTTTAGATTAGTAAAACTTTTATCATCAATATTTGGTAGAAAATAATGATATTTATAACATCTCCACTATATAGCTTTAAAAAGTTCTTAGCAGAAAATAAGTTTTATGAACAGCAAGGTTTTAGTTAGAATTTTAGAGGAGAGCAATTTTGAACCAAATCAATATTACATTCTTTTGTATTGAGTCTTAGATAACCTAAAACGCTTTTAGTTATTTGATTATAACGGTAATCCCTTAGTCGGCTTCTACGACATGCGCGGGAGGATTAGCAGCTAGAGCATTCTACGTTTTTCTCTTGCTCCCAGTCTAGCATGGAAGAAACGTTACCTATACTTAAGTCTTATAATTAGTTATTTTAAGGTCTTTTATGTGCCAGGAACCTACATTATTGCCTTGCATGTCCTCTAGCTCATAAACTAAATTAGATTTTTTCGAAATTACCTTGCATTTAATATATTTAGGCGCAAATTTTTTAGAAAATCTATTATCTTTATCACTTTGGAAGAAAGTTCTCTTCCACACAATGTCACCAACACTGAAATCAAAGTTTTTGCGACGCAGATTATAATAAGTACTATTCCTAGAGTGGGCTTTAATCAAGGCCGATTGTACCCTCTCAAAAATCTTGCGCAAATGACCAAAATTTTCAGCGTACACATCACGCGGCGTGAAAATGAAATCATCCACGCTTTCTTTGTTAAGGTAATGAGAACCGCAATCAACCAGCTCTCTTCCATACACAAGAAAAGATGGTGTATAGCCAGTAACTTCGTTTACAGCTGAGTTTATTGCAAACTGTATTTTTGGAATATTAGAATCCCACGAGCGGTGATCGTTCTCAATGAAGGTAGAAATAGCTGTCATAATTGTTTTATTGTACCGCTCAACAGTATTAACCTGTGGCGTGTACTTGGGTGTTAGATGCACATTAGGAATTTGGTATTTTTCAAACAACTGTTTTAAGTGGTTACTGGTAAATTGTTTTCCATTATCCATCAAAACGGCACTAGGTATTCCATGTACTAAAAAAACTTGATCTTCGAGAATCCTCGTAATTATTTCAGAAGTTGCTCGACGTATAGGAAACAAAAGGCAGTACTTGCTAAAGCAACAATTCACAACCAGGAGAAAAGTGTTTTGTTTCCTTGAAGGGGGTAGAGGCCCAACAAGGTCAATACTCAAAAGTTGGAAAGGCCTAGAGCAGTCTTTAGGTCGACCCATTATAACGAGCGTAGTGTGATTTGGATGTTTGTGAGAATTGCAAGTATCGCAGCTTGTTACAAACTTAGTGACATCTTCATGCATATTTGGCCAAAAGTATTTCAAAGTTAATCGTTTATGAGTTTTGAATATCCCGAAATGTCCAGAAGTTGGCTCGGAGTGATTTTCCTTAATAAGATTAGATCTAAGTTCGGATGGAATGACTTCCTTCCATTCGAATTTGCGGGTCAAAGGATTTAGGCTCTTGATATAACGATAGAGTTTTCGGTCTGTAACCCGGTAATTAACAAAAGAAGTTGGTGATGTCTGACAGCCATTAAATACGTTTAGGTACCAAGGGTCTGTAGTTGATATGCAAGGGGTTACTTGGACTGTTGATGAGCCAAGCGAAGATGAAGTATCATTGGCGATAGGCGCAACAGGGACCGATCGTGAAAGGCTGTCTGGTACGACATTATCAACACCACGACGATGCCTTATTTCAAAATTGAAACTAGACAGACGTACACCCCAGCGTGCTAGACGTCCGGTGGGGTTATGTAAATTAATAAACCACTTAAGGGACGAATGGTCAGTATAAACTACGAAAGTCTGGCCGTTTTCCAAATAGCAACGCCAATGTTCGATAGCCGTTAGCACAGCTAAGGCCTCCCTTTCTGTAGCGCTATAGTTACGTTCCTGTTTCGTAAATGACTTACTCATATAGGCTATCACTCTTTCTGTTCCGTCAACGCACTAGGTCAAAACAGCACCCATACCGACGTCACTAGCATCAGTGTGGACTTCGAATTGTCTTGAGTAGTCTGGGCAAGACAGCACAGGAGTAGAAACCAAACATTATTTTAAGGAGATGAACGCGTTGTTGGACTCATCTGTCCAAGTAAATGGAGGAGCATTTTTACCTTGTGAGGTTAGTTTGTTTAGAGCGGCAGCTTTAGAACTGAAATTAGGAATAAACCTACGATACCATGAAGCAGTACCTAGAAAACGACGTACTTCTTTGCGGTTAGTAGAAGTTTGATAATTTATTATTGCTTCTACCTTCTCGGGATCAGCATGTAGATCCTTCGAATCCACAACGTAGCCTAAATATTTCAGTTGTTCTCTGAAAAACTGACACTGCAAAACTTACAGTCAGGTTAGCATCTTTTAATTTTTTGAGAACACGAAGTAGCAAGGAAATATGCTGATCAAAGGAGGAGGAAACAATAACAATATCATCGATGTAAACAAACACCCTATGTTCAAATTCTGGATCACAAAAGAGTAAATCGACCAAACGTTGTTGTGTCGCCGGAGCGTTAGTCAGGCCAAAAGGCATCGATTTAAATTGAAATGTACCTCTTGTTGGGACATAGAACGCGGTTTTACATCTATCCTCTGGTGTGATCGGTATTTGCCAAAAACTTTTTGATAAGTCTAGACTTGACAAGTACTTCGCGTCGCGTAGGTTGTCAAGTATTTCCGATATGTAAGGTATGGTATAAGCGTCTTTTTTTGTGACAGCGTTTAGTTTTCGACTGTCTAAGCAAAATCTTGGCTCACCATTCTTTTTAGGTGTAAGCAAGACAGGTAAGGACCACGGGCTCTCACACGGTTCGACGACATCGTCCTTGAGCATCTCATCAAGTTGTTCGATAAGAATACGCTGTTTCTCAGGAGACATTCTATAGTAGCATTGACGAATGGGGGCAGCATCCCCAGTGTCGATAGAATGTGCAATCAAAGAAGTGCGTCCTAGACCACGTTCCTCATACGAAATATCGCGGAACCGAGCGATAATGTTATCAGCAGTCACTCTTTGGTCATTAGTTAAGTGATCATAATCACAAATAAAGGACTCCTCCTTAGCGGTCAGCTCCGTAAGGAAGCTATCCTTAGAATCCGTTAGTAGGATTGAATCTAGATTTTTAGGAAATAGACCAAAGACTCTCCAAAAGTCCATTCCGAGTATCAGTGAATGTTGAAGTTTTGGTACAACATACACTTTCATCGTGTGAAGTTGATCGAGAAAGCGAATTGGCAAAAATAACAATCCTATACTCTCAAGTTTTTGACCACCAGCAGCAACAAAGTTAAGGGGTTCACTTTTAGTAAGAGTGAATCCCACATCAGTAAAATACTTATAATTGTCCTTACCCAAAATAGTAAGGCTAGAACCGGTGTCCAATAAACCAGACACAGATTTCTCGTGGATATCAACAGTAACGTAAGGCCGGGTAATTTGTTGACTTTTATTATGGATTGAAGTGACAGTGTAACATTTAAAGAACTTTTCTACGAATTTTAACCAACCGTTCCACTCGTTTTTATCAACTTTTGAATAAGCACTATCGTTGTCACTGCCGCTACAATCCATATCACCTAGTTTTTTGGGTTAGCGCTTTTCTGATTACATGTAGGACACTCAGGGAATCGCACACCTTTCCTTCCGCATTTGAAACAAATTAGGAAATGCGGCTGGGTACACTGTCTTAGGGAATGCGAGTTGCATCTGCACCGAGGGCAATAAGTACTGCTTGAGTTTTGTTGGTTCTCTGAGTCAACTGGATTAACTGTCTCCGTATTATAGTTTTTGTTTTGTTGGTAGCTTGTTTTAGAATTAAAGTTTTTATTTTGTTGGTAGTTTGATTTAAAATAGTTACTTTGTGATGTACTAGGTTTGTTATAGGCAAATTCTGGGGCAAGGGTATCTGCAGTTACTCTAGGAGGCTCGCGAAACTGTGATAGACGTGATTGGAAAGTTTCAAAATTACGACACTGCTTCTGGAGTGCCTCAATAGTTTTGATTTCAGGGCAACTAGCTAGCGTACTTGCATAACAGGGACGTATGTTATGCAAGATAATCTCAAGTCTATCCTCCTCTGAAACTTGACGACTCAATCGAGAGAACATGCCATGCATAACTGCGAGATAAATAGTGATATTTTCGTTCTCACCCTGCGAACGCGATCGGATTTCAGACAAAAGTCTGTAGTCGTAGTACTCTTGTCCGAAATCTTGTTTAAGTAAAACCACAACTTCATCCCAAGTCTTAACTGTATCCTTGATAGCCCGAAACCAGTGTAAGGCGTCATCGCAAAAAATTTCGGAGGCGAAATTGTAGATTTTTTCCTTAGAAATGCCTCGAGCTTCAGCAAACTCGTCTACTCTTTGTATAAAAGCACGGACGCAAGTTTTTCCTGAGAACCTAAGCTTGACCATTTCAGTAGATAGATTTCGCTCGCAAGCAATCAACTTAATTTCTGATTCCTTATCATCATTTGGATTAGGATTAGATTCTGTTGATTTTTCAGGTTTCATAGCAATTAGATCTCGGTATAGTGATTTAAAATTATTGACGCAAACTTTATAATAATCCAGAACATCTGCCCCAGTACCATTGATTCTATTAAGTCGGTGGTATACGTGGTGTAGTAAATTTTCAATCCGCAGATACAGATTTTTATCAAATCTGCTTTTTAATGATTTAAGGAAGCCATCTCCTTTCATCAATGAGTCATTTACGGCTTTCAAATCGTCAATTGGTGAAAGGTGCGATTCTAAAATATCCTCCGATGGTAAGGATTGAGAAAGCTTAACGATCTGTTTCCGTAGTTCCTGAATCAGAATCAGAATCAGAATAGCATTTATTTGCCTACTTTGTGTTTTTACAAAATGTCACTGTGGCCGGTGGGCCGTGCAGAGGTGAGTCAGCTAACTTATGTCCTAATGGATCTGTGTTTGCTGTGTTCTGTTTATTCGCAAAATGTGAGTTTATACAAACAGATTACGTGTTTTATTTATGATGTGTGCTTACAGTCTATTTTATTGAGATTATTTTATTTTATTTTAAGGGGTCGCGGAGCCTTCGTTTTGTCAGTAGGCCACCGCTTGTGTCCTTTTTTATTAGGGTCATACATTATTTCGCCTATTCTATGGTTAACCCTGAGGGGGTTGAATTCGCCGCGCGCTTGGTAGGCGTCGCCAGGAAATTCAAGGTCTTCTATTTCTAATCTAGCGATGTTTTCTAGCATCTTGGCGTTGAGATCCTCGGCGCGTAGGTGCCAAGCCTCAATGTCAGCCATCTCCCAAATCACTTCCGTTGGTGTTAGTCTTGGCAGTTGTGCGGCACTTTTCAGTGCCATTCTGTATTGGCGTTCGATTTTGCTTAGGTTCGTTGCACTATACCTAGAGAGTAGTTGCACCACTCCGTAGTTCCTGTACGGTATCTGAATCAGGGCCACCTCTGATTGTTACCTCATATTCAAGTTCTGCTTTTTGTAGTGAAAGAAACTTAATAGGAAAAGACATTTTGAAACCCTAAGTGGATAAGTGTCACAATACGAAGTACAACCAACAACTACAAGCAGCTTAAAAATAGTAATTCACTATTGAAACAATACAGGCAAAATCAAAATTTTTTATACATGTACATATCAAGTAAATAGACACCAACACCAAAGATGACTACAAAATGTTACAAAACTTTAAAGTGCAACTCACCAAGCTAAAAACTTGGGCGCCACTGTAACCTTTAGAGGCTAACAAAGTAAAATAAAAAAGGATAAATTCTTAAAACACAAGTTTTATTTTATTTAAAAAAAAAGAGGTAAAGTAAGTAGTTATAAAATATAGCACTCAGGGTTTAACTATGGCGAGTTACACTTTAATGTCTCTAAAACCACTTATCTGCCACTTCCTTGAAGATGATGAAGTAGGTGATGATGATGATGAATATGTACATGTGATGATGATGACGGCAACGTAGTGAAGTTGACCTCTAGGTAAGTATTTAAACCCGGTGGAAGTTCCCTGGAAATCCAGAAGGTAGGCATTTTTCAAAAAGTCAGCTTCTGTGTTACTGACTGCAACATCATTTTTCTGGTTGATAATATTTTGACGGAAAGCTTGAAAAGTGGAGTAAAACATTAAATAGCAATCAATGATGTTGCGGACACATCCTAATTATTTGTAATAAATAAATTTTTATTACAATTAATAAGTATGTGGTATTGACGGTATAATCAATACAAATTTTGTAGTGCTGATAATAATTGACAATATAGCATCAAATATAAACTGCACCATGTTCGATTCACAATTAAATTCACTCAGTCTATAAGCTTAGTAAAACCTTTTGAAATAAAGCATTATTCTTGTAAAATTAGAAAATACGTTGTAGGTAGGCACAAGGTTACTCGCTAATCAGAGGACATAATTTCGTTCTTAAAACGATATGCTTAACTAAATTACAGTGATTTAAGCAGCAAAATAGAACTACAGCAGTAATCAACTAAAATATTAAATTTATAAAAACTAAAAAATTATGAAATCGCTACGCCGTGGTAGGTAACTACTTAACTACAAAGCATTACTACTTAATGTGAAATATTGCAACACTTACCCAGTTTGGGGATTAAATAGCACAAATTATTATATGTAGTATTTTAAAAAACTTAATTATTAATGTTCAGCAGAACAGAATTTAAAAAATCATAGCATCAATAAAAGATGTTAGCTTCGCTGCTCTTTACGGTAGGAAATGGCAGATCGCTCCCACTCCTGGTTCAACGGACCGGTTACTTGTCATCGGCTATTGTTCTCGTACGGCTCGTTCAAAACATGCACGATATCTAGTTATAACTTAACGTTTTGAGATTTTTAAGGTTTCTTTTTTATATTAATTTTAGTTAGACTGTAAATAACAAAAGTAGCTAGAATTTAGATTATACTAGATTTTAAGTATTATTTTGTAGTTATTTAGTTATAGGAACGGTAAAACCGTTACAGGTGGTAGCCTACCCATGTAACTGAACAACTAAATGTCATTTTACTAAAATATGGAACGACGCAGATTGTTTGAAAATACTAAATTATAGAAAAAATTCAAATGCGAAATTGTACTGTTGAAGCTTGCAAGAGCGAATATTTTCCGGATTGTGGATTTTCTTACCACTAGTATGAGTTTTTACTACGATTTGCTTGTTTAGATAAGTTTAGAAGTTAGGGTGACATAAATTTAGGTTGGACGTCTCGACCCGTCATTGTGACGGGAAGATTTTTCTCGGAAGCCGCTCTGGGCAGAAGCTAATACTTTTTGGCATGTATTTAACGCGGCGACAAATTGACACCATTCCGGGTCTTAAAAAAACTGAAAATGGAGAGGTTTTATTTAAATTTTATCTGGCAGTGATTTTCTTTTGTGGCAATTGAATTTCTTCTAAGGCGACAAATTATTGGCGAATAAAAAAGTTAAAATAGGCTTTCATAAATTCTAAAATGGGGTTGTCTATAAACTTGACCAAGGTCTGAAATAAATACAAACAAGATCTTTAAAAAAATACTTTTGGCTACATTTTTAGGGATCTAAATAAACCAAATTGTGACATACTAAATAACTATCCTTGGTCTATTAAATTTTTTCTTGACTATCTTAAGTGTAACAAAAGGGAGTGAAAAAATTATGTATCGAACGGAAAACTAATCTAAGTCAATCAAAATAACCTAACCTTTTTTTTTTGTTGACGCTGGGAAAAATGCATTATGCATCATCCCTCTTATCGGGGACTGAGAGGGGTATGTGGGACTCCCACCCACTAAAACAACCCAGCGGCACTCCCGCGTCGCCCGAGTGGCGGGGGCCTGGGAAACCGGCAGAGCCTTTACTTCCAGTCCTCACACCGGCGATCGCCCGCCTTCACGGCGGGTCCCTCACGCCCCTTCCGAGGAGGGGGCCGGGAATGACCGTGAGTGCCCGGTCATTCCCACCCGCTGACATCCCCGTGTCTGAACGCCCGGGGACCCTTGCGACGGGTCAGGTCTGTGGCCCCGCCGCCTGCCACTTCAGCCGCAGAGGATAGGGAGAGCGGCACAGCGTAACACCGACACTCCTCTTCCCCTTCGGCCCCACCGCGTCCGCCATCAAGCGTTGGCGAACCCGCCGAGGCCGCGGAAGGTAGGGAGAGCGGCACAACGTAACACCGACACTCCTCTCCCGCCGCGGCCTCTACACCTCAACTGCGGTGCCTCCCATACGACACCGCAGCCCACCTAACCTAACCTAACATTTGCCGCCTTTTTCAAGAATTTACGAATCTGCAAACAATATTCTAATATCCAAATACATTATTATAATAACCACTTTCAGTTTTAAAGCTACCCAACAATCGCTGCCAAATGTGTATTTTTATAATGAAAGCCAATAGTTGCCAGTGAAGAATGTTTGATATCCCCTCGGAAAAATTTGTCGCCACATTAGGTTTTATAATACCTTAACTAGTTTTACACTGATCCCGCTTGATATATTTGATACCTTACAGTAGCAGCCGTTTTTTAGTTTTTTTGATCCTAGCCTTTTGTTGCTTGCATAGTTTAATAGTTGCTAAGATATTGCTTCAACCACAAAATTATTCTTCCCAGATGCGATTGTGGCATACAATATCGTTAGCAAGATAGATCTAACAAATATTACCACACAAATTTCAACAGGACACGGTGGATTCTCCGCATACTTAAACCGTTTTAAGTGTAAGGAGAGTCCATGGAAGAGAAAAAACGAGAAAAAGAGAGAGATGAAGTAGAAGAAAACGTGCCGCATATTCTCTTGGATTGTCCAATTTTCGCCACGTATCGTCACGATATTGAACAAGAAATAAATATCACTTCGGTCGCCGAAAACTTATCGCAAATAATAAATGGAGAAAATAGAGAAAAGTTCTTAAAATATTGTATAAAAATAGTCTCTATAGTGATAAAACGTAATAAAGTAGTTTAAGAAAAATATGATATCAATATATTATGAAGAATATAATGAGTATCATATAATATTAATTTTATCATAAATAAGGTGGTGAACAAGTCGAACAAGTGAAGGAGTTTGTGTATCTGGGCTCAAAGTTTACGAGAGATGGAAAGTGTGAAAGTGTTATTAAGAGAAGAGTGAATGCTGTAAACATGGTGAATCGTGCCTTGCACGCCTTTATGAGGAGTCAGAAGGTGTCTCACAAGGCTCGTTTGGCTGTTCATAGGGGTGTTTTAGTACCAACACTGATGTATGGCAGTGAAAGCTGGGTATGGCAGAAGAAGCATGAAAGTAGAATTAATGCAGTGGAATTGAGAGCGCTAAGGAGTATGATTGGTGTTAAATTGAGTGACAGGATTAGAAATAGTGTGATAAGAGAACGGTGTGGCGTAAAAGAAGACGTAGTGGCAAAAATCGAGAAAGGGATGCTGAGATGGTTTAGTCATGTAGAGAGGATGAATGAACGAAGACTGACGAAAGAGATCTACCAGGCGAGAGTGAATGGAAACGTTGGAAGGGGAAGGCCTAGGCGAACGTACCAGGACCAAATTCAGGACGTTCTGAATAAAGGCCAGGTTAAAAGTACCCTAAACCGACGAGCATGTATGAAAGGATTGATGAAAGTACAGGAAGCAAGGGAATTATGTCAAGATCGTAGCAGGTGGAGGACTGTGGTCTCTGCCTACCCCGACGGGAAAGAGGCGTGATGTTATGTATGTATGTATGTAAGTTAAGAATAAATTTAAACATAGAATATAACATAACCAAATCATGCATGCTCTATGCTAAGTTTACTAATAAAAAAGATGTTAACATATTTGAGGACTCCCGATAAATCCCGGAGCCCTCTACCCCCTATATACAGCAAAGGATAACAAAAAAAAAAACAGAAATCTAGGTACTGATGCCAATGTCTTCGCCCTGTGGTGAAGGAATAACAAAGGTACTACACAAAAAAAAAACCTGTGCCGGTAGGGGTTCCTAAGTAGCGCAGACGCCAGCTGTGAATGTGGAGAACCCCTTCAAACCTTGGCGCACCTCACTAATTGTCCCGCGTGCCCGAACACCTGCTCGCGTGAGGACTTACTTGACGGTAACCAGAGGGCTACCACGGTAGCCGCTTTCTGGGAAAGTAAGATTTGGCCCGTGTTCTTGCCGACACGAAAGAAGAAGAAGAAAGGCATGTTTTTAGCTTAATACTTTTGTTTCTAGCTTTTTTTAAGTACGATTTTAGGGGTCAATGTCCAGAAAAGAATGTCTACAGTTTCATGATTTACGTATTGAAAACGAAGTTAATTCAAGTGATAAAATGAGAATATTACATTTATCTTCTTCTATACATATAATAAAAGAGTAGAAACCGCGTGTCTGTACTTTTGATAAATTTATGAAAAAATTAGTGTGGGCGATAAGAAACGACTAATAGAACTCAAAAATATGTTTTCTGAACTTTTTGTCTGTCTGTCTGTCTGTCTGTCTGTCTGTCTGTATGTTTTCGATAAACTCCGGAACTACTGAACGGATTTTCTCGCGGTTTTCGCAGATAGATTCAGCTTAGCTCTGAGCAACATATAGGCTATGTTTCATTCGAATCGGTTCACTCAATCAGAAGCTACACTAATGTAAAATATCAAATTGCCTGTTCGATAATAACTCACAAACCGATTCAAACTGAGTTTTCAATTACGAGTTTGGCTTACTTTTGTGCAACATAAAAGTTTAGTTTCATTGCAAACGGTTCACTCAGACAGAAGGTACGCTAAGTTTCATGCGGCGGCGCAAATGACTCAAAAACTATTGAACGGATTCAAACGGGGTTTTCAATAAACTGTCAAGCTTACTTCTTTGCAACATATTGGCTTACTTTCATTGAAAACGGCTCACTTAGACAGGTGTGCGAAATTTCCAGCGGAGGCGCAAATATCTCACAAACAACTGAACCGATTAGAACGAGGTTTTCAGTAACGTATTTGGCTTACTCCGTGCAACATGTACGCTTAGTTTCATTGCAAACGGTTCACTCAGACATAAAATACACTAAGTTTCAAGCGGTGGCACCGAATAACTCACAAACTACTAAACGGAATTAAACGGGGTTTTCAATAAGGTGTTTAGCTTAATTTTTTGCAATCTATCAGCTTACTTTCATTGAAAACGGTTCACTCAGTCAGAAAATGCCCGAAGTTTCAATAGGCGGCGCCAATAGCGAACAAACTACTGTATCGACTCCAACTGGCATTTCCATGACGTGCTTGGATAGAAAATATACGTTTTTAGGGTTCTGTAATCAAAAAGGAACCCTTATAGTTTCGTCATGTCCGTTTGTCTGTCTGTCTGTCCGCGGCTTAGCTTAGAGACCCTTAGTACTAGAAAGCTAAAATTTTGTACGGAATACGGATATACATTTCATCTTCGCCGACAAATAGTGGACGGTGTACAAAGCTAATATTAATAGGAAATCGCAAATCGATCTACAGGATTGCCGTTTGGTACACAGGTACTTTAGGTTACAACAATCATTTTGAGCGGCAGTTCTTAAAAATATTGCCCGGTTAGGGGCAGCTATGACGTCATATTTTTTTGTAAGGGATTTGTTTTTTTTTAGAAACTTGTCGTGTGTGATACTTCCGTGCAACATATAAGCTTAGGTTAGTCGAAAACGGTTCACTCAGATAGAAGTTACGCAAAGTTTCAAGCGAAGGCGCGAATAATTCAAAACTTTTGAGCAGATTCAAACGTGACTTTCAATGACGCGTTTGGGTTACTCCTGTGCAATAAATAAGCTTAGTTTCATTGCGAAAGGTTCACTCTTACAGAAGATACGCAAAGTTTCAAGCTGCAGAACCAAGAACTCACCTACTGAACTGGTTCAAAGTCAAACGAGGTTTTCAATGACGCGTTGCGATTCTTCCTGTGCAATATATTAGCTTTATTTGTAATGGCTGTGGTGAAAAATAAACATTTTTATTATTATTATTTCATTGCAATCGGTTCACTCAGACAGAAGGTTCGCGAAATTTTAAGCGACCGCACCAATACCTCACAAACTACTTGAACGACTTAAACGGGGTTTTCGATAACGTATTTGAGTTGCTTTCGTGCAATATTTGAACTCTTTTTTATTGCAATCGGTTCATACAGACAGATAACAGGCGAGTTCAAAGTTTCAATCTGTGAAACCGAGCTGAAATCAAACAAAGCTTATAATTTTGTACGGAAGAAAGCCAAATACGTTGTTGAAAATTCCGTTTGATCCGGTCCAGTTGTTTGTGTAAAAGTCGTGAGTACAGCTAAAGATTGGTAAAATCTAGATTTAGTTTTATTGTAAAAATAATAATAAAGAAATTCCTGTTTCCGCATGGCGGTGCAACAAATGTAAAAAAAAAATATGAAAGTTCTGAAATTTTGAAAACTTAGGAAATAGGTACTTATAAACGAAATACTTCAAAAAATAAAGAGAGAAGTGAATCATTGTTTTATAGGAATTGTCTTTTAAGGGGAGAGATAAGTTACAAAGATTGTACGGAAGTGAAGTCCAACAGTTTTGTACGAGTATGTAGGTACATGTAGAGTTAAAAGCATGTGAAGCTAGACACGTTGGACTTTGTACCGCTCTTTTTTTCAGTAGCCAAAGAAGCTAAAGTGACTGAGCCTCAGATTTTGTTAAGCTTTGTTTTGTATAAGAAATAACAAACTCGTATCATAGTTACTCCGCGTGGAATTCGACTATGATTTTATACTTCGAGGATAGTGGGCGACTTAACAGTCCACACGTAAACAAGAGGTATTTAATTTACAAAAATCCGTATTATCGGTACTCTGTGTCTGTCTGTCTGTTACGCTTTTATGACTAATCCAATAAACCGATTGTGATAAAAACTTGGTACGAAGATAGTTTGAACCATGTGAAAAGTCATTAGCTACTTTTTCTGAACCTCACGCGGACGGAGTCGCGGGCAACAGCTAGTTTATTAATATAAATTAATTGCACAAACGTACAAAGGGCGGGCCTGATGCCACGCAGAATTATCTACCGGCCAACCTAAAGGCAGAACAGAAACAGTGATGCGGGTGCACATTATTTGTGTGTCCTGTGAACGGTTACCTTCTTGGTCAGGACCAAGTACTGTCATCTGCGTACCCAACAATACCAGGGTATTGTTGGGTACGCAGATGACAGTACTGCCGTCGAGAGATATATGTCTAGCACAAAATCCAGCAGTGACGACATACGTTCTTCGAAAGAGGCCATGTTAGAGTGAATAAACTTGACCTTAAGTCGTGTCTCCGCCAAGGGTGACAAAAATCTGGTGAGTTTCAACGCCACCAAAACACCGCCAAAAGGAGTCCGTTCAATCTGGCTCCTACTTTTCGAGGTACAACTGTACCAGTTACTGACAGCCTTGAGCTCCTTGGCATGACGTTGTGTGTAAATCTGAACTTCGGCGCTAGCATTGATTCAAAAGCCCAAACTGCGAAAAAAAGCTGGACATCCTCAATAGTGTTAAACGATACTTCATTCCTGGTTAGCTTCTAGTTGTATACAAAGCCCAAGTCCGATACTGCATGGAGAATCGTTCTCACCTTTGGGATGGCTCAGCTAAATACCAACTAGAAGCACTAGACTCGATAGATCGCAGAGCCAAGAAGCTCGTTGGTGATGAGATGCTAGTGAAAACCAAGTTTCACAGTCTGGCTCAACGTCGCAAGGTTGCATGTCTGTCGGTCTTTTATAGATCGTAATTCGGAGAGTATGCTCGAGAGCTATACGAGCTTATTCCACCATCTCCCTTATACCGCGGGAATTCACACATACTTGGTTGATATTCTGCACATTCGCACAAAGCGCTTTTAAACTTCTTTTATAATGCGCACGGCTAAAGAGTGCTACTCTCCGTCTGCGTCTGTGTTCCCGAGTTCATATAACCCTAATCTATTCAAGTCGCGAGTGAAAAGGCTTCTTCTGGGCAAGCTCGTTCTATCGTCGACCTCATCTCTATCCTCAAAACTAGATCGAAGTCAAGAATAAGCCCATTGACAATAAAAAAAAATCAGAAACCCTAAGTTGAGATCGAGGCTACATGTGTCTGCATAATAAATGACCAGGACGTAGAGGGCTTCGTCTCAATTGGAAGATTTGGATGGAAGTTTTTATTCCCCCTGCGGCTAATGTTGTTGGTCTTTCCAAGTGAGGGTGTTGTCAAGAATTTAGCCAAGACCCTTCACGCTTTAACAGAGTTCAATAACATTATTATTGTACTACCAACATTAATATGAACTACCTAAAATAATAGATTGGCATTTACCAGGGTTAACCGCGATACCGAATTTTAGTGACCAATGATTTTTCATTTTTTTAAATGAATATTATTACGATTACAACATTTTCCCGGTAAAATAAATTATAATAATATTGTTACGAGCTGTCAAGAGAAAGAACAGTAACAGAAAGTTCAATGGCCGCCGATAGGCCAAAATGCCTATTCTCCTTTTGGCATAGTTCATTACGTTAGATGTTGTTTGTTGTTGTTCAAATAATATAAATACATTATTTTTACTAAATTTAGATTGCGTGGTAGTGAAAGGACATTAGTCTAAGATCGATCTTGATCATTTTATAAGTTAAGTCTAGTTTAAGTTTTAATTGCAGAACATTTAATAAAGTCTTTAAAAATTCAAAGACAGTTTAGTTTTTAAAAAAATCTCCTGACAGCCAGTATTCGTAATTGGCGCAGTCGAGGGCAGTTTCGATTCGCGCGCGTTATCTAACTTTGAGACCGCCGCGCTTCGTCCCCAGATTAGTAAGTTTATGGCTTCGTCCAGCACGCACGACGTCCACCAATCCTGAAGAACCTACGGCTGGCTGTTCGAGGTACCCAACACACTAGAAGAATAGTCTTCACGACAACGGCTACATCTACTCATCGATTAGCCAACGCACTATGCAGTGTACTATACACATGTGAGTGATTTATTTTATTACACGAAGCCAATTGTTGCCCATCCAACCTTTCCAAAATTTTATTTCCTTGTAAATAGTCCCATATAGCTTCCAAAATTTTCTACCCACGTAGTGACAGGGGTATTGAACCCAACACTCCGCGAAAAATCCGCGAGAGTTATAGGAGTTCTCGTTTTCATAGAGATCTTTTACTAGCTTTAGAAGATATTGAGGAGAAGGACGAGTTTAACATGTCGACGTCACAAGAAAATCACTCCAACAATTCGGAGAATTCAAGTGAACCGAATGCAAATAGAAATGCATTCTTTAACGATTTAAATAACATTCACAATGCATTAAGAATGGTTCCAGAGTTTGATGGAAATCCAAATGTCTTTGTTAGATTTATCGATCTTTGTGAAGAACTTATTCTTGCATACACGCCAAATCCAGACGATAGGGTCAGCTATTCTGCCTTAATAAATGGCATTTTAAATAAAATTACCGGCAAAGCAGCCGCTTTAATTGCATCAAACGGCATCCCTAGCGACTGGACTGGCATACGCAATGCTCTTATCAATTCATACAGAGAAAAAATGCAGATTATGTATAAAACTATTCATGATGAATCGTCATTAACTCACGAAGCAGTTATGACTAGACGTAATCTTGACAGGGAACCTGAAACGAATTATGACCAAAATCAGGAAGTCTACATCAGAAATCCAGCCGCAACCAGACAGAAACTAGCGCCCTGCTATACACATGACAATATACCCAGTCTCCTGTACGCAGGCCAGGGAAACGTACGTGCGTACTTGCTCTGTCTCTTGCCAGTGTTCCTTAACTCTCGGGTCGCAGCAACCTCGTAACATGTTTTCGTGTGGGCGTTGTGGTGAGGATTCCATGGATGGTGCCAAATGCAGTGCATGTAATCGTCAATTCGACTTCGGATGTGCTGGAATTTTGGAAACAAATTTTCGAAGACTAGGTGAACGCAGAAATACATGGCGCTGTGTGGATTGCAAAACGTCTGGATCTTATCCACAAACATCAGATCCGCAAGTGATGACGCAGCTCAACGAGTTAAAGGAAGCCTTAGCGAATATCACCAAGCAGCTGGCCCCCCTGGCATCCTTAGTAGAAGATGTACAGACTGTCAAGACGGAAATATCTCAAATTAAGGAATCACTAAAGATTGCGCGTGATACTACGAACAAGCTTTCGAGTACAACTGAATCCCTACAGGAAAAGATTACTAAGCTTGAACAATCATCCAATGTGATCGTTAAGGTACAAGCTGAAATGGAAAAAATTGGTCAAGATTTGCAGGAGAAGGAGCAATGGGCTAGAGCAAATAACATAGAAATAAAAGGTATTCCACAGAAAAAGAATGAGAACCTATACGTTATTGCCCAAAAAATTTGCGATGTAATACAGTGTCCGATTCGTAAAGAGGACATCAACTATATTGCCCGGGTACCAAGTCTGAAATCTGGCTCACACAAATCCATTATTATGGCTCTCAACAACCGATACTCCAAGGAAGAGTTCATCGCTGCTGCACGAAAGCGGAAGACACTTCTGACTGCGGACTTGGGGTACACTGATGGTGAAAAAGTCTTCATTAATGATCATCTAACTCTGCATAATAAGGCTCTGTTAAAAAGAGCAAAAGACTTGCAAAAGGCTAATGAAGAAAATTTCCGCTATATTTGGGTGAAACACTGCAAAATACTAGCCCGAAAATCGGACACTTCCCCGATTTTTCGCATAAAAACAGAAAAAGACTTACAGAAGATAATTTAAGTATTATACTATATTTTATTGCTATACTTTTCATATTTTGTCGTGCTTTAAACTATTATTCAAAATTAGCTTCTTACCTATATTTAAAACTGTATAATCTATCGGAGTGCTGCGCCCGCGGCTTGGGAATCCCTGTCTCTTTTGTGTTGCTTATCGCAGTATTGCTTGACCGGTTTCACCCGATCATTAGAACACACCTGTATGTTGTTATGCGCCTTATTACTGAGTGTACTTGGTTGATTATTTATTTCACTATGGGTTTGTTACTTGTAGGATGTCAATACAATAAAAATACGTATGCGAGCTGGATATTAAATCTACCCGCAAATCTCTATGTAAAATGTTTACTTGTAAAGAATATTGAAATTATCAGCTTTTGGGTTGTGTATAGGTCTACAATAATAGCACAAATTGAATATTACCACTCTTATTATCTGATATTAATTGTTTATATAGGCAACCACTATAGGTTCTTTTACACTTAACATTTATCACCAAAATGCTCGAGGACTACGCACTAAAACTGGTACTTTTAGACGAAATGTGCAGTTATGTAATTATGACATAGTTTCTATAACTGAAAGTTGGTTGATCGATGGCATTGGGGACCAAGAGTTGTTCGATGACAGATACATAGTATGGCGTCGGGATCGGAATTACGACATGACCGGTCAAATGTACGGGGGTGGGGTACTAATGGCAGTGCGGCGAGACTTCGTCACAGACGAGCGTTTGCAATGGCGCTCCTCAGCCGAGGACCTATGGCTAACGTTAAAGCTGCGCGTCGGGGGTAACTGTGTTTTATTGCATCTGTGTACTATATATCTGTGTAACCAGCGAGGAGGCAACTCAATCTCTGCGCAACTAGATAATTTTTCGAGTAAACTTAGTGATAATTTAAATTGTAACCCTAATGACATAGTTATAATTCTTGGTGACTTTAACATGCCTAATATTTCTTGGAACCTGCAATCCTCAGGTCGACTGGGGCCAACGGGTGTACTTAATGAAAGTCAGACCAATTTTTTCGACATCATCTCTGAATCTAATCTCGCCCAATTTAATTTTGTATGTAATAGTAATAACAGGATTTTAGATCTCGTTTTTTCCAATATTGATTTAAAAGTGCATCCCTGTAACTCCCCACTCGTACCTGAAGACTTACATCATCGATCTTTATGCATAAAAGTACCTACAGTCTCTTACACGCCTTTATTAGAGAATAGGAGGAAAGTTTATTTTTATAGGAATGGTGACTATGAACGCATTAACTCCGACCTAAGTGCTATTAATTGGAATCAAATACTCTATGGTAATTCTATCGACGATGCCGTCAATCTTCTAAATAGTACTTTAAATGATCTTAGGGATAAATATATTCCAAATAAAATTATTTCCAGTAGCTCCTTCCCAACTTGGTATAATTCTTCGCTAAAAAAGGTGTTAAAAGAAAAGTTCAAATTTCTTAGTAAATATAATAGGTATGGGAACCTTGACGACTATCAAACATATTCACTGCTTAGGGAACGCGCAAAGGCTCTAGAAGTAGTGTGCTATGAGAATTATATAGACAAAGTTGAGAAGTGTGTTATTGATAATCCCCGCTACTTCTGGTCGTATTCAAAATCACTTAACAAGCCATCACACACACTTCCTTCGGTGATGAACTGTGATGATCAGTCAGGTGATACCGGAGAGAGTGTCTGTAATTTATTTGCTACGTATTTCTCCTCTACTTTTCTAGCCCAACCTTCTTCGTCTTCTGTGTCGGATGACCTCTCCACTATGGATCAATCCTGCCCCAATAATTTTAGCATCAGTGATATAGAGATTACTCCGGGAGAGGTACTAGGCTTGTTAAGGAACCTTAATCAAAATAAGGGAGCAGGGCCAGATGGCATATCTCCGATATTAATTAAGCATTGTGCTGAAAAGCTTGTCCTGCCTCTTTGTATAATATTTATAAGATCATTGAAAGAAAGCACGGTGCCTCTACTTTGGAAGTCTGCCTTTATCACACCGGTCCATAAAAAAGGCGATAGATCAGACGTTAAGAATTATAGGCCGATATCTAAGCTCTGCATCTTTGCAAAAATATTTGAAAAAATTGTTCACAATCAGGTGTATAAGTCACTGAAAACGTTCTTCTCACCAGAACAACATGGCTTCCTGAGCCATCGATCAACTACGTCTAACTTGCTTGTTTTTACAGATTTTGCTTCAGAACAAATGGACTCTGGTGCCCAAGTGGATGCCGTGTTCACAGACTTTAGCAAGGCCTTTGACCGGATAGATCATTTGTTGCTTCTAGAAAAACTTCTTAATGCCGGTATACATGGAAATCTCTTTCGTTGGTTTTGTTCCTATGTAAAAAATAGAACCCAGGCCGTCGCTATAAATGGCTTTACATCTACATGGATGCCTATACCATCTGGAGTCCCACAGGGATCTTTATTAGGACCTTTGCTTTTTGCAATTTTTATCAATGACATCGGATCATGCTTTAATCATTCTAACTTTCTTTTATACGCCGACGACACCAAAATTTACAGGTCTGTTCAAAACGTAACTGATTGTGAGCTTCTTCAGAATGACCTAACCAACTTTGAACAATATTGTACAAAAAACAAATTAGACTTAAACATAACTAAATGCCTAGTAACTACTTTTACTCGTAAGCCGCAACCAGTTATGTTTAACTACTCCATCAATAATAACCCTCTTGCGAGAGCTAACTTTACGAAAGATCTCGGAATCATCCAAGATGCCCTCTTATCGTATAATTGAAAATCAAACGAACTTACCAAGTGAAGTTCGATTCCAATTATGTGAGCAGCTTCATTCGACGCGATTTAATTTTAACATGTTGTAAGTTGCGTCCCACGCATCAGCCTAGCATGGATTTTTTAGATTTATTTAAAAGGTAAATTAAATCTGTAACGATTTTTAAAGAAAAAAGTATATTTTTGACTTAATACTAGTTCCAAGATGGCAGCACTTGTATCCGGTACCCCCACTACCCCCACTCTCGGCTGTGTTCGCGGCGAACGGGTAGCTCGCTCGGATCGTCATTTAGTTGGTAGTATCTACATTTTATATTGGTTTTTATAGGGTAGGGTATTATTGTGACTTATAAAGTCTCGTTTTAGGGGGGGTGTGTATAAATCGCGTCGAATGAAGCTGCTCACATAATTGGAATCGAACTTCACTTGGTAAGTTCGTTTGATTTTCAATTATGTTTCGCAGCTTCATTCTTTGCGATTTAATTTTAACATGTTGTAAGATGTTCAGAGATATCAAATATAAAATGTACAATCATAGAGTAATATAATACTGGGCGTTACAATGAAAGTACAAGGTAAGTAAAAATAAAGTTATTAGGAGAAAAATTATTCTACAAAATTGTAAAATAACAATTTAATAGTAGGTACTACCTTAACAATAGAAAAAAATAATTAAATTATGCTTTGTTTTACAGGTTGGCAGATGAAAGTATGGAACGTGCAAAATCATCACTAATAATTTATTTATTATGAAACCTAGCAAAAGTAGCAGAGGATTGGCTCCAACCTGCAGTATTTCGAATAAAATCGATATTGACACCAAGTCTGCTTGCTGCAGACTTAGATGCATGGCGTGTGTTGTGGGCACTGAAGATGGAAACATCAACACCACTTTTATGTAAAGTGTCTTTAATCCATTTGCTCAATCTTTGAGATGATACTTTCTTATAAGGTTTCTTGTAATTTAAAAATAAATAATCATTATTGATTCCACGAAGAGTTTTAGTCTTATTTATGTAATCCATTAAACACCTAGCTGGACATATACTTGGATTCTCATTATATTATAGTAGGGTAATTTTAAGATTGGTTGGAATGAATTTGGTTTAGATGTTTTTATAATATCAGGAATTTTTATAGTAATTAGGTTAGGATTTTGTATGTAAATATTAGATATTTTAATTAACGATAGTGTTTGTACGCGTTGAGCAGTTACTAGGGCCAATAAGGTTACAGTCTTTTTTGAAAGAGTTTCCAGATTTATGTTTGGTTGAGTAGGTCTCGATCTGAAAACTCCTTTCATAAACTTTTTTACTCTATAATCATCTTGAAAATGTGGAAATAACAAGGATAAAGCAGATTTGTACGAGTTTATTGTCCCATACATGGCACCTTTATCAAATACTTTGGTCAAAAATCCAAAATTATAGGTACAGATGCATTATGATAATCATGCCCATTTTTGGTAGAAAACTCTACCCAAGGTTTTATACAACTATTATACTGTCTGTAAGTATTATCGGTAAGTGAATTTACCTTGATATCTACTGTATGATTTGATAAAGACATATTCAAATATTTTCCTGACAATTTCTCGGCTACCAAGGGGAAAGTCTTGTGTAGGTTGTGCGATGACCTAAAAGGAGACGTCAGTAAGTTAATGTCTGGTTTAAAGTATATACAAGGTGAACAAATAAATTTTTTGAATAATGGGTAACATGGCTGCGAGGGCCAGTATGGTACAACGACGACTCACTGTTTTATCTGTTATTATTTTTCTTAACATTTTTAAAACTAAAATAAATGGAGGGAATGCGTAAAAGCACATGTCTTTCCAAGACACCGTAAAGGCATCAACTGTCCAGGAATCTGGATCATTTTGTCACGTTACATATTTTCCACATTTGGCATTACATCGACTGGCGAATAAATCTACATCGAAATCGCCAAATAAATCTTTAACTGATTAAATGCATAATCTGCTAATTCCCATTCGGTGTCTTGAAAGGTTTTGCGAGATAATCGATCCGCTTCGACATGATCTTTTGAGTTTATGTACATACGATGCAAATATGTACCTATAAGTTACGAGATTCGCACCACTGGCAAATTTCTTTGGTTATCTTATTTAAATGAGGGTACTGTATGCTTCCCATACGGTTAATGCAGCAAATAGCTGTTGTATTATCTATTCTTAGTATAATATCCCGATTACAAAAGTCTTTTGCAAATACTTTCAATGCCAAAAAAGCAGCTTTTAATTCTAATTGATTGATACGTAACTTTGATTAATCTTTTTTTTTTTTTTTTAATAGCCGTATGCTTCATTATTGTTACAAAAAGCTCCCCAGCCTGTCAGGGAGGGGGAATCTGAATAGATTTCATAATCAAAATTATTGAATCTAAAAGGTGAACTAGCGCCATCTATGTGAGACAACCACCGTTTTAAATCAGGTTTTAAGGTATCAGGTAGGTAGATATTTTGTTCATAACTTGGGTTATTCAATAAACATACGTATTTGTGATATTCAAACTGTTTAGTGTATAACCACGAGTATTGCACTGCTGGGCACGCTGAAATCAAAAGACCGATTAATCTAGCAAAATCACGAAGCTTGCATTGTCGTGTGTGCAAATATTTTGTTACTTTTTCCTTTATTTTAGTTTTCTTTACGTCGGGTAGTTTAAGAACATATTATCTGAATCGTAAACAAATCCTAAAAATCTACATTGTTGTTTTGGAATCAATGAACTTTTCTCAGTGTTAATTATGAAACCAAGTGATTTAAGCGTGTCAAGAGTGTGATTTACGTTATCTTTACATTCGTCAAAGGTTTTTCCAAAGCATTATATGTCATCCAAATAAATTACGGACATAAAGTCTTTGTTTCGTAAATATTTAACTACTGGTTTTAACAATTTAGTAAATACATAAGGCGCAGTACATAAACCGAAAGGTAAGCAGTTAAATTCGTAAAGACAGTCCTGATATTTAAAGCGTAGATATTTTCTCTGCAATTCAGATATGTTAATCAGGAAATACGCATCTTTAAGGTCTATTGATGCCATGTAACAGTATGGGGTTATTAATTTAGACGCAGTACGATAGTCTTCCATCTTGAAATGGTGTGTTATAATAAATTTATTCAGGTTTTTCAAATTCAAGATGAATCTTTTTGTCTTATTAGGCTAAGGCACTAAAAATATACTTGATAAAAATTCGCCGTCAACGTGACTGCATCTACGAATTTCAATAATTTTTTAATTGCTTTTTCGAAATCTGTAGATTCTTAAGACTTAGGGTAGACGGAAGGACTCTTACGAGTAGCTTGAAATGGAATGTCTTTAAAGGGTATGGAATAGCCTTTTATCCATGACAAAATAGTTTTGTCGTTTGTTATATTATACCACTGTTCTAAATAATAACGCAATCGTCCTGCGTACGGTACCTCACTCAACGGCGTGTCGTCCTGCGGCGTGGCGACGGCGGTGGCGATCGCTCTGCTGGTGCTCGGCGATACGGCGCTCTGTTGTTCTGTTGACGAGAGGTGGACGGAGTTTTCCCTGCATCTACTTTGCCCACAGTCTTCTGATGCAGGGGCTTGAAGTTTGTCAGGTTCTTGTTTCCGTAATTTTTTGGAAAATTTGGTTTTTGTACTTTGGCAGGGACCTTCAAAGCTTCACCAGATCTTTGTACATTTTTTGCGTTTTTAATTTTTTTTTTTGACATGTCACCGAAAAGGTATTTATCAGTGCTCGAGCTTATTAGCGTGTCCTTGAGACCAGTGCTTATTGATGAAATGACAAACTTTTTTCCGAGTCTTTGTTTCGTTATGATGTATATCACATAAGATTCTGCATGCGTCACTTACTGGCTTCAACAGTGTTTGTTTCAAACTTTGATCGCAGTCCTTAGAAATTATAACCTCTATGGCTGGAGCTAATGCCGCTAAGGCGTTACTGATTTGTTTTTGGCGATACATCAAAGACGAATCACGTTTGACAAAAGGGTCGGTTAGGGCCGCTTTCGCCTCTGGGTTTAATAGAGGAGGTACCAACAACTCACAGTTACTTGGAATAAGGTAGTCTTTTGACAATTTTTCTCGAGCTTCTTTGTTGAATCCTTTTTTGATGATATCAAGCCATCTAGCGGCCACGTCTTTATGGATCGCTTTTCCCAACTCTGTCTCAGGTTCTAGTGCCTTGATGGTGGCGGCGGGTCTCCATTTTCAGCACTAGTGTCGAAAGAACGAAAAAAGTTCTTAACGATAGAATAAATGAAATAGCCCACAGTTATAGCTAAAGCATTTTTCTAGGTAGAGAGTAAAATAGCCCATGATTTTAGCTATTCGAATATTGTGTAAAAAATAATTAGATGGTAAAAGCCCATGACTTTGGCAGATACGCATCATTATAATTAGATGGACACAACCCAGGATTTAGTTGTTCGCATCTTGTATAGGTATGCAAAAATATTAAAAAAAAAAAAATTGTTTTACTTACGATTTGAATCTTCGTCAGACGACGAGTATATTATTCTCTGATGTTTTTTGAGTTCATCATTTAATTTCTTGATTTTTCTTCTAATCCTTTCCTCCTTGTCCTCACTTTTCCTTTTCCCCATGTTCAGAGGGACGTAACACTAAGAACAACGATTACTTTGTTCGACGATGTTAAGTAAACTTTCTGGGTTCTGTGACGTGCGTAGGCTTCGGCACGGAAACACATAATGACGATCCGAGCGAGCTACCCGTTCGCCGCGAACACAGCCGAGAGTGGGGGTAGTGGGGGTACCGGATACAAGTGCTGCCATCTTGGAACTAGTATTAAGTCAAAAATATACTTTTTTCTTTAAAAATCGTTACAGATTTAATTTACCTTTTAAATAAATCTAAAAAATCCGTGCTAGGCTGATGCGTGGGACGCAACTTACAACATGTTAAAATTAAATCGCAAAGAATGAAGCTGCGAAACATAATAACCACATTGATTATTTAATTAAAAAAGCCTCCAGATTACTAGTCTTTATAAAACGGTCCACCTATAAATTTAAAACTATAAAATCAATAAAAATATTATATTGCGCTTACGTACGTAGTATTCTGGAATATGCGTCTGTCATTTGGAACCCGCAATATAAAGTCCATATTAACAGAATCGAATCTATTCAAAAAAGATTTCTCAGATATCTCCAATTTAAGTGTAAACGGATTGATCACGGATATGAAGCGCGTTGTCAAAGATATCACTTTCTCCCTTTAGAAAAAAGGAGGGAGATATCCGATATAATTTATCTTTTGAATATAATAAATGGAGGTGTTGATTGTCCTGTTTTGTCCGAAAAAGTATGTATCTCTGTACCTAATCGACTCTGTATCAGACATTTTAAAACTTTAGCTATTCCTCGAGCAAACACAAATTATCGCAGAAACTCTTTCTTTTTAAGAGTTGGTAATAAATTTAATTGTCTTTTAACCGAACATAAATATTTAGACTTATTTAATTTGAAACCCTCGGAAATAAGGCGCATCTACACTCATTGTTTCTTTGGGCCCACTTAAGCAACAAACTCCTGTAGGTAATTAATTATCAAAGATGTGAATGTAACACCCTCTTCATTGGTTTTTAGTTGATATGTTTCTGTCTTTCTAGTCTGTATCTTGTTTTGTTTCTATTTGCGAATACTTGTAAATGGCTTTGTAGTGTTTTCTTTACGTACTTATTTTAATGTATGCTTAGCTGTTAGTGTTCCGAATAAAATAAAATAAAATAAAATAAAATGAAATGAAATGAAATGAAATGAAATGAAATGAAATGAAATGAAATGAAATGAAATGAAATGAAATGAAATGAAATGAAATGAAATGAAATGAAATGAAATGAAATGAAATGAAATGAAATGAAATGAAATGAAATGAAATGAAATGAAATGAAATGAAATGAAATGAAATGAAATGAAATGAAATGAAATGAAATGAAATGAAATGAAATGAAATGAAATGAAATGAAATGAAATGAAATGAAATGAAATGAAATGAAATGAAATGAAATGAAATGAAATGAAATGAAATGAAATGAAATGAAATGAAATGAAATGAAATGAAATGAAATGAAATGAAATGAAATGAAATGAAATGAAATGAAATGAAATGAAATGAAATGAAATGAAATGAAATGAAATGAAATGAAATGAAATGAAATGAAATGAAATGAAATGAAATGAAATGAAATGAAATGAAATGAAATGAAATGAAATGAAATGAAATGAAATGAAATGAAATGAAATGAAATGAAATGAAATGAAATGAAATGAAATGAAATGAAATGAAATGAAATGAAATGAAATGAAATGAAATGAAATGAAATGAAATGAAATGAAATGAAATGAAATGAAATGAAATGAAATGAAATGAAATGAAATGAAATGAAATGAAATGAAATGAAATGAAATGAAATGAAATGAAATGAAATGAAATGAAATGAAATGAAATGAAATGAAATGAAATGAAATGAAATGAAATGAAATGAAATGAAATGAAATGAAATGAAATGAAATGAAATGAAATGAAATGAAATGAAATGAAATGAAATGAAATGAAATGAAATGAAATGAAATGAAATGAAATGAAATGAAATGAAATGAAATGAAATGAAATGAAATGAAATGAAATGAAATGAAATGAAATGAAATGAAATGAAATGAAATGAAATGAAATGAAATGAAATGAAATGAAATGAAATGAAATGAAATGAAATGAAATGAAATGAAATGAAATGAAATGAAATGAAATGAAATGAAATGAAATGAAATGAAATGAAATGAAATGAAATGAAATGAAATGAAATGAAATGAAATGAAATGAAATGAAATGAAATGAAATGAAATGAAATGAAATGAAATGAAATGAAATGAAATGAAATGAAATGAAATGAAATGAAATGAAATGAAATGAAATGAAATGAAATGAAATGAAATGAAATGAAATGAAATGAAATGAAATGAAATGAAATGAAATGAAATGAAATGAAATGAAATGAAATAAAATAATAAATACTTGCCAATTTACCCATTCACATTTATACGTCTAGAAAAAGAGGCCCTGTTGCAAAAAGTAGGCTGAAACGTACCAAGAAGAAAATTAAATCCAACATCTCTGCCTTGTTGCAGGGTTTTGACTGACAATGCCAATGACCCTAGTCCGAGCGGAACTCAACCCTCTCGGTAAATTCAGTAAGAGTTTTCTGAACTTTTTGTCTGTCTGTCTGTCTGTCTGTCGGTCTGTCTGTATGTTTTCGATAAACTCCGGAACTACTGAACGGATTTTCTCGCGGTTTTCGCAGATAGATTCAGCTTAGCTCTGAGCAACATATAGGCTATGTTTCATTCGAATCGGTTCACTCAATCAGAAGCTACACTAATGTAAAATATCAAATTGCCTGTTCGATAATAACTCACAAACCGATTCAAACTGAGTTTTCAATTACGAGTTTGGCTTACTTTTGTGCAACATAAAAGTTTAGTTTCATTGCAAACGGTTCACTCAGACAGAAGGTACGCTAAGTTTCATGCGGCGGCGCAAATGACTCAAAAACTATTGAACGGATTCAAACGGGGTTTTCAATAAACTGTCAAGCTTACTTCTTTGCAACATATTGGCTTACTTTCATTGAAAACGGCTCACTTAGACAGGTGTGCGAAATTTCCAGCGGAGGCGCAAATATCCCACAAACAACTGAACCGATTAGAACGAGGTTTTCAGTAACGTATTTGGCTTACTCCGTGCAACATGTACGCTTAGTTTCATTGCAAACGGTTCACTCAGACATAAAATACACTAAGTTTCAAGCGGTGGCACCGAATAACTCACAAACTACTAAACGGAATTAAACGGGGTTTTCAATAAGGTGTTTAGCTTAATTTTTTGCAATCTATCAGCTTACTTTCATTGAAAACGGTTCACTCAGTCAGAAAATGCCCGAAGTTTCAATAGGCGGCGCCAATAGCGAACAAACTACTGTATCGACTCCAACTGGCATTTCCATGACGTGCTTGGATAGAAAATATACGTTTTTAGGGTTCTGTAATCAAAAAGGAACCCTTATAGTTTCGTCATGTCCGTTTGTCTGTCTGTCTGTCCGCGGCTTAGCTTAGAGACCCTTAGTACTAGAAAGCTAAAATTTTGTACGGAATACGGATATACATTTCATCTTCGCCGACAAATAGTGGACGGTGTACAAAGCTAATATTAATAGGAAATCGCAAATCGATCTACAGGATTGCCGTTTATAACACAGGTACTTTAGGTTACAACAATCATTTTGAGCGGCAGTTCTTAAAAATATTGCCCGGTTAGGGGCAGCTATGACGTCATATTTTTTTGTAAGGGATTTGTTTTTTTTTAGAAACTTGTCGTGTGTGATACTTCCGTGCAACATATAAGCTTAGGTTAGTCGAAAACGGTTCACTCAGATAGAAGTTACGCAAAGTTTAAGCGAAGGCGCGAATAATTCGAAACTTTTGAGCAGATTCAAACGTGGCTTTCAATGACGCGTTTGGGTTACTCCTGTGCAATAAATAAGCTTAGTTTCATTGCGAAAGGTTCACTCTTACAGAAGATACGCAAAGTTTCAAGCTGCAGAACCAAGAACTCACCTACTGAACTGGTTCAAAGTCAAACGAGGTTTTCAATGACGCGTTGCGATTCTTCCTGTGCAATATATTAGCTTTATTTGTAATGGCTGTGGTGAAAAATAAACATTTTTATTATTATTATTTCATTGCAATCGGTTCACTCAGACAGAAGGTTCGCGAAATTTTAAGCGACCGCACCAATACCTCACAAACTACTTGAACGACTTAAACGGGGTTTTCGATAACGTATTTGAGTTGCTTTCGTGCAATATTTGAACTCTTTTTTATTGCAATCGGTTCATTCAGACAGATAACAGGCGAGTTCAAAGTTTCAATCTGTGAAACCGAGCTGAAATCAAACAAAGCTTATAATTTTGTACGGAAGAAAGCCAAATACGTTGTTGAAAATTCCGTTTGATCCGGTCCAGTTGTTTGTGTAAAAGTCGTGAGTACAGCTAAAGATTGGTAAAATCTAGATTTAGTTTTATTGTAAAAATAATAATAAAGAAATTCCTGTTTCCGCATGGCGGTGCAACAAATGTAAAAAAAAAATATGAAAGTTCTGAAATTTTGAAAACTTAGGAAATAGGTACTTATAAACGAAATACTTCAAAAAATAAAGAGAGAAGTGAATCATTGTTTTATAGGAATTGTCTTTTAAGGGGAGAGATAAGTTACAAAGATTGTACGGAAGTGAAGTCCAACAGTTTTGTACGAGTATGTAGGTACATGTAGAGTTAAAAGCATGTGAAGCTAGACACGTTGGACTTTGTACCGCTCTTTTTTTCAGTAGCCAAAGAAGCTAAAGTGACTGAGCCTCAGATTTTGTTAAGCTTTGTTTTGTATAAGAAATAACAAACTCGTATCATAGTTACTCCGCGTGGAATTCGACTATGATTTTATACTTCGAGGATAGTGGGCGACTTAACAGTCCACACGTAAACAAGAGGTATTTAATTTACAAAAATCCGTATTATCGGTACTCTGTGTCTGTCTGTCTGTTACGCTTTTATGACTAATCCAATAAACCGATTGTGATAAAAACTTGGTACGAAGATAGTTTGAACCATGTGAAAAGTCATTAGCTACTTTTTCTGAACCTCACGCGGACGGAGTCGCGGGCAACAGCTAGTTTATTAATATAAATTAATTGCACAAACGTACAAAGGGCGGGCCTGATGCCACGCAGAATTATCTACCGGCCAACCTAAAGGCAGAACAGAAACAGTGATGCGGGTGCACATTATTTGTGTGTCCTGTGAACGGTTACCTTCTTGGTCAGGACCAAGTACTGTCATCTGCGTACCCAACAATACCAGGGTATTGTTGGGTACGCAGATGACAGTACTGCCGTCGAGAGATATATGTCTAGCACAAAATCCAGCAGTGACGACATACGTTCTTCGAAAGAGGCCATGTTAGAGTGAATAAACTTGACCTTAAGTCGTGTCTCCGCCAAGGGTGACAAAAATCTGGTGAGTTTCAACGCCACCAAAACACCGCCAAAAGGAGTCCGTTCAATCTGGCTCCTACTTTTCGAGGTACAACTGTACCAGTTACTGACAGCCTTGAGCTCCTTGGCATGACGTTGTGTGTAAATCTGAACTTCGGCGCTAGCATTGATTCAAAAGCCCAAACTGCGAAAAAAAGCTGGACATCCTCAATAGTGTTAAACGATACTTCATTCCTGGTTAGCTTCTAGTTGTATACAAAGCCCAAGTCCGATACTGCATGGAGAATCGTTCTCACCTTTGGGATGGCTCAGCTAAATACCAACTAGAAGCACTAGACTCGATAGATCGCAGAGCCAAGAAGCTCGTTGGTGATGAGATGCTAGTGAAAACCAAGTTTCACAGTCTGGCTCACCGTCGCAAGGTTGCACGTCTGTCGGTCTTTTATAGATCGTAATTCGGAGAGTATGCTCGAGAGCTATACGAGCTTATTCCACCATCTCCCTTATACCGCGGGAATTCACACATACTTGGTTGATATTCTGCACATTCGCACAAAGCGCTTTTAAACTTCTTTTATAATGTGCACGGCTAAAGAGTGCTACTCTCCGTCTGCGTCTGTGTTCCCGAGTTCATATAACCCTAATCTATTCAAGTCGCGAGTGAAAAGGCTTCTTCTGGGCAAGCTCGTTCTATCGTCGACCTCATCTCTATCCTCAAAACTAGATCGAAGTCAAGAATAAGCCCATTGACAATAAAAAAAAATCAGAAACCCTAAGTTGAGATCGAGGCTACATGTGTCTGCATAATAAATGACCAGGACGTAGAGGGCTTCGTCTCAATTGGAAGATTTGGATGGAAGTTTTTATTCCCCCTGCGGCTAATGTTGTTGGTCTTTCCAAGTGAGGGTGTTGTCAAGAATTTAGCCAAGATCCTTCACGCTTTAACAGAGTTCAATAACATTATTATTGTACTACCAACATTAATATGAACTACCTAAAATAATAGATTGGCATTTACCAGGGTTAACCGCGATACCGAATTTTAGTGACCAATGATTTTTCATTTTTTTAAATGAATATTATTACGATTACAACATTTTCCCGGTAAAATAAATTATAATAATATTGTTACGAGCTGTCAAGAGAAAGAACAGTAACAGAAAGTTCAATGGCCGCCGATAGGCCAAAATGCCTATTCTCCTTTTGGCATAGTTCATTACGTTAGATGTTGTTTGTTGTTGTTCAAATAATATAAATACATTATTTTTACTAAATTTAGATTGCGTGGTAGTGAAAGGACATTAGTCTAAGATCGATCTTGATCATTTTATAAGTTAAGTCTAGTTTAAGTTTTAATTGCAGAACATTTAATAAAGTCTTTAAAAATTCAAAGACAGTTTAGTTTTTAAAAAAATCTCCTGACAGCCAGTATTCGTAATTGGCGCAGTCGAGGGCAGTTTCGATTCGCGCGCGTTATCTAACTTTGAGACCGCCGCGCTTCGTCCCCAGATTAGTAAGTTTATGGCTTCGTCCAGCACGCACGACGTCCACCAATCCTGAAGAACCTACGGCTGGCTGTTCGAGGTACCCAACACACTAGAAGAATAGTCTTCACGACAACGGCTACATCTACTCATCGATTAGCCAACGCACTATGCAGTGTACTATACACATGTGAGTGATTTATTTTATTACACGAAGCCTATTGGTTGCCCATCCAACCTTTCCAAAATTTTATTTCCTTGTAAATAGTCCCATATAGCTTCCAAAATTTTCTACCCACGTAGTGACAGGGGTATTGAACCCAACACTCCGCGAAAAATCCGCGAGAGTTATAGGAGTTCTCGTTTTCATAGAGATCTTTTACTAGCTTTAGAAGATATTAAGGAGAAGGACGAGTTTAACATGTCGACGTCACAAGAAAATCACTCCAACAATTCGGAGAATTCAAGTGAACCGAATGCAAATAGAAATGCATTCTTTAACGATTTAAATAACATTCACAATGCATTAAGAATGGTTCCAGAGTTTGATGGAAATCCAAATGTCTTTGTTAGATTTATCGATCTTTGTGAAGAACTTATTCTTGCATACACGCCAAATCCAGACGATAGGGTCAGCTATTCTGCCCTAATAAATGGCATTTTAAATAAAATTACCGGCAAAGCAGCCGCTTTAATTGCATCAAACGGCATCCCTAGCGACTGGACTGGCATACGCAATGCTCTTATCAATTCATACAGAGAAAAAATGCAGATTATGTATAAAACTATTCATGATGAATCGTCATTAACTCACGAAGCAGTTATGACTAGACGTAATCTTGACAGGGAACCTGAAACGAATTATGACCAAAATCAGGAAGTCTACATCAGAAATCCAGCCGCAACCAGACAGAAACTAGCGCCCTGCTATACACATGACAATATACTTGCCAATTTACCCATTCACATTTATACGTCTAGAAAAAGAGGCCCTGTTGCAAAAAGTAGGCTGAAACGTACCAAGAAGAAAATTAAATCCAACATCTCTGCCTTGTTGCAGGGTTTTGACTGACAATGCCAATGACCCTAGTCCGAGCGGAACTCAACCCTCTCGGTAAATTCATTAAGAGTTTTTCCGGTAACCTTGATAAAGACGCTCTGAGATTTGAAAATGACCTTAAAATTTTGCTTAATAAAAATCACGAACTATCAGCAAAATTTAACGAACACATTAGTATCTGCAAAGATTTGAATGTCCAACAAACTCAAATTTTGAGTAATTTAACTTACAACCAGAAAAAAATAGAGAAAGCAATAAACTATTAAGTTAACCACACGTTTGAAAAAAATCACTTTGCTCAAATTTCTCAAGTATTTAACATTCTAAGTGAGAATGTGCAAGATCTGTCATCAGAAATGAGTAGGTTAGAAAACGTATTAGCTTTTAGTCGCACACATTCTATGCACCATTCTTTAATATCTATTAATGATTTAACTAGGATTATAAGAAAATTAAAAGGCATTTACGGCCCCATTTCAGTCTTGGACTTAGATATTAGGTATTACTCGTACTACGATAAAATTAGTTTAGGATCCTATTTCGTGGATAAGAAAATAGTGATTGTCCTTAAGTTTCCTATCATGCTATCCGCAACCTATGACCTGTATCACCTGTGTCCTGTCCCTAATAGGCATTCTGAAATAATTCTCCCGCCTTTCCCTTATATGGCAACCGACTCCCAGGAATTCGTGTACATGGAGGCAGAATGCCCGAAGTATGAAAAATGGTACATCTGCAAGCAAAAGACTATTCATCAGACCCGAACTCAACGAGACTGCATTGCCCATCTACTACACGAGCAGGAAATAGATAAGACATGCCATTTTACTCCGGTCACCTTAGTTAAAGAAGCCTTGTTGGAGCTGGATAGTCAACATTACATCATTTCATTTCCCAAGAAAACTAGAGTACAGATATCTTGCGGCCAAGAGGAACATCGTCACCTAGAAGGAAGTTTCCTAGCAACCATTCCGCGAAATTGCAACATTCGGACACCTGAATTCACCATAGTTAATGTCGATGACAAAATTCGAGGACACGCTGTCGAAATCATGACTGTCATAAAAACGCCGTCATCAAATTCAGCAGAAACGCCACTTCATTATAATCTGACTACAATCGACTTGAATACATTGCACAATATTCAACATCAAGTTCTCATGGAAACACCCACGAAGCTCAATTCAGCGAATTTTGCCGGCTTATACCACACGACGATACCTACCTACTTTATAATATTGAGTGCAGCTGTCCTTATAAGCGTCCTACTATATCATCGGCAACGCCAAATGAAGTCACCATTACCAGCCAACATCGAGTTAACATCAGTAACAATGAACCCTGAAAATAGCGGAGATATCATCCAGAGAGACATCCAAAAAATCCAAGAGCGTAGAGCCGCAACATTTGCATTAGACATTAGAGGGGAGGTGTTACGAGTCCGAACCCGGCTACATTACGCAATCTTCAATGAATCACAGTGTCTTTCAAATAATGATCGCCTGATCCAGGAATCTGCTGACTTTGCAAGTGACGTGTTAATGTGCGGTGTTTCGCGAGTGGTTAGTCGCCTTTAATGCTCCAACCGCGGTAGTGAAAGGACATTAGTCTAAGATCGATCTTGATCATTTTATAAGTTAAGTCTAGTTTAAGTTCTAATTGCAGAACATTTAATAAAGTCTTTTAAAATTCAAAGACAGTTTTGTTTTTAAAAACGCCTCCTGACAGCCAGTATTCGTAATTAACTCGACCAGAGGTCGGTTGTTTTCAACCAGGTACGGGCTATTAATATTATTATTATCGAAGGTAATTCGAATCTCGACCAGAGGTCGGTTGTTTTCCACCAGGTACGGGCTCATGCCAAGTACACTGTTTGGGGTGTGTGGTGTGTGTGTGTATTATGTTGTGTGTCGGTATTAACTGCATCTGTAGCTTGAAGTGTCAGGGTGGTTGGGTTTAGGAAACGGCGGACTATAGAGCAGGTATCGATAACTATTGATTTTTGTAAGGGAATATAAGGGTTTTTATAGAGTTCGAGTTGTTTCAAAGCTGGTAATAGTGTCTTCGGTACGACACCAGTAGACGAGATAATGATTGGAATGATCCTGACTGTTTGTTGATGCCACATTTGTTTTATTACGTCTGCTAAGGGGATGTATTTTTGGATTTTTTCTGTGTTTTTGTTTTAGGTTGTGCGTGTTAGGCACTGCAACGTCTATGAGGAGTGTGGTTTTGGGTGCTTTCAAGGTAAGTGTGATGTCTGGTCTATTGCTAAGTATGGTTTGGTCGGTGATGATTTCTCGGTTCCAGTACAGTTTTGCAGAGTCGTTTTCTAGAACAGCCTTCGGTTTGTATGGGGGTGTGTGAGTCTAATAGCTTATATTTGAGTGCAAGTAGTTGGTGTATATGTTTGGCAACGTTGTCGTAGCGATGGGTGTATTCTTTGTTAGCACTAGCTACTAATGCTGCATCCTCCTGCGATATCATCTATGGTTTCTGTGGTTTGGTGGCATAGTCTACTTTTATCGGTTTCTGTACTTTCTTTGAGTATATATTTGGAATAATTACGGGTTTTGATGACCTGATTATTATTATTATGTTTGGGGTTCTTTTTTCTCCCTTTTTCTAGGGCTGTTATTCAATAACGCGGGTTCGAAAACCAAGGGTTATTGAAGTAAAACACATTAGGTCTGTGAGTGAGTTTGTTCTATTTCGGGTGTGAGGAACTTGCGGACTATTCGACACGTATTTAATATTGCTGCGTTTTGAATTGTTATGAATGTGTTCGGTAAATTTAGTTGTTTGAGACTGTGGTGGATATGTTTCGGAATGACGCCTGTGGTTAAAATAACAAATGGCACAATATATACTTTGTCTAAATTCCATATTCGGAGAACTAAGAACTAGAATATTTGTTTAAGGTCGGTATATTTTGTAATTTTGTCTGAGATAGACTTCTGTATATTATGGGTGCTCGGCACTGCTATGTCGATCAGAAACGCGGTTTTGGTATTTTTATTTGACATGTATTTTATCTGTGGATTTGTCTGTCAAATTTTATGCTGAATAAAGCCAATTTTCCTAGTGGTAATTTCTTGTCATATGTATCAATTTATTCAGCATAAATAATTAAAATAATATCACCACAATGGGGAACGAATCCAAAGAAATAAAAACTTCGGACAAAAATACGATAGCACGTTATCTGCGGCCAGATCGATTCGCTGAAGAACCAAGTTCAATGACAGCTGACATAAAATGGTCGCATTGGAAATTTACATTTGAAAATTTTTTGTCTGAAGAATGCATCGACGGTACACCGGACTCAGTCAAACTAAAGTTACTGGTAAACCATTTATCCCCAACTATCTATTCTCATATTCGTGAATGTACAACTTACACTGATGCTATCCAAATATTAAATAACATTTATTTGAAACCTAAGAACATAATTTTAGCAAGGCACCTATTAAATACACGCAAGCAAAAACCTGACGAAACTGTAAAAGAATATGTTCAAGCTCTAAAGCTTTTGGCACAAGAGTGTAATTTCAAACAAGTGTCCGCGATTGAACATCAAAATGAGTCAATGCGAGGCGCTTTTATCGCCGGTATCAATTCTCAAAAAATAAGAGAAAGACTTCTTGAAAAGTAAAGTTTGACTCTAGACGAAGCAGTCAATTTAGCAATTACACTCGACAATGCCGAGAAAAACACTCAAGCATTCACTTCAAACCCTTCTACTTCTAACGATTACTTGAATCTGAATGCCCTGCCAGAAGTGGAACAAAATCTTGCAGCTACTCCTCAAACTCGAGCTTCTCGGCCAACATCACGTCGTCGCTGTTTCTTTTGTGGTGGAAACGTACATCAGCGAATAAAATGCCCGGCTTATCGTGCTGAATGCCAGCTTTGCTCGAAGAAGGGGCACTTCGCAAATGTGTGTAGAAGTGGTCATTCCCCACAATCACAACGAGCTAATGCTGTAACAGAAAACGATAACCAGTCTCAAGACACTAACGCCTTGTCTACAATCTCCGCTGCCTCTCCAAATAGTCTCAGTAGAGCTACTGTTCCCGTTTTTGTAAATCAATACCGAGCGGACGGTCTTATCGATACAGGAAGCTCCGTAAGTTTTATAGACAGGAAACTTGCGCAGGACATCAAACTAAAAATAAGACCATGCAATCAGTCTGTGACATTAGCTTCATTGAGTCATGTTTCTTTTGTCGAAGGTATCTGCCACGCAACTATAAAACTCGCCGATTATAAATATAAACAGCAACCCTTACTTATTGTTAACAACCTTTGCGCAGACGTAATAATCGGCCATGACATGCTCAAAAATCATTCTTCACTTGAACTCTTCACAAATCTGCAATGTGATGGAAGCATCGCTACCACCCGCGACGTTATTCACTAATCTTTCACCGAATATTAAACCGATAGCGGTTCGATCAAGACGTCATAGTAAAGACGATGAATTGTTTATTAACTCCGAGATCAATAAGATGCTTGAAGATGGTGTCATTGAACCGAGTATATCTCCGTGGCGTGCACAAGTATTGGTAGCAGGTGGTGGAATGCACAGAAAGAGATTGGTAATAGATTACTCCCAAACTATCAATAAATACACGGAACTAGATGCCTTCCCATTACCAAACATTGAAACTATTGTAGCGGAAGTTGCTAAATACAAACATTTCAGTCAAATCGATTTAAAAAGTGCATATCACCAAGTTCCTATCCTTCAAAAAGAAAAAGTTTATACAGCTTTTGAAGCAAATGGCAAATTATATCAATTCACTAGAATACCCTTTGGTGTTACCAATGGTGTTGCCGCTTTTCAACGTGCCTTAAATTATATTATTGAAACAGAAAGTCTAAAGGGCACGTTTGCATATTTAGATGACGTCACCGTGTGCGGGAAAACCCAAAAAGAGCATGACGACAATTTGTCCCATTTCATGGAAGCGGCGGCCAAGTATCATTTAACGTTAAATGATCAAAAATGCATTTTCAACAAAGAAACTATCAATCTCCTCGGCTATACTGTACAAAAAAATACAATTAAGCCAGATATGGATCGTCTCAAACCTTTACTAGAATTACCGATACCAGAAAATGCGCCTGCGCTAAAGCGAGCACTTGGACTATTTGTGCACTACTCAAAGTGGATAAGTAACTTTTCAGAACGTATCAAGCCTCTACTATCAACAACTACTTTTCCGTTATCTGAAGAAACAATTTCGAGTTTCAATAATTTAAAAAAAGATATTGCTAAGGCTTGTTTAACGGCAATTGACGATAAAGCTACTTTTACCGTCGAGACAGACGCCTCCGAGAATGCGCTAGCAGCAACTCTTTCCCAGAATGGACAGCCTGTGGCCTTCTTTTCTCGCTCTTTGACAGATCCTGAACGACGACATCCATCTATAGAAAAAGAAGCTGCAGCCATCGTGGAAGCCTTACGTAAATGGCGACATTACTTGATCGGACGACATTTTATTTTAATCACAGATCAACGATCAGTTGCCTTTATGCTTAATCAAGTACACTCAAGTAAAATAAAAAACGGGAAAATTGAGCGTTGGCGACTTGAGTTATCTTGTTTTAAATTTGACATTATATATCGTCCCGGGAAAGAAAACAGAGCAGCTGATGCTCTCACTCGAGTTTGTGCACATATGGACGTCAACAATTTAAAGACATTGCACAATAATCTTTGTCACCCTGGTATCGTCAGAATGAATCATTGGGTTAGATCGAAGAATTTGCCCTATTCAATCAATGACATAAAACAAATTAGTACGAACTGTCAAGTTTGCGCCGAATTAAAACCGAGATATGCACGAACTGAGGGTACACTTATAAAGGCAACGGCGCCTTTTGAAAGACTAAATCTAGACTTTAAAGGTCCATTACCATTAAGAACTCAAAATCATTACATACTGACAGTAATAGATGAATACAGTCGTTTTCCGTTTGCTTTTCCATGTAAAGATATGACATCGAATACTGTTATAAAATGCCTGAATGAAATTTTCTTTACTTTTGGTACGCCTATGTACATACACTCTGATAGAGGTACCTCATTTATGTCGCAAGAACTAACACATTATTTGGTCTCACTGGGAATTGCGTCAAGCAGAACCACGCCCTACAATCCTCAAGGCAACGGCCAGGTAGAGCGTTTAAATGGAACTCTTTGGAAGACCATACAGCTTTGTCTCAGATCCAAGAATATGGAAGCTTCTGAATGGGAAAAAGTCTTGCCCATGGCCTTACACTCTATACGTTCATTATTATGCACATCTATCAACGCAACTCCACATGAAAGAATGTTCAGTCATCCACGGCGAAGCCCTAATGGCGTATCTCTACCCGATTGGCTTATGACACCTGGTCCTATACTTATAAAAAGAACCGTGCGTAATTCGAAGTCTGAGCCTTTAGTAGAAGAAGGCCACCTTCTACAGAGTAATCCAACGTACTCTTTTATTCGGTACTCGGATGGAAGAGAAGGCACGATCTCTAATAGACATCTAGCTCCGCTCCCTTCAGTACAAGATGACTTTTCTTCAGATGATGAAGAGCCTGAAAGGACTGAAGCATATTCTACGCCCCAGCCTTCACATAGCACACAACAGCACCGAGAACAGGGATCTGGTGAGAACGAGAACGAGCGTGAAATTCGACGCTCTACACGCCCTCGCCGTCTGCCGGTCCACCTGGAAGATTATGTTTTAGGGAGGGGTGAATGACATGTATTTTATCTGTGGATTTGTCTGTCAAATTTTATGCTGAATAAAGCCAATTTTACTAGTGGTAATTTCTTGTCATATGTATCATTATTATTATTTTTTTATTATTATTATTGTTTCTTTCTTTTTCTATTATTATTATTGTTATAGATTCATTTTTCTCTCCTTTCGGAGGTGCAATCCCCACCGCACGGGCCTAACTCAAATTATAATTATTTGACTGGTTATGTGACAAATGTTTTTATACACTTAAATATTTTTATGATTGTAAATAATTAATCTATTTAAATGCATTGCTATAAATTTTTTGCTACTATTTTGATTTCTTAAATTTTGTATTTAACTTTTGATTTGTTAATTTTATAAGTAGGTACAAATATTTGCATGATTTATTATAATCTAAATGTACAGGACCAGAATTATAGGCTAACATGACATCTTTTATACTGCATTTATTGCAAATAAATAATTTCATTTCATTTAAAGAATGGCTGAACCGATTTGGTTGAAAATTGGTGGGTAGGTAGCTTAAAACCAGGAGAAGGATATAGGATGGTAGGGGTAGGGAAGGGACAGGGGTAAGGGTATTGGTAGGGGTCGGGGCAGGGGTAGAGGCAGGGGCAGGGCAAAAAAATATACTGAATAAAAAATTAATCTGCTTATTTATTGCATGTAAGACGGAACAAAGTTCGCCGGGTCAGCTATTCATACATACGTAATATCACGCCTCTTTCACGACGGGGTAGGCCGAGACCACAGTCCTCCATCTACTACAATCTTGACATACTTCCCTTGACTTATTTTCTTTCAGCCCTTTCATACACAATCGGTGGCTTACGGCTTTTATTCATACACACATAACATCACGCCTCTTTCACGACGGGGTAGGCTGAGACCACAGTCCTCCACATACTACGATCTTGACATACTGCCCTTGACTTATTTTTCTCTCAGCCCTTTCATACACGATCGCCAGCTTAGGGCCTTCATTAAATCACGCCTCTTTCCCTAGTAAGTTGATCAACTTTTGAAAAATAATAATCTGTCTTGAATTTGCTTCTGGCACTCGCTGGCTGCTGCGGCAGCACTCTCGCTTCGCTTGCTCGGCTCGTGCGTTCGGTCGAAATAAAACCTAACCCAACCAACCTAATGGACGGTTGTGGACCCTTGGAGGAGCAAGTGTGGACCTATGATTCTACGAATTTATTATTTTTCGAAAGTTGATCAACCTACTAGGAAATTGATCACCTTACGATTTTCATTATTTTCCGGTGACAGGTACACTCCGTTTGCATGATAGTTGCCTGATATTGATATCGACGACGTTCGTCAACTGACGTTAAAGCAACTTTTAAGACTTTTATCCTAAATCCCTTTTTGTAATGATGACCCGTTTGTAATGCGAACCCTTTCTGCGATACGATCCGTATTGCGGGCGATTGTGTGGGTCGATGCAAATAGTTGTTAAGCACGCAAATAGTGAGCTAGCTTTGATTGCCCTGGGGCCTGCGATAAGTGAGCTAAGAGATCCAAGAGAACGCAAGGAAGAGAATACGTGGCGACATGGTGCCAACATGGTGCCAACCGAGGCTCTGGCCTTGGCTCTGCACGTGATTTATTCGCTGTTTGCCGTACTGGAGTTCGATGTAGGGGCGTTATTGTGTATGGATTTTGCCTTAGTAATGTGGTTTGTGGATACACCTTAGTGTCGAATAAACATTGCTACGTTAAAGGTGCATCCATTTATCCCCCAGGGGATCACAATAGAGGATCGTACTGGAAATTACCTGTTTGATTAGCAACTAAAACGGTGGCACAAAGTAACGACAACTGACTGGACAGCTGTAGCCTATAGACTCTTTCTTTCCGATGGTCTGGTTGCCAAAGGAAAAATAATTATACAATTAACTTACCACGCTGGCTCAGCAACCCCAAGAGGATCTTGGCCACCAACACAAAAGTTCTCCATTCTTCCCTGTTCTGCGCCGCTTCTTGTAATTCGGAAAAAAGGCCAAAGGTAAAATTTTAAAAAAGTTTCCGTTTATTTCCCGTGGCTCGCACCGCGTGGCACTATCAGTAGTGTCATGGAGGATTTTCCTTTCCCCCGACCGTCAATTTATATAATTGTAATATCATTGTCCCACGACACTATTGGTAGTCATGTTTAGAAAGGCATAGCACGTTGAGTTGCCGTTCTTAATTGTGAATTTACATTGGTTTTGGTCCCCAAGCCCAGTGATGTGATTCTACTCATATGATACAAGTTAACTTCACCGAGGAAAAGAATGTTTACTCTAAACAAAATTTCGACTGCTCTTCCCATGCAAAATGGGACGATCACGTGACCACCGGATCACGACATTATGGAGTCGAAAAATTACATTCCAGTAAAATCGTTTTCTTCGTGAGGAAGTTGCTTGTTTTCATGAGTTGAATCACTGGGTTGCAAAAGCGAAAGCAAATTGACTATACTGCATAATTTTAAGTCTGAGTGGTGCCGGCAAAGAATAGTACCAATCCATTTCTACCCGTGGATGTCGTAAGAGGCGAATAAGGGCTTGTGAGCCGGAGGATGGACACAAGCATCTTTCTGTGTATCGTACCATCATACTTCTGTCACCAACAACAGCGTTCGCCAGTCGCAACGCTTACAAGCGTGGTGACTATGGTAAATCCCCTCAAGTACCAGGCGTTTTTGCTGGAGTTCTGGAGGGAGCTCCCTGTCCTGTAGTTGACGTTTCATGGGATGTTAAGATCATAATTTTAAGACTGAACTTAAAGTGCATCGAACCGTCAAATTAGTTTGTTTCCCGTGGCACAACGGCGTGGCATACTACTAGTAGTGTCATGGGGGATTTTCCTTTCCCATCACACTACCGGTAGTGGTAAAATTACATTTCCTACGACACTACTCTGATTCCAGTAGCGTCACAGGAAATTTGTTCTCCCTTAGCACTATCAGGTTTGCTTTCAAGTATCTCGTCCAAGTACTCATAAAGTGCTATAAATAATATCGACAGTTACTGCTCAACATCAATCAGATTTTACGAGGACCCCTTGGATGGATATTTTATGGTCATCCATTTGGCAATGACGAATATTCCATCCAGCTAGCATTCGCTTTAAGGTTTATGAGGTTATTTTTGGACCTAGGTGCAAAATTTTATTATGTTACTCAGAACGTACAACTGATAAACTTTTCCAAATAGTTAAAGATAGTACCTTGGTGATTGTGCGCTGCTTGTAAAAAACATAAATCTTATACCAGTGGATAGGGTGCCAATAGACGATCATTTAACGATTGGGAGGGAAATCAGATTCGTCCCATGTGCGCGGGGGGAGGGGATAGAAGGGGGCGAATCTCGCACCATTATAATTATTTTTTTACGGATCAGTTAATGCTACTAGGACTTGTGTGGTATTGTTTTCAGGGAAAACAAACACAAGGAATTCATTTTCGATGCTTAAAATGTATAATTTCATTGAAGAAATAATATTTTTAACGAAAAGTAATAAAAGTCACATACATAATTTTTTTTAAACTGCCATATTTTTTGAAGACCTTATATATTGCGACCACAAAAAACATTTATGTAAAGTTTATTTAACCTAGTTTACAATAATATATAATTGTAGTATACTTCTCATACAAGAACTATAAGAAAAAAAAAGAATGCGTAAATTGTACCGAGGATTTCTTGCACTCGAGTAGTGTGAAAGTTTCATAGTGTGTCCACTCAGGTTTTTGTTTTCATTTATGACAAAGATTTTTTCAAGCTTTGGCACATTGTTGCAACCAGTTAGTATCTTATACCGGGTGTAGGGACAGCCATCCGAATACTGCAGGAGCGTGATCAGTCAACGAAAAAAAAAATCCGCGTCTACATACAAACTGCCGGATCAAGTTTACAATTTTGTATGGAGACGCGGAATTTTCTTTTCTTTCCTGAAAGATTTGTTTACTGAAAGTTGTTCCATGTAGTTGACTGATCATGCCCCTTTAGTGTTCCGAAGGTTGTCCCTAACACCCGGTATGTTTCAATAAGATCTCCACGTTTACTTCTCTCTTCTAATGTGGTTAGGCCTAGCGATGCTAAGCATTGCTCGTAGCCAGGTTTCGAAGGCAGGTTACCATTTTTGTAGCTCTTCTCTGTACTTTTTCAAGAAGGTTGATGTCCTTTTGAAAAAATGGACTCCATATTTGAAATCCGTACTCTAGCAAGGGACGAACATAAATTTTGTAGACCTTTAGGAAAAGTTCTTTGTTAATGTGGAAAACCGCCTTCCTTATAATGTATAGTAAAGAATTTGCTCTTTTTGTGATACCAATAATGTGTTCTTCCCACTTTAAGTTCTGCGTAACAATAATGCCTAAATCCTTCTGACAGGACACGCTAGCCACTACTTTGCCCTATATGGTATAAAGATTCTTGGGGCTTTTATTGCCAATGTGTAAAACAGTACACTTTTCAGCTTTGAGTATTACAAGCCAGTCTTTAGTCTATGCGGTCAATATTGTCTTGCAAGATGTTATGTTTAATTAATGGGTTGCCCATAATTTTTATATCGTCAGCGATCAGGGAGACTTCTGACTGTATAACTTGCTTAAGATCTATCAGGAAGATACCAAAAAGAGTAGGTCCTAACACTGATCCTTGTGGTACACCGCTAAGGACATTGTGTGGGTCAGAAAAACATTCTCCAATTCTAACACGAATGTTTTTCCTGTTAAGAAGTTCTCTATCCATTTGAGGAGATCACCACGAATCCCAAAATGTTCAAGTTTACAAATTAATCTTTTTATAGGGACTCGATCAAATGCCTTCTCATAATCCAAGTGGATAACATCTGTAGGTTCATGATTGTTCTAGCTCTGAGTCCATCTGTCAAGGCAGCAAAGCATGTTGGTTACTGTGGATCTCTTAGGCACAAATCCGTGTTGTTCCTCGATTATAACATTCTCCATCTCCAAAAATTTCCTCATTTCTTTAGCTATAATCTTCTCCATCACTTTGCATACTATACAGGTAAGGCTGATTGGACGATAGTTAGCGGCAGCAAGTTTGTCACCTTTTTGATAGATGGGTGTGATGATAGCTTCTTTCCAGTCATCTAGGAGTTCATGTTGTTCGAAGGATAGTTGCATAATTTGAGCCAAGGTTGCAGATATGGTAGGGCAACATCTCTTGAGTTGTTCAGCTGGTAATTCATCAGGGCCCATAGCAGTATCATTTTTGAATGTGCTAATCGTTTTCGCTTTTTAATTGTCTGATGTAAATTCTATGTTCTCTATTACATTTTAGACTCGAGGAACACTTGGTGTAGGAATGGTTACATTTTCTAGTTCCCGAACATACGATTTTTCAAATTGTTTGGCAAAATGATTGGCAAATTTTTCTTATCGTTAGTAATTAGATGTGTGTTTTCGTTTCTAAGTGACGGTGGTATAGAAATTTTTGAAGTTATCTCCTGGCGGATGGAGTTGTAAAATTCCTTAGGAGCCTTTTAAAAAATATTTTTCACAAAATTTATCTTTGTCGATCTGGCCAGGCTCACTATTTTGTTATTAACTGACCGGTATTCTCGATATGAGGCATCACTCTTATCAGTTTCTTTTTTTCTTGGGTAATTTTTTATAATTTGCTGTCCAATCCATGGTTTGTTTAAATTTTGTGATTTCTTACATTTTTTTATAGGTACATGTTGAAGAACAGCACTGTCTATTTTATTCTTAAACGTAAACCACGCATTAAGTACATCGTTGGTTTGGAGATTGATGGGTTCATTTAGTGCTTGAGATATCAGCTGATAGTCGGCCTTAAAAATGAGTTGGGCGACGAGCCTGCGTAGTATTTATCTGAACTTGAAGAGTTGCTATCAGTATTTCATGATCACTGTTTCCTATATTAGCATAATTTTCAGCGTTGCACAATATTAGATCTAAAATAGATTCCTGGTCATGTGGTCATTTTTTTACGTGTCATGTTACTAACTAGTTAAAAGTTCGACTGAATTGAATCTTTATTTTAAATACATCTTTAATAATTATAAATAATGTCATTTTATTACTAGGTATCAAATAATTCTTCATTCTGCTACTAATATAAGTAGGTACTTAAAATTAATTACGTTTTTATAGACATGAAACGTTACTTTCTCACTTAATATCTTTATGAGGAGTCAGAAGGTGTCTCACAAGGCTCGTTTGGCTGTTCATGGGGGAGTTTTGGTACCGACACTGATGTATGGCAGTGAAAGCTGGGTATGGCAGAAGAAGCATGAAAGTAGAATTAATGCAGTAGAAATAAGAGCGCTAAGGAGTATGATTGGTGTTAAATTGAGTGACAGGATTAGAAATAGTGTGATAAGAGAACGGTGTGGCGTAAAAGAAGACATAGTGACCAAAATCGAGAAAGGGATGCTGAGATGGTTTGGTCATGTAGAGAGGATGAATGAACGAAGATTGACGAAAGAGATCTACCAGGCGAGAGTGAATGGAAACGTTGGAAGGGGAAGGCCTAGGCGAACGTACCAGGACCAAATTCAGGACGTTCTGAATAAAGGCCAGGTTAAAAGTACCCTAAACCGACGAGCATGTATGAAAGGATTGATGAAAGTACAGGAAGCAAGGGAAGTATGTCAAGATCGTAGCAGGTGGAGGACTGTGGTCTCTGCCTACCCCAACGGGAAAGAGGCGTGATGTTATGTATGTATGTATGTATAACAAAGATGAAAGATTTGTATTTTTGTATGTATGCATATTTGTAACGAATAAATTTAAAAACAAATAAAAATTGATCATTTTGAATTAACTCTTATATATATATGCATTTTTATATAAAATATATACCACAGAAGCCCAAGCATAAATCTTGAAATTAAATAATATGATCGGATAAGTACCTCAGCGTATTACAGCGCGCTTATTTTTCTTGGCACATTCTTTATTTTTTTTCTTACAGTTCTTGTATGAGAAGTATACTACGATTATATATATTTTTAAATTGGATTAAATAAGCTTTAAGTAAATATTTTTTGTGGTCGCAATAAACAAGGTCTTCAAAAAATATGGCAGTTTATAAAAAATATATGTATGTAACTCTTATTACTTTTCGTTAAAAATATTATTTCTTCTATGGAATTATACATTTTAAGCATCAAAAATGAATTCCTTGTGTTTGTTTTCCCTGAAAACAATACCACACAAGCCCTAGTAGCATTAACTGATCTTTAAAAAAATAATCATAATGGTTCGTAATTCGCCCTCTTCTATCCCCTCCCCCCGCGCACATGGGACGAATCTGATTTCCCTCCCAATCGTTAAATGATCGTCTATTGGCACCCTATCCACTGGTATAAGATTTATGTTTTTTACAAGCAGCGCACAATCACCAAGGTACTATCTTTAACTAAAAGACATTATGGGCCTAAAATGTGGAAAACTTTCGTCTACCCATACAAATTTCGATCTATGGTAGCAGATTGTCCAAAACGCAGATTAGTGTTAGAAATGAAGCAGTTTACTGTTGACCCCAACATAATTCTCTCAGGCAGAATTTATTTGACAGGATGATAAGGTATCATGAATTTAATGTAAATTAAAATTATCCATAAAAAATCATCAAAAAAAATTTCATACACTTTTTGACATTTTTGTATAGTAAAATTTAAAGTACCTACCGATTTTTTTGGATTTTGTTATTGAAGTTGTCTCATATAGTAATAGAAAAGCAAAGTTTTATCGACTAAGAATTTAATGCATGAGTCTTCATACAACGATCTGCTTCATTTCCTAGACTAGATTGTCCGAAAATTCTATGGTCCAAAACGCAGATTGTCCTGACGCACTTCGTCCAAGTCGCAGTTGGTCCAAAAGCGCACGTTTGTTTGTTTGCAAAGTACCTACATAAAGGCTGTCATGCGTAAGGTTACTGGATCAGCCAAAAAAACTTTTTGGAAAAGTTCTTCAGGTTGTTTTTCTACGTTACAAACAAAAAGGGTCCAAATATTACCTGGTATATGCATAGCTCGTGTGGTGCTAATGGTCTGAACAAAGCCTGGACGAACATCGAATTTTAGGGTCGAATTGATAAATCCCGCTTAAGTGTGACATTGTCCTTAAGGGGCATCTTGAGGTGTTGTATTAATTACTAAACAGAAATTGAGTAGCTGTCATCGGAGCAATTATCACTTGAGTGTTAAAAACACACTCAATAATTTATAAACGAAACTTAACTCAAAATTGTTGATGCTGTCAAATAGTGACGAGTTGAACTGTCAGGCTCCATTATTTATTTATTAGGAAAGAAGAAACTTTAAAATGAACGTTAACAACATTATTAGAAGCAAAAACAAAACGCTGTCATAAATTATTTTTGCTCTTTTCACTTGATAGCTTGAGATTGATATTTGGATAGTAGTTTATTAATTAGCAAGATCTTGAGATGCTAATTGCATCTTGTTAAATAAGTTAGCTGACATGGTCTTGGGGAAGATTTTGAGAGAGATTTATCAATACGGGCCTTAATGTCCGTAAGGATTGAGGAGCCACTCTCGATTTCAAAGGGCAGTTTAGTAGCATACCAGCTGACTTTCGTGCTAGCTAAGATGCAGTCAGCATCAAAAATAGCTATATTTCGTCCATCTTAAGAATGCAGTGAGTTATCGCTTTCCGCCGCTGGTAGCCTAGCCCCGTAACCAATCAGGTCGCTTAAAATTATAAAGTCAAATGCACAATGACTAACTGAAGGAAAACCTTCGAAAGAAGCGGTTGTTTCCTTTGTGTGTTACCTAAAAAACTAAACAAAAATATATGTTTTTTGCATTTTAACTCCGTTGTGAATACACCTTTACCCTGAATTTGCATTAATGACATTGCATTCTTAACGCAGAAGAACTATAAGCATTTTATTTCCACACATTAAAGGTAACCATAACTACCTACATCATTCCATACCATGAAACGTCCTCTGCAGGACAGGGAGCTCCCGAACCCCAACTCCACCAAAAACCGCGTAGTATTTTGGAGCAAATTTAATAGTAACCACGCTTGTGGTGAGACGTTACGAGGTGTAGTGAGATAGTACATTACACAAAAGGATGCTGCTGTCCATCCTGCGGTTCATAAGCCCTTAGTCCCTTGAGCGCTACTTAGTTGCCCCTTACAACACCCACGAGTAGAGATGGATTAGACATTATTAGTACCTCGCAGGTATACTTTCAGAAGGCGTTAAATTATAATTTAACTAGTAAATCTATCATCATCATCATCATGTCAGCCGAAAGACGTCCACTGCTGGACATAGGCCTCCCCTAAAGATCTCCATGACGACCGGCCCTGCGCTGCTCACATCCAGCGGCTTCCTGCGACCTTTACCAGATCGTCGCGTCGGTCCACCTTGTCGGCCTGCCAAAGCTTCGTCTTCAGGTACGTGGTCGCCACTCTAGAACCCTCACGCCCCATCGGCCATCGGTTCTTCTTGCGATGTGCCCTGCCCACTGCCACTTTAGTTTAGCGATTCTCAGGGCTATTTCAGTTACTTTAGTTCTTCTGCAATTCTCCTCAAATCTATATAACTGGTAAATTGTAAACGGCAAATTATAAAACAATCTAATCTCGCCCAAATTAACCTAACAGCCCTTGAAATTACAACAATTTACCTAGTTAAATTGCAAGGATTGAAGCCGATTGACAAATTATAATTTGACTAGGTAAATTATAAATTAACGCCTCATACCTACATCACTAATGTTCAAATTATTGTTGGCTTCCTATAAAATAAAAGGTGTTCACCACATCTTGAAAACGTTTGTTGTGTTCTTATTATGGTTATTATGGTCTTATTATGGGATTATTATGGTCTTTTTGAATGTGGCACTATATGGAGAGTTGAAATAATCTTTGACGATGATTAAGGCTGTGCGATGACTGGCGCCGGCTCTGAGTAGAGTATATTCTGTGACTGAGTACGACCTTTTTTGCACTGCTGCAGCACACATATACCCCAATCGGGTACATAGGCCGCGTCCCCATCAGGCTCACAATGAGCGGCTAACTGTTTGTCTCCCATACGTACCCTCCCTCCCAAGAATTAGCGAGCGCTTCGCGGCTAATACGCTACAGTTCGCCGCTAAGTAAACATTGAGTTAGCGATCCATACGTGGCTCAAAGTCAGTCAGCGGGCAGTCAGCCGCTCACGCCTAATGGGGATGCGGCCTTATTAACATGTATTTTCTATAGTTCCTACTGCTGTTATTATACTTATCAGTCACTATTTCTGTTCTGTATTTTTAAGTGATGTCTATACTATGTGTGCGTTTGTAAACAAAATAAAAGAGTTATCTATCTATCTATGACTGTGCTATTCACAGCCACACGGGTAAGATCAGACAGTATAGGTAGCAATTAAACGCAAAACTCCACATTGGCTGCTTTATCGCTTCCAAATCCTACAAATCTTAAGGGCCGTAGTTATTTAATGAGTTTTTAGTTGTAGTTTGATAGTTGTTACGACTTTGAATAGTTGGAGCATGGTTGGAGCCATTCAAGTTTAGAGCAGGAACAAATTAACGACTTAATGTCTTCTAAATTTCGTAATAGATATTTAGATGGATTTTGAAATGGTTAGGTGTCTTTGCGGATTATTTAGATACTTAGCTATTAATCGTATGTCGTGTCTGGTAAAGTGGGTAAAACCTTTAGTCAGATTGAGTGTAGTTGGTTTAGCTGTGACAGTCAGTATGGCTTTCGCCGGGGACGATCAACTGGGGATCTTCTAGTGTATGTCACGCATTGCTGGGGGGAGGCCATCGAGATATACAGCGAAGCCCTTGCCGTGTCACTAGACATCTCGAAGGCCTTCGACAGGGTGTGGCACGCAAGTCTGCTGAGCAAACTTCCTGCATACGGCATTCCCGCTGACTTTTGCTCTTGGATTTCTGACTTCCTGAGCGAACGGTCGATCCGAGTAGTCCTTGATGGCTGCTCCTCTGACCTCGTGGCTATTGATGCCGGGGTTCCTCAGGGGTCGGTTCTCTCTGCGACTCTTTTCCTGCTGCACATCAACGACCTACTTGGTCCTAGTATTGTTGGGTACGCAGATGACACTACTGTCGTCGAGAGATATACAGGGTGTCTCATTCAAATCGGTCAGTATGGGAAAGTCTGAAACTATAAGACATACGAAGATTTGTTCTTAGGAACCATGTCACCGATTTTGATAAAAAGAAAAACTGCATTCATACATTTGAAAAAAAAGTGTACCCATATTGTATTGAAAAAAACGGTGGTCACTTCGAACACCTACTATGATAAATTAAAGTATGTAAAAACAATGCATTTTATTCATTTTAGACATCGTGTTTCATAGAGACATTTACTGCTTAAGACCTACACAACCGTTATTTAAACAGAAAAACTGTAAGCTTTTTTTTCAAAACTACCGGGTTCGATTCCCCAGCTGGGTACACTTTTTTTTTTTCAAATGTATGAATGCAGTTTTTCTTTTTATCAAAATCGGTGACATGGTTCCTAAGAACAAATCTTCGTATGTCTTATAGTTTCAGACTTTCCCATACTGACCGATTTGAATGAGACACCCTGTATGTTAAGCGCAAAAGGCAGCAGTGACGAAATACGTTCTTTGAGAGAGGCCATGGTAGAGCATATAAACTCAACCTTAAGTCTTGTCTCCGACTGGGGTGACGAAAATCTGGTAAGTTTCAACGCCACCAAAACGCAGGCGTGTCTGTTCACCGCCAAAAGGAGTCCGTTCAATCTGGCTCCTACTTTTCGAGGTACAACTGTACCAGTTACCGACAGCATTGAGCTACTTGGCATGAAGTTGTGTGCAAATCTGAACTTCGGCGCTAACATTGAGTCAAAAGCCCAAACTGCGGCAAAAAAGCTGGGCATCCTCAATAAGGTTAAGCGTTACTTCACTCCTGGTCAGCTTCTAGTTTTATATGAAACCCAAGTCCGATCGTGCATGGAGAATTGCTGTCACCTTTGGGTTGGCTCAGCCAAATACCAGCTAGCCGCACTTGACTCGATAGATCGCAGAGCCAAGAAGCTCGTTGGTGATGAGATGCTGGTGAAAACCAAGTTTCACAGTCTGGCCCACCGTCGCAAAGTTGCATGTCTGTCGGTCTTCTACAGATTGTACTTCGGAGAGTGTGCTCTAGAGCTCCACGAGCTTATTCCACCATCTCCCTTCTACCATCGGGAGTCCAGACGCACCGCAGGATATCACCCATACTTGGTTGATATTCCGCACATTCGCACAAAGCGCTTTGAAACATCTTTTATAGTGCGCACGGCTAAAGAGTGGAATTCTCTGCCTGCGTCTGTGTTCCCGAGTTCATATAACCCGAATCTATTCAAGTCGCGAGTGAATAGGCTTCTTCTGGGTAAGCTCGTTCCACGTCGACCTCATCTCTGTCTTCAAGACTAGATCGAGGTCAAGAGTAAGCCCATTTTCAATAATAAAAAAAAAAAAGTTCTTAAACTCAAAAAACTTCCAGTCCTGCGTTGCTGGCCTGGTCTACCAATCATCATAAACATATCGTGTGGGTCGTAAAGTCGATGACCGACCTCACAAACCCTGGTCACAGAATAAAGTAATAGTACTATCATACAGAGCGGACACACTCTTCCCCCCTTGCAATCTACCCCGCACCCCCGCGTGCAACCGCCCGCCAGATTCTCGTGGTCCTTCTGAGGGTCTTTTGTACTATACAGGGTGTAAGGGACAGCCTTCCGAATACTGAAGGGGCATGATAAGTCAACGACACTGAACAACTTTCAGTGAACAAAACATTCAGGAAACAAAAAAAAAAATGGCTTGTCCGTACAAACTGCCCGATCAAGTTTACAATTTATTTATTTAACTGTTTATTGTACACATAAAAATACAAATAAAACAAACATTTATAGAACAGACACAACAGGTGCTGCTTATTTCAATTTGGAAATTTCTTCCAGCAGACCTTGGCAAGAGAAAAGACACTGGAAGGGGCAGATAAACGTGCACAATTTATAAAATAACTACTTATACACATATACCTAAACTACTACGATATATAATAAATATAAAAATAATACTGAACTATACTAAATAATAATAATATAAAAATCATACAGACAAATATACACATATATGTATATCTTTTATATATATACCTATATAATATAAACAAAAATACATACATACATAAATAAATATATGGATCACTTAGACAGAGAAAGGTAATAATCTTTTACTCGTTTTTTGAAGACAGCGATAGACGGACTGGACAATTTGGTATGGAGACGATTTTTTTTTCGTTTCCTGAAAGTTTTGTTCACTGAAAGTTGTTCAGTGTCGTTGACTGATCATGCCCCTTCAGTATTCGGAAGGCTGTAGGGACAGCCTATACAGGGTGTAAGGGACGGTGTACCGAAAACTGAAAGGACGTGTTCAGTCGATAAAACTGAACAACTTTCCCAAAGAAACATTTCTGGGAAATGAAAAAAATTTTTGACCTTCCCATACAAATTGCTTACTCTGGTCGAACAGTTTGTATGGAGGGGTCAAACATTTTTTGTATATGCGAGCCTACACGACCTTCCAATTTCAAATTTTAAATTCGCACCCGATGTATGTACTGTCCGGGGTGTGTCCTGGTGTCAGATTTGTTGAGCCGCCAAAGGCCTCTGACGTGGCTTATTTATGGTATACTTTAAGAGCCGTGACGAACGGATTAACATGCCTTCCGAAGCACGGAATCATCTAACTTATCGGACAATCAGGTGATTCCTCCTGCCATGTCTTAACTAAATTGGGGAAGTTACAAAATGTGAAAACTTTGTTATAAAGTGGTTCCTGGCCAGGACGAATTTACTATCAATTGTTAGTTCATCAAACGTTGTAACCTTTCGTGGAATGGATAAATAAAAGAGTTCACGAAAAGGTGTGACGTTTTTTTATCAAACATATTGCAGTTAAGAAAAATCTCTCTTCAATTACAGGGTTATTTTTGGACCCCTGGCCAAATTTTTGTATGTTCAGAATACGAATCTGTACAACTTTCCCAACGGAACGTGGGACGAAAATCGAGAAAGAATTTTGGTCATCCCATACAAATCTTAGCGAATAAAACTTTCAGGAAATGAAAGAAAACTCGGCCTCTCCATACAAAATTGCAAACTTCATTGGACAGTTTGTATGGAGAGGCCGATTTTTGTTTTCGTTTCCTGAAAGTTTTGTTCGCTGATAGTTGTTCAATTACGTTGACTGCTCATGTCCTTTCTGTATTCGGAGGGCTGTCCCTTACACCCGATATTTTACATACCTACAGCTGGTTAAAAATAAATATCCACATTTTTATCACTTTTTGGGGTAATGAAGTAATTTAGAGTTACTTTTTAGGGTTCCGATACCAAAATGGTAAAAAAAGGAACCCTTATGGTGCGACTTTGTCTGTCCGTCTGTCTGCCATACTTGTATATCTCGGCAACTACTCATGCTATGAACTTGAAATTTGGAATAGTTTTAGAATACAGTTGCCCAATTTAATTAAACATGAAATAATAAAAAAAAAGTTATGATTATTGATGTAAAGGGGGCCCAATAGGGGGGGGCCAAATCTCAAATTGTCGCTACTAGGGGTGTCATATAAAAGGGCTTTACTTGTGCATTCTAAAATTTGATTTTGTATTTTTTACGACGCTCAGTTTTCAAGTTATGATGAAAACTGTCAAAAACTTCTCCGAAGTTTGTGAAAGGCAAAATCTGAATTAATTACAGTCGATAGAAATTTATGTAAATATTGCAGCAAAAATAAAACGATCTCTCTAAGTTGAACAGTTTTTTAGAAATCTGCAAAAAACCTTTACAAACAAATTTAGTTTTGCGGTCCTAAAAATTGACTTTATTGCTTCCAAAAATACTAAAGGTATATCGGAACCCTCGGCGCGCGAGTCCGACTCGCACTTGACCGGTTTTTAGGGTCTTTACCTCAAAATAAAAAAAAACGGAACCCTTATAGGATCAATTTGTTGTCCGTCTGTCTGTCTGCCTTTCAAGACCCTTTTTCTCACGAACGAAAAGAGGTATCAGGTTGAAATTGATAACGAATATTAAGATACATACACCACACAAGATCTGAAAATTTAAATTTTTACAACGACGCAATCAAAAGATATGGCTTTTTATGTCCTCATCTCCATACATTTATGCAAAAAAGCAAACCTACAGGGTACTTCCCGTTGACCTAAAATTATGAATTTTGGAAAGAAGCAGACCATGCTTTGCAACAGTACAAATAAAGGGAAAGTCTAAAATCATTAAATATTTCAATTTTTCTCACAACTAATAGTAACCAATTAAGGTGATCTGCCGTTTCAAGAACTTTTCTATAAAAGAGGGGTCAAGTTGGATGGACGAGGAGTTTTTAAAATCAAAGAGCAAAGGCTTTTAGTATATCATATGGTAGATAGGTACGGAACCCTTAGAGCGCGAGTCCGACTCGCGCTTGGCCGGTTTTTTTAAATTATGAAACACACATTATAAAAACTCTAATACACTCAAGACCTTTCTTCTTTTGAGAAAAATAGTGACAGGCACAGTGTCAACGAATCAACTTTATAGACTTTAAGGGCACTGCTTGTTATCCTACGTCATCGAGTACACGAAATTTGCAACTTTGTAGCGATAGTAGTGGCCTACTAGGTCCACAAAACTTTAGTCTGCCAATCCGCAACCTGGCAGGTTTTGTACAGTCGGAGCGAAAAGTGGGTTCGTGATATAGTACACGAATGAAACCTATTCATGGAAATAGAAGGTACCTATATATAGGGTGACTTTTAATTAGTTCTTGATAGAAAAAGGTATGCATGTACTCATGATACTGAACAACTTTCCCCAAGGAACATAGGTCGAAATACGAAAATCAAGTTTTGACCTCCCATAGAAACTGCATCAGCTGATAGCGCATTTTATATGGGAGGTCAAATTTGGTTTTTCGTATTTCGACCTATGTTCCTTGGGAAAAGTTGTTCAGTATCATGAGTACATTCATATCTTTTTCTATCAAGAACTAATTAAAAGTCACCCTATATAAGTAAAACACAACAGGTCTGCCTTGCATCCTCATGGCAGTAATGACTGTAGCTATGTGTGTAGTAAGAAATGTGAAAGTAAGCAGTGAACTACCCGCTACTTACGCTACACAATTTTTTTGGAGTGACCGTTTGCTAGATTTGATAGTCTACTTTTTTTAGAAATCCATGCAAATGAAGTCGCGGGCGGTCGCTAGTTTGTAAATAATACCGGCACTTATAAAAAACTCGTTGATAGGATCTTGTCTTACTAACAAAAAATAAAATCATCGACATCGTGTGTCGATATTATTTTGTTCGATCACCTCCCTAATCGTCATACAAGAAATCGGCCGAGAAAACTACGTGCACATAACCGATCTTGTTAACTCGTCTCAAAAAATTGTGATTTGTCTATTATCTTATGGATTTGAGTGTGTATTTGATATTGTTAGCTTTGGCAAAATTATCGATACATCGAAATATGAATTTTCTTCTCGATTGATATCGTTACTATTTTGAAATAATCGAAACGATATATATATATCGATAAATTTTTGCTCATTGCCCAGCACTAGCTTAAGTTCACGCGTAACGCGGTGCACTAGCGTACTTTGCGCGCCGTTCATCGAAATTGTATGAAATTCAATGTCTGCGCGTAACGCGGCGCAAATTACGTGACGCCATTTACGCGCCGTGTGCACCGGGCCTAAGGGTCTCTGAGCTAAACCGCGGACAGACAGACAGACTGACAGACGGACATGACGAAACTATAAGGGTTTCTTTTTTAGTACGGAACCCTAAAAATGCCAGTGATATGTAAACCGTGAACTATTTAGAAAATTCGCTCAAATCTAAGAAGGTCAAAGCCAAGCCGTTAATGTTCCAAGCACACATTTCTTGCGGGCTGGTCCGCGTACGTCCACAAAATCACGGTCCGTGGGAATACCTTACAGGATGAGTCATCGGCCTTTGGCGGCTCAATTTTTTCATCTTCCCATACAAAATGAGTCGATCATGTGACCACTTTACTACGAGGAGACGAAAAAATTTTTTCGAGTATAAATTTTTTTTTCTTCGGGAAAGTTGCTTGTTTTCATGAGTAGAATCACTGGGCTTCCTCTTTAAAACGAATAATTTACGAATAATTTAATAATTTACGTTACATCTTATTGTATAAAGGTCTATGTAAGATAGTACATAATATTTGCCCTTATCTTGCAGGAAACTGTTAACCATTCCGCTAAGTTTCTGACAACGGGAAGGGATTCTAATTAATTATAACTTTATTGCTTAGGGTGTATGCGTACGGTCAACTGCCCGTCAGTGGATATATTTGCAACTTTATTACCATGCCATTAAGTCCAAAGTATTTCTATCAAAGTGCTTTGAGATATTGAGCTCAGCAGCGATATCTTGGATAGGCCTGTTGGTGTGGTTGCTAGTGCTTCTGCTTTCTGCGTCGTTGGGCCCAGGTTCGATTCCCGCCCATGGCTGTTAGGTGAACATGGATTTTTGTTTGTGTATCTGGATGTTATTTATCTGTTTATTTAATTCCACGATACCCATATTACAGACCTTGTCTGATAGTATCAGATGACTTTATGTGAATTGTCTGGAATTGTCCCTCAATTTTATTGTTTTGACGTAGATACTCGTACGTGTATGGTTTCGTTTTGGGGGATCATTTCATGCAAAGTGGATATATAGGCCCTCTGGCGGCAATAATTGGTACTACAACGAGCTTTGGATGATTGACAGGGTTAGGAAAGAGTGTTAGTGGAAGGGCGGTGAAGGTAAGGGGGGGGGGGGGGGTGATTAGTCGTGGGTTGACTGTACCTACCTACATGGACGTATCCACGTAAAACTTACGGCCGTGTCCATGATCCGCCAAGCTTGTTTGCTTTTACTCTTCTCGCTTTTACAGATTATAAGACAGCGGGCTTCATGGGCGGTGGTGACCACTTCTCATTTGTCACATAAAAAAAAACACTTTTCGCTCCGACTGTACAAAACCTGCCAGGTTGCGGATTGGCAGACTAACGTTTTGTGGACCTAGTAGGCCACTACTATCGCTACATAGTTGCAAATTTCGTGTACTCGATGACGTAGGATAACACGCAGTGCCCTTAAAGTCTATAAAGTTGATTCGTTGACACTGATTTATGTTTTGAGTTACAAAAGACAAAAACTGTCCAAGGATTCTAAAGTAACCAAAAACACATCGGGGATGTACTATTATAGTCGACATGAGTTGCGGCTGGCACAATGAACCGCGGTGGTTATTGACCGCATTTTGGTGGTACGATGCGCAGATGGATGCTGCTGCACTCTACTGTCATTCTAATGTAACTACCTAGAATCCAATCCAACGCTTAAAAATGTATTTGCAGCCATGATGCATTAACATTCTACTTATAAAGGAGGCGGGCGAGTTAAGGCGATCTGTTTTCCATACAAAAATGCATTCTTACGTGGGACATAAAATTCTGTTGAAAAACGAACGAATACTGCTATTTTTAGTTAAATTTTTCGCCAATTAATACAAAAACACAGTTAATGTACTAAAAGTACTATTTTTGTTAGCAATTTTTGGTTCAATAATACGATTGTGGGCGTGCTGTCAAAACTGTACGGTTGTGCTTTGTGTTCATGTGTGAGTGATCGTACTCATGTAAACACGGACTGACGAGAGTAATTGACTTTAGTGGACATATGGAGATATATTTCTTATCGAAATTGTTGTTAGGCGTTGAAGTTGTACGATGAAATTTACGCGAATCAACTTTTTGCACATATATAATTGGTACTTATTGCATTAAAAAATAAAATCTTATATTTGCAGCAGTGGCTCCATCTAGTTGCGTTCGGGGCTAAGCTGGCCGCAACAGATCACCTTGAGTGAGTTTGTATCTGCTTTCGACCTACTTCTTGTACATAATCTGTGAACATTGTGTTTACTTTTTGACTTTAGAGTTTATTGCTTTACGGCGGCGCCACCATAATGGCAACAAAATGTTATGCTTGTAATATGGACATTAACTCTGTTCAGTTCTTGAAGTGCAATAATAAAAAGTGTAACAAGATCTATGACTTGGATTGTCTCACGATCACACCGCAAGCTTTTACTAAGATGTCTGACGAACAGAAGAAGATGTGGTCTTGCCCTGCATGTATTTCTAGTGCACCAAAATCGAACAACACAGCCACTCCAGTTAGGAACTCCTTTAATTCTGATTTGAACAGCTCCTCCTGTAATGATGACAATAGAAACGTAAATAACGTTCGTGGAAATCGCTCTCAAAACAACGCAAGTCAAGAAACTGTTATAAATCTGACTACCATTATGAGTGAGCTTCAGCAGTTACGTAAGGATATAAAAGAACTGAAGCAGCAAAATTCTGAAATTGGCCTTTTAAGAACTGAGGTTGAGCAACTTAAAGATCAGTTGTCTTCAATTCCTACAACTGTATCTCAAAAGCTGGAGAGTCATATTTCTGAGATCCAGGCAAAGACATTACATATTTCAGAGCTTACGTCTACAATTTCTGAGTTAAAATCTCAATTAGATGTACAAGAACAAGCAAACATGAGGAACGAGTTAGAAATCCAGGGAGTGCCGGAGCAAGACACGGAAAACCTGCAACATTTAGTCCTAGTCATTTCAAAGAAATATGGGATTGACTTGTCAGACCAAGATCTGGATGGCGTATGGAGAGCTGGACTGAAGCAACCCAAACATCCTAACACCTCTCGTACAAAGTCGTGGAAACCACGCCCGATCGTAGTAAGACTTCTTCGGCGTGCCAAGCGAGACGAGTTGATCAAGGCCGCCAAATTGCGTCGCAATGTTACCACAGACGGTGTCGTCCCCGGTCCGCCTGAAAAAATTGCCATTTACGAAAGGCTAACTAAGTACAACAGGTACTTATTTCGTGAAGCAGCAATCCGGATTAAACAATATAGCTTTAGCTATCGATGGGTACTTAATGGATCTCTGTACGTTCGAAAGGCTGACAAAACTCCAGCGATTCTCATCAGATCCTTGGAAGAACTCGATGCCAAAGTGGGAGTCGATAAAGGCACTGAAATCTGAAAGAATGTTAGACAAAAGTAATTTCAAATGGCTTTCGTTCAACTTTTTAATCTCATTACTATGTATTTTTCCTGTTTTAAGTAATATTTTTTGTAACTTTACACTTACACTTCACCCTTTTCATACACACAACATACCACTGCAAGAATACATACACATACTATTATTGCTTTGTCCCATTTTGGGCTTGCTTCAAACTGCTATTTTCTCTGAAATTGGGTTCCATAGTACTGATTTTGTGATTGCCTGTACAGTAAATGCTAGTATCCAGGCATCTCTGCAACAAGGTCGAACAATTTTTGCTTCTGCTTTGCCTCTCAAAATTCACTATCGTGCTTTTAAATGGCGACGATAAATTTAGATACTGTCTGCGATATTGATAATGCTTTTTCAATTAATTGCCAAGAGTTCGATCTTCTTGAAGACTGTAAATCTGTACTCAATGATTACAATTTTAAAGTACTTACCTTAAACATTCGCAGCATAAATAAAAACTTTCCTTTATTTTTGACGGCTTTAAAAAGACTTGACATAATCTTTGACGCTATTGCTCTTACGGAATGCTGGTTACCATGTGCTCAATGTATAACTGGTCAAATACCAGGCTACACTGCCTACGCCACTAGTAAACATACTAATAAATGTGGCGGCGTTACCGTGTACGTTAATCAAAAATGGTCCCCTACTGTCAAAGAACCAGACCTCAAAGAGGGAGAAGGATTGCTCATCGAATTCACAGATTCAATTGCGTTCTTAGCTATATATCGCTCCCCTTCTTTTCTTTCCCTGGATGAGTTTCTTGGCTCCCTAGACAATGTGTTGCAAACCCTTAGCAAGCATGCGAATGTTCTACTAGGTGGTGATTTGAACATTGATATCAGCAAGCCATCTAGATCAGGTGATTACCTGAATCTTCTTGCGCAGCATGGCATGCTCCCAGCTATATCAGTACCGACTAGGCTATCGTCGGGTTCTTGTTTGGACCACATATTTGTGAGATACAGCTCAGAGCGAATACAAGGAATGGTTGTGCATACAGACATTACTGATCACAGTATTGCAATGTGCGGTGTCGTATGCTCACAGCCAACCTCTAATCGCTTCTCTCGGATTATTACTATAATCGACTACAGTGCAGTTGCTGAAGATCTCAAAAAGGTAGATTGGACTGTGATTATGCAGGCTACTGATGTAAATACTGCCTCTCGAGATTTTTGCGATGTTGTTGGTAGTTGCGTCAATAGGCACACTACAAAGAAAAAGGTTAGTCACTCCAAGTTCATAATCAAGCCTTGGATCACGCCAGGGGTGCTAAGATGTATGCGTCATCGTGACCGATTACATTTGGTATGTAGAAACGACCCAGAAAACAAAACGAAGCACCTTGTTTTCACACGGTATAGAAATTTTTGCACCACTTTGCTACACAATTTAAAGTCTGCACATGAAGGGAAAGAATTATCAGAAAATAAAAAGTATCCTAGAGCGTTTTGGAGAACCGTAAATAAAATCACAAACGTACCCGAAAAAAGTAATAACTCTGCGTCAAAACTAATGTCGATCTCGGACGACGTTCAGGAGTCCGTCAACCAATCCAACCAGTACTTTGCAAATGTGGGCGAAAAATTGGCAAACCATCTTCTAAACGATATGAATTCTACACAAGAACATATAATAAACGACATTAATCTAGGAACTCCGGTGCCACATTCTTTCTTCATGCAACCGACTGATTAATTGCTGCACTGAAACGGAATTCTGCTGCTGGCTTTGATGGTATCGGTACAGCAGTAGTAAAGGCAATAAAAGATGCAATTGTATTTCCACTAACACACATTATCAACCTAAGCTTATCTACTGGAACCTTTCCGCATGATTGGAAGCTAGCTCTAGTAACGCCTATACATAAAAGTGGCGATAAAAAATGTCCAGAAAACTATAGGCCAATCTCACTGCTTGGAGTGTTCTCTAAGATTCTTGAGAAGATAGTTAACAAGCGTTTGACTGGATATCTAGAGTCGTATGGATTACTCTCTGCAGACCAGTACGGATTCAGGCAGGGAAAATCCACAGAAGCTGCGGTCATGAAACTGGTTAACACAGTGTCGCGAAACTTGGATGAGGGGCGCAAAGTTGTTGGGGTTTTTCTTGATTTGGCTAAGGCGTTCGACTCTGTTTCAATACCGATCCTACTGAAAAAGCTAGAGCATCTTGGAATACAGGGTCTACCGCTTGAGTGGTTTAGGAGCTACCTTACAGAAAGGCGTCAATGTCTTAAACTTGGTGAACATATCAGTGATCAGTTGCCTATAAATTTTGGAGTTCCTCAAGGCAGTGTTTTAGGCCCTACCCTTTTCATTGTCTACGTAAATGATATTCACTCTATAACACCTAAGGACGCCACAACCATCTGTTATGCAGACGATACAGCTATCCTCTTTCATGCGGTCTCCTGGAAAACTGCTTACGAAAAAGCTAAACAAGGTATAACTCGAATAAAATCGTGGCTTAACAGTAACCTTTTAACGTTGAACGCTTCCAAAACTAAATTTGTCAGCTTCCATAAAACTTGTGCTTCCCGCCCAGATATACAAACACCAATAAAGGTACATTCATCGTGCAATTCTCTTCAATGTGCTTGTCCAACTATTGATAGAGTCTGCTCGATAAAATATCTAGGTGTCACTATAGATGAGCAACTAACATTTGAGGCTCATATTAACACTACAGCTCTAAGAGTTAGGAAGCTTATGCACGTGATGAAATCGTTACGGAGCGCCGCTGATAATCAAGTCTTGCGGCTTGTTTATACAGCTCTGGTAGAATCCATTCTCAGCTACTGTATTGCAGCGTGGGGTGGAGCTGCGGCCTCTTATATGTTGATCTTGGAGCGAGCTCAAAGAGCAGTGCTAAAAGTCATGTATGGGAGACCGTTTCGACACCCCACGGTCGAGCTTTACCAGGAGGCACAAGTCCTGAATGTCCGTCAACTGTACATCACAAAATTAGTAGAATACACCCATCGTAGTGTCTTAAACTCTATTCAATACTCTATGATGCTAAAACAAAGAGTTTTTAAACTTGGGTCGGTCTCTGTTAGATCTCGTTTTGCCCAACGTTTCTTTGAGTTCATGTCTGTTTTTGCTTATAATAAAGTTGCAAAATTATGCGAGGTTAAACATTGCACAGTCCCACAAGCAAAGAAGCTGGTAACCAAATATTTATTGACCCTTTCTTTCTCCCAAACAGAAAATATTATCAAGCCGTTGATCTAATCCCGTAGTGCCAGTATTTCGCTAACACACACACACATCACACTTATACTCACTCACTCACACACATGTCATCTCATAGTATTTTTTGGTATTATTATTCTCTTTCTCTTTTTCTGTTTTTTTATGCAATATAAATTATATTCTACAAGATCTGGAGCATCTAGGCTATTAAATTGTAAACTGTCTTTTTCGTTAAAGTTTGTTTTAGGCTGCCCACGATACAGGCTTGACCTAGTGTGGGAGTCAATGTTTTGCCTTATGGAAAGTTACCAATCTCATTGTTTTATTTTTAGATGCTATAAATTGTAACTTTATTTGATTAATAAACTATTTGTATTTGTATTGTAGTTGGCTGTGTATAGACTTAAGTCTCTTAGTATAACTTATTCTTACTCTTCTTCTTCTTCTTGCCTTTGTACACTGCTGTAATTTGTTCCAAATAAATAAAACAAATAATAAACTAAAAATGATACAACCAGAGTCTATTTGACGGAAAGTGTACGAGCACGCTCTACATTTTATTGTATTAGGTATTTTTGTAATATGCTGACTTGCTAATGAAGCGTTCGACATGTAACCTAATCAAGTGTGTGTAATAAACGCTCTCGAAGCAGACGGACACAATAAGTTTTCCTTAACATCCCGTATTCTTCGATACATACAACTACATCAACATTTGCAAGTGTAAGGGCAAACTGCTCTTACATTTTTTGGTCCTTCGAGCCGGATTGTGACTGTGGACATCATCAGTTCAGCGATCTGCGAGCTACAACATTTTTGTGACGTGTGATTTGTGCTTCAAACTTCGGTAGCGAATCGGTCCGACTGGCCTCCCAGAAGCGGGAATCACCAGTTTGATTGAGAAGGAATATCGCACATACCGAGGCTAGAATACGGTCACACTGAACTACCAACATCAACAGGCAAACAGCCACCTCAACAGGCAAACAGCCACCTCAACAGGCAAACAGCCACCTCAACAGGCAAACAGCCATCTCAACAGGCAAACAGCCGCAACAACTACTCTTATTGAACATCTTCTGCAACAATGGAAGAAAAACTGGAACAGTTCCTTACGCGCCAGCAAGTCATCGCCGAGGCCATAAGGAAAATCGGAAGCAACTTCAGCAAGGATAGCGCACACCGCAAAACATCCAGCTACTTACAGGTGAGGTTAAACTCGCTCAACACTCTTTGGGAAGAGTTTGACTTAAACAACACTGTGCTGCAAGGCCTGGAAGACAAAACAAACGACTACTTTACCTCCCAGGCTTACCAGAGGGTTCAAGCTGACTACGAGCTCATCCGAGAGAAGCTGATAACATGTCCGCCGTACGACGCCACTGGCAGCAAAAAGAACGACGAGACTGAAACAGGAGGTTTGTCCAAGTCGGATGAACTATTAACACTGCAAAGTACCAACTTTCGAGCGTTTTCTCGTTTACTTCGCAACCTTAACATCGACAACCTCACCGACAAATGGGATATCGAAGACAAGCTTCAAACACTCCAGTCGCGGTGGAAGGCCATCGACGACATACACTGGCAAATCGATAACATTTTGATCGGCAGCAACGTTAAGTATGAGATGGAGTTCTCGACAAACGAAAAAATTTATGAGGAATATAAGCGACAGCTCAGTCGTAAACTGAACAACACCATACAACTGAATGAAAGTGCCCCAAAAATCGAGATACCCATTTTTTCCGGCAACTACACCCAATGGCCAACATTTTTAGACCTCTACAAGGAAGCCATTCACAACAATTCTGCTATCCCAAAAGCCCGTAAAATGCAGCATCTGAAAGGCAAGCTCAGGGGAGAAGCCGAACGCATAGTGCAACATTTAACCGTTTCGGCTGATAACTACGACTCATGTTGGGAAATTCTCAACCATCGGTATAACAACATACAGTTGCTTTTTACAAAGCAGATGCAAACCTTTATGAGTCAACCGGCCATTCAACAACAAAACGCACATGAGCTTAAGCGGTTACACGACACCAGCCAAGAAACAATACACGCCATCCATAATTTGGGAATAGATACAACATCCTGGGACCCGATACTCGTTCATATCTTGACCGGGAAATTGGACTCTCAAACCTACACCGATTACATGGAAGCGCGCAAGTCACCCAGAGAATTACCAGATTTTGAAGAATTTATTCAGTTCATCGAAGGCAAGTTTACGGCGCTCGAACCCGTGGCCAGGAAGAAACAACCTGTAAATCCTAACACCAATAAACAAACAAACAAGGATGCGCCATCAACATCGTCCTCCGGGCCTAAGGATTCGTTCAACAAGTACAGACATTACTCAAAATCGCACCACGCTAGTAACGCAAGAAATTGTCCCATCTGTAAATCAAATCATCTTTTAATTATTTGTAAAACATTTCAAGAAATGTCGCCGGAAACTAAAATAAGGTCGATTGCACAACTCGACATTTGCAAAAATTGCTTGTTTTCGCACAATGGAAATAAATGCAATTCTAATAAACGGTGCAAGGTCTGCAATAACGCGCACCACACGACTCTACACGACGTGATACGCGACACCGCTCCTATGTCGTCGTCGGGGCAACAAACTGTCAATTTTACGAACAACCAAACTTCGAGTTCGCAACGTGAAAGCAAGGCTCATCACGTGTCTGGCAACTTCAACGAAGTCTTGCTTGCTACGGTACAACTAAAAGTAAAATCAGCCGATGGAACCTATAAAATATTGAGATGCCTTCTTGACCAGGGGTCGCAGATTAACATTATGACCGAGTCTGCCGCGCAACGTCTCGGGTTACAAAGACACAACCAAAACTCAACTGTATCGGGAATCGGCGTAACAACTAATCAGAGCAACGGCACCGTTTATCTCGACTGTGAATCAATATACGGTGACTACAAGTTCAAGACCGAAGCGCTAGTGATGGTCAAAATGCTCAACAATCTACCAAACTACTCGTTTGAGAAACAAGATTGGCCTCACGTGCAAAACATCCAACTAGCCGATCCAGATTACAATATGTCGAGAGGGGTTGACATCTTACTCGACGCCGGGGTCTACGCTGACATAATTTTGAGCGGCATACTTCGAGGTCCCATCCATGCGCCCATCGCACAACAAACTAAACTAGGGTGGGTGTTAGTTGGAAACACTAGAACATTTAACTGCCATGTGGTGGTAAATAACGAAGATATTTCTCGCTTCTGGGAGTTAGAAGAAATATTAGATGGAAAAAACTCCATAACAGCCGATGAACAATATTGTGAGACCCTGTATAACAGTACAACACGACGACTCGAAGATGGGCGATACGAAGTCAAAATTCCCATGAAGGAGAACTTCGAGCAACAACTTGGAACATCCAAGCCGCAGGCAGTCGCACAATTCAGGCAATTGGAAAAACGCCTAGCCAAGGATGAAAATTTAGCAGTGGGTTACAAAAACTTTCTCGACGAGTACATAGCCCTTAATCACATGAAACTATGCACAATGCCAACAGAGCCCAGCTGTTTTCTTCCCTATCATGGAGTCCTCAGGCCTGACTCTTCTACCACCAGGCTCCGTATAGTTTTCAATGCGTCAGCGAAAACTAGCACGGGACAAAGCTTAAACCAGCTAATGGAATGCGGCCCCAACTTGCAACAAGACTTGCAAAGCATGATCTTAAGATGGAGAACTTTTCGTTTTGTCTACACAGCTGACATTGAAAAGTTTTATAGGCAAATCCGCATCCAAGAAGAAGACCAACAATTACAGAAGATAGTTTGGAGAGCCAACTTTTCAGAACCACTGAAAGTCTACCAACTTAGCACCGTAACATATGGCACTAAGTCGGCACCTTACTTGGCTATGCGCACAATAAAACAGTTGATCAAGGACGACGGCGCTCAATATCCTTTGGCGGCACACATACTCGACAACCAACTCTATGTTGATGACCTTCTTGGCGGGAGCAACGACTTCATAACAGCTCAAGAAGCCCAATATCAACTTATAAACATGCTGAGAGGTGGAGGATTCAACCTACGAAAATGGGCTAGCAACAATACAGCTCTGCTTCAGAACTTAACCGATGACCTAATTAACCAGAAAATGTTCGATTTTAAAGACGCAGAAACGAATAAAACATTAGGCATAAGTTGGAATCCGCACACTGATCAATTTACGTTCAAACAAGCGCCACTAAGCATCTCGAATGACGTCATCACCAAGCGCATCCTGCTATCCGAAATCTCAAAACTATACGATCCTCTTGGCTGGCTATCTCCTGTCACAGTAAAGGCGAAGCTCCTATTTCAACAAGCGTGGACCACAACCCAAAATTGGGACGAACCGCTCCCGACAAAAATTCAACAAAATTGGGAACAATTTCGGCAAGAAATGGCGTGCATTAAAAACATAGCTATACCCCGCTGGATAGGCGACATACAACAACCTATTGAGCTACACGGGTTTTGTGACGCCTCAGAGAGGGCTTACGGCTGCGTCGTTTATTGCAAGTCCATTGATGAAAGAGGTCAACCGATGATTCAACTAGTGGCGGCAAAAACTAAATTAGCCCCGCTTCAGAAGCCTATATCGCTGCCACGTCTGGAGCTATCTGGTTCACATTTACTATCTCGGCTTATGAAAAAGGTCATAGATACAATAAACTCACAGAAAGTTACCGTCCACGGGTGGACTGATTCGATGGTCGTTTTGGGATGGCTACAAGGAGACGTCAATCGTTGGAAAACATTTGTATCTAACAGAGTTACACAGATAACAGAAAACATGCCTGCGTCATGCTGGAGACATGTCAAGTCCGAAGAGAACCCAGCGGACTGCGCCAGTAGAGGTCTCAGCCCTTCCCTCATCCTCAATCACACATTATGGTGGGGCGCGCCATCTTGGTTAAAAACGAACAACATACCTCAAAGAGAGATTTTTACAACATCAGAGGAAGAACGAAAACAAAAACAAACATGTACAACACAAGTAAAGGCACCACTTATCGAGGCACTTCTAGAAAAACATAGCTCTATGTATCATGTAACACGAATACTGAGCTGGGTGATGCGCTTTATAAACAATGCACGTGACGTAAAGCAAGCCAAGCGAACATCGTATCTAACGACATTGGACATAGAGCTCGCTCGAAATGCGATCGTCAAAACAATACAACATATTAACTTTGCCGACGATATTGATCAATTACGAAAACATAACAAGGTGCGGTCGAGCAGCAAAATTTTGAATTTATACCCTATTTTGGATCAACATGGCATACTGCGAGTTGGCGGGAGGCTGCGTCATGCTAACTTAGATGAATCTCTGAAACATCCTATGATTCTGCCAAACAATCACAAGTTAACAGAACTCTTGATCGACCAGGCTCACAAACAGACTCTTCACGGTGGCGCCAAACTCACACTGTTACACTTGAGAAACCAATACTGGATACTTGGCGGTCTGAAAACAGTTAAAAAACAATTAATTAAATGCATTACGTGTCACCGCTTCAAAACACAACAAAGTCGTCAGCTGATGGCGGACTTACCTAAGCCTCGAGTTACACCATCGCGCCCTTTCACTCACACTGGTGTTGATTTTACCGGCCATGTAGAAGTAAAGGCTAACAAGGGCAGGGGCATAAAAACACTGAAGGCTTACATCGCGATCTTCGTATGTCTCTGCACCAAGGCTGTCCATCTGGAACTAGTTTCAGATCTTAGCTCGGTTACCTTCCTGGCTGCGCTAAAACGACTCTGCGCGCGTCGTGGTACTCCAAGACACATGTATAGCGACAACGGCACAAACTTTGTCGGCGCAGCCAAGGCACTAACCAAGGAACGTGAAGAGGCGCTTGAGCTTTGCGTCAACGACAGTCTCATTACCAACATTTCGGAATACGGAATCCAGTGGCACTTCAGCGCCCCCTCGTGGCCAACAGCTAATGGACTGTATGAAGCTGCAGTTAAGAGTATGAAACATCATCTGAAGCGTGTCCTTGGCGAACAGAAGCTAACCTACGAGGAATTTACGACGTTGTTAGTACAAATAGAAGGGTGCCTTAACTCGCGGCCACTCGTCGCTTTAACAAATGACACAGATGACGTGGACTGCCTGACGCCTGGACATTTCTTAGTTGGAGGCCCAGTTTTAGCACCACCTCTAGTTTTTGAAACCGACAGAACAAGCTTAACAACAAAATGGCGACTAACAGAAAAGATGTACATGGATTTTTGGAAACGATGGTCTAAAGATTACCTTCAAACACTGCAAGTCCGAGGCAAGTGGCAAACTCCAACACGAAACATAGAAGTGGGTGACATCGTGGTTGTGAAGGAAGATAACATCCCTCCTGCGAAATGGCTCCTAGGACGAGTAACAGAAACTCACCCCGGAACTGACGGTCTCGTACGTGTCGTCACGCTTAAGACGAAAAACAACACCATGAAAAGACCCATAACAAAACTGTCACGCCTACCCATTGATCACGAAAATCAGAGCGACCACAAGAGGTCAGAACAGCAGGCAGACGACAAACAGTCATCTGAGTCCAAACGACAGTCGAGGTCAAAAACAATAAAAACTACTGCCTTCACTACTTACCTGAACGTACTTCTGGTCTTCCTGCTTGCGTGTGTGGCGCCATCTACAACGCAACTGGTCAAAGTATCTTCACTCGACCCCGCACGGCTTGTGTACTTCGACAAGGTCGCAGATATGCAAATTGTACCCCGGAACTGACGGTCTCGTACGTGTCGTCACGCTTAAGACGAAAAACAACACCATGAAAAGACCCATAACAAAACTGTCACGCCTACCCATTGATCACGAAAATCAGAGCGACCACAAGAGGTCAGAACAGCAGGCAGACGACAAACAGTCATCTGAGCCCAAACGACAGTCGAGGTCAAAAACAATAAAAACTACTGCCTTCACTACTTACCTGAACGTACTTCTGGTCTTCCTGCTTGCGTGTGTGGCGCCATCTACAACGCAACTGGTCAAAGTATCTTCACTCGACCCCGCACGGCTTGTGTACTTCGACAAGGTCGCAGATATGCAAATTGTACAAGAAGACTGGAAAATGGTAGTTTATTACAATATGACCACCTATTGGCAAAGCGTGGATGTTGTTGAGCAATATATAAATCACCTACATGGACTCTGCAAACGAAAATTAGTATATCTGACTATCGCGACACAATTTGAACACGAGCTGAACGAGCTGAAGCACTACAATGACATCTTGAGGTCAGAGCATGGAACACGCAAAAAACGAGGTTTAGTCAATGGGATCGGTTACATTGCCAACTCATTGTTCGGCGTCCTTGACGACAGGTTCGCTGAAAAATATAGCAAGGATATAAAATTACTTCAAGGCAACGAAAATCACTTACTCAATCTCTATAAACAACAAACTTCTATAATAGAAGGAGAGTACAACCTTTTGAAGAGAAATGAGCAAGTAATGAATCAACAGTTCCTTCTCATCAACAGACACCTACGAGAAACTAACGAAGTTATGAAGTCAGAACAAGACGCAGCAATGTACATTACAGCCACGGCATTTTCGGCCAACATGATACTGGCAAACTTGCGAAGAGTTCAGGAATTACTATTGGACTTAGTCACTGACGTGCGCAACGGCAAGGTCGATACACATTTACTGAAACCTGATGCCTTCCAAGACCAGCTGAACATAATATCGGGCCAAGTCCCTAAAGGATTATCTTTGCCATGCATAAACAGCAACAAATGCACTCGTGATATGTACAAACTGGCGAGAGTGCACGTGAAACTCATTGAAAACTATCTCTTATTTGAAGTAAAAATACCACTCGTCACAGATGAACAATACGAGTTATCAAAAGTGATATCAATACCTAACATCAAAGACGATAGAATGGCACGCATTATTCCTACAGCAGAATACTTAGCCGTAAATCTCCAGAAGGACTTACTCATTCCGCTGTCACAAAACGAATTTTCATCCTGCGTACACGTGAACGACAATCAGCTGTTGTGCGCTATAAACATGCCTATCTATGAAATAAAAACAACAAACTCCATTTGCGAGGCGCAGATAATAAGCAATCAGGCAGCGTCCAGTTGCCGCACAGAGGTGTCAAGTTGCAGTTGCGAGTGGGTGAAGTTACACAGTCGCGGCGCTTGGTTTTTTGCTTGCTGCGAGGAATGCTCTATGCGCATTTTTTGTCCAGCTGGCGTTACGTCAAAACAACTAAGTAACACGGGTATTATCACCTTATCAGACGGATGCACGTTACGTGGAGATCACCACCTCATTCACGCACACTACAACTTACATAGCGAGATGAAAATAGGAAATGAGGAATTTTATGTGCCAAAATCTGGAATTAATGATTTAATAACGACAAACAACAACTTTACTCTAGGAAACATGCATCTAGAAACGCATGAAGAGGACTTTGACAAATTGAAACGGAAAATAGATTTGTTGAAGGTACAGCAAGAAATGGCAAAACTTAACTCCATAGAAGGATATAAGCACCACTACGTTATGTACGGACTTACGACGTTTTGTGGAATATCCTTTTGCATCTGGTACTGTCTTAGAATTAAAACAAGATGTAATAAATCAAAACCTGACCCTAACAAGAAACAGTCGGACGAGACAGAGATGAGAGAGATTAAAATCCAACGTACGAAACCTATCGAAGAGCGGATGGAGAAACGGGTAATTGAGGAACCCACTGCGAAACCCAAGGTCACCAAGGTGGATCGCGCTACATCACCCATTCCGCGTCAATTACAACAATAATATAATTGTATTTTTAACTGAATTTTACATATTTTGTCTTTTACCTGAAATTTATTGCTTTTTTGTCAATGGCTTTTTCATCTCTTTTCTTTGTAGTTGGCAGGATGTACGAGCACGCTCTACATTTTATTGTATTAGGTATTTTTGTAATATGCTGACTTGCTAATGAAGCGTTCGACATGTAACCTAATCAAGTGTGTGTAATAAACGCTCTCGAAGCAGACGGACACAATAAGTTTTCCTTAACATCCCGTATTCTTCGATACATACAACTACATCAACATTTGCAAGTGTAAGGGCAAACTGCTCTTACAGAAAGAATAACATTGTTTTATAAACTTGTTTTTTTCTGATAGCTAGAGCCGATTGCTTTTGACATAGCTACAAAACGTGTTGGCAAAAGTAGAATAATCGAAAAAAATATATTTTGGTTATAGTGTATCCCACAATTTTTATCAACGCTATGACTATTTAGTTCTGTGGAGTCTTGCAACTTCAGTAAGCCTGTGGGCTTACGTTCCAACTAGAGTTGCACCTGCGTCTGTGAGTTGAGATCTTAGCAAATACTCGTAGAGTAGCTTATACAGAGTCTTAACATACATTTTTACGTAAAATTATTTCAAACGCTCCAGAATTGGAAAACAGAGCCACTCCCTCCACTCCTCAGTTTGCGGGGTTAATCCCATATGACCCCATTCCCAAACGCCTCCGTGGCATTTTTCCCCAGTCTTATTCGCCCCAGATAAATTTTATTCAGACAAACCGCAACTTTGCCGCAACTATTCGATAGCCTGGAGCAGGTTTTGAGATCATGACTAACCTAACCTAACCTAACCTAGACAATTTCCATGGACACGCAAAGAAAAAATGAAATGGAATGGAATGGAACGGAACGGAACGGAACGGATCGGATCGGAACGGAACGGAACGGAACGGAACGGAACGGAACGAAACGGAACGAAATGAAACGAAACGAAACGAAACGAAATGAAATTTATTGTGGAGCACAGGTATGTAAGATGTCGCAATAGAATAGAATAAGTTCAGCTATGTCCCGCCATACAGGCATACAATACAATGTTATACCTTAATTACTAAAATTAATGTCTACAAGTCATAATTAAAAATGTCAATACAGTGATTATAAAATATGAAATTAGTTTTGCATCACAGAACTCGTTTTGCATCACAAAATTGTTGTAATATTTTCATCATAAAATCCCATTAAAAGTCCAGTGTCGGACATGGAGCTCCCTCCAGAGTTTCAGAGCAATATGCATGCATGATGCATGGGGAAGAATACCACAGTCACCAAAAATAGCGGTGCGGCTAGCACCATGGATCGCGGTTGTTAATAACTGCAGTATGTAAGATGGTACGCGTGGCAGCAAGGAAGTGGAAAAGAAACTAGTAAAACCTGAACTTTAGCTAAGTTACAAACGCCTGTAAATTGGATACCTGCTCAAGTTCAATGTGTTTAACTAACGTGCGACCGTGTGTACGATACGCAGAAGGACGCTGTTGCCTATCCTCCGGTTCAAGACCCTTAGTCGCCTTTTATGACACTTAAGGGTAGAAATGCGGTGGAAGGTAGGTACTGTTCTTAGCCAGCATCTCACTCATAACAGCCTTACATTACACTTCATATTATAAAGGTGAAAGTTTGTGTGTTTGGATGATGTTAGGGTTCCGTACCTCAAAAGGAAAAAACGGAATCCTTATAGGATCACTTTGTTGTACGTCTGTCTGTCTGTCAAGACCTTTTTTCTCAGGAACACGTGGATGTATCAGGCTGAAATTCATATCAAATACTCAAGTCTACTGTTCCTTGGAGCTGTTAAAAAAATCAAACTTCTAAGTCAACGCAATCAAAAGATATCTATAGCCGTTTATGCCGCAAATTTTCGACACTCGCAAGGGAATCAATACCTACAGGGTACTTCTAGTGAACTCAGAATCTTGAACTTTGGTACGAAGCAACGTCTTATAGTACAGACTAGCTGTGCCCGCGGCTTCGCCCGCGTGATATTCAGACAATGTGCAGTCTCTCCCTCTCCCCGTCCCTCACCCTCTCCCACTCCCTCTCTCTCTCTACCTCCATCCCACTCCCTCTCCTTCTCCCTATCCCTGCCCCTAACCCTACCCATACTCCTATCCCTATGCTTACTCCTATCCCTATCCTTAACGTCGTCTTAACCTCTATCCCTATCCTTATATAAACATAGAAACGACACCCATATTGATTTTTAGACATTTAACCCTATTGCACCCTAATCCCATCCCCAGAGGATGATGGTATTTCACGTCCACCACCTTAGATTTCAAAATTGTTGTAGTTTTCGTAATCAAGGACCCGATAAACCATACAAACGATACCCATATTGGTTTTTAGACTTTTTCATCCCATTTCCCTCTCTCTTTAAGGGGTTGAATTTGGGGTGGAATTTCAATAACAGTGATGTATGTTCCACAGAATTACAACCCTAATGCCTACATAATAAATTTAGTATATATTACTTTGAAATGAAGGAGTTTCAACTTCATCCCCCTTTTCACCCCTTAGGGTGTAGAATTTTCAAAAACCCTGAGACATGTAGAACTTTATTTTTAGTCGTCAGTCTAAATACAAATTTTGTAGATCCTAACTTCAAAAATGACGGACTTTCATACAAACTTCCCTTAGGGGATGAATTTTGAAAAATTCTAAAACACGTACTTTTTAATTTTTTACCAAAACAAAACAAATTTCTATAATTCTACCTTTAAAAATAAAAGACTTATAAACCAACATACGGAAAAAATATCATCCCGTTTTTCTCCCCCTTTTAGGGTGATTTTTAAGAAATGCTAAAACACGTGTTTCTTTATTTTTTACCAAAAGCTCAAAAACAAATTTCTATAATTCTACCTTTAAAAATGAAAGACTCATAGACCAACATACGGAAAAAAAATCATCCCCTTTTTCACCCCTTTGTAGGGTGATTTTTAAGAAATACTTAAACACGTGTTTCTTTATATTTTACCAAAAGCTTAAATTCAAATTTGTGTGAATCTAGCTCAAGAAACAAAGGAGTTTCATACAAACTTTCATCCCTTATTTCACCCCCTTGGGAGATGAATTTTCCAAAATCCTTTCTTAGTAGGTGGTTTTAACGTGCAAAGAACCTGTGTACAAAATTTCAGATCTGTATCTATAGCGGTTACGGCTCGGCGTTGATGAATCAGTCAGTCAGTTAGGACATGCTCTTTTATATATTTAGATAAAGGGAAAATTGCGAAATGCATAAATTTTTAGTTACATCATATAATAAAAATATTTTTAATGTTTTTAAACTTACTACCCCTTTCCTCATGACATGAACGCGTAGAGGTATTAATTTGAAATTCATATCAAATCAGGTCAGGTCAGTTCAAGTCTGAAAAAAACCGGCCAAGTGCGAGTCGGACTCGCGCCCTAAGGGTTCCGTACCTATCTACCATATAATATACTAAAAGCTTTTGCTCTTTGATTTTAAAAACTCCGCGACCATTCAACTTGACCCCTCTTTTATAGAAAATTTCTTGAAACGGGAGCTCACCTTAATTTGTTATTATTAGTTGGGAGAAAAATTAAAATAAGTACAAGTATTTAATGATTTTAGACTTTTCCCTTTATTTGTACTGTGAGACCTAGCTTCTTGCGAAATTTCATAATTTTAGGCCTGCGGGAAGTACCCTGTAGGTTTTGCTTTTTTGCAGATGAGGACATAAAAAGCCATATATTTTGATTGCGTCGTTGTAAAAAATTGAAATTTTCAGATCTTTTGTGGTTAATGGACCTTAATATTCGTTATCAATTTCAACCTGATACCTCCTTGTTCGTGAGAAAAAGGGTTTTGACAGACAGACAGACGGACAACAAAGTGATCCTAAAAGGGTTCCGTTTTTTTATTTTGAGGTACGGAACCCTAATAATATCTTTAAGCAGTCAACCTAGAATCTTGAAATTTGGCATGAAGCAACGTTTTCTGACGGTTATTTTCTACGCAGATTTTGACGCCTTCGATTCGCACGCCTTCCCCCCCTACCAGCCGCGCTTACCCCCGCGACATATTTTTTGACTTCTGCGATTTAACGGTCTCAGCCAGAGTTATTTAGTGGTCTCCTTTAAGAATTGGCCCAAACAAAAAGTAGTCAAATCCAGAACGGGTCATAATATCTAGTAGTTTTGAACATAAAATTGACTTTTACCGGGAAAAAATTGAGGATTTCCTTGGGAAAATGTGTTTCATTAATGTTTTACAATAGATCCACGCGAAGGAATTCGCGGGTAACTGCTAGTTATGTTTCTATGAAAACATCAGTAATCTTCGATTAATGACTTTTCCAAGCCAAGCAACAAAGTTTCCACTTGTATCGACATTACATGCAACTTCATTAATAAAATGACGATAATAAAAAACTTAATTAGAAGTTAAACTGTAAGGAAAGTGGGTCCTCATTAAACGTAAAAAAGAAAAACGCACAATTAAAGATCTTCTAAATATGGCTTGGTGTAGAATTTCATTGACTAATGAGCGGGAGAAGCATTTTGCTCTTACGATTGCATTTTTTAGATTATTATTATATTTTATGTGTAAGTACGTATATTTTATTTTGTGCATAACATTAAGTCTAAATTTTGAGAAAGGTTTTTTGGGGTGGGACTAAATGCTGTTTGGACTTCCACCTCCATGTCGACTTTTTTCTTTATATCAAAACAGACAAACGAGCAGACTGCCCACCTGATGGAAAGAGTCACTACCGCCCATTTACACTTGCAACACCAGAAGAGGAGATGCTAGTGCGTTACCGGCCTTTTAAGAATTTGTTAACCTGCTTTTTCAAAGCCCCCATATCGTAACTACTTGGGAAAACCACAGGGAGAACTGCGTTTCACATCCTAAATGATGTGGATGGAACTTCTCCCAGCGGCGTGTGGTGCAGTGGTGGAACTGTGCACAGGCACCAGACTAAACAGTTCCTCAGAACACTCCCCGTTGTACAGACGGTACAGAACAGACAAGGAAGCAATGTCTCTTTGTAGACTTAGTGGTTCCATACCGTCGGTGAGCATAGGATCATCGACAATTCAAACTGTCCTCTTTTGGATGCGATTAAGTGGGAGGAGTTGGTATTGGGGCGGTCCAGATCAGAGGTGGGAGCAGTACTCCATGTGGAGCCGGACTTGTGCTTTATTCAGTACAAGTCGATGATTCGTCATGAAGTACCGCCTCGCTCTGTTTAGTACTTCAAGTGTTTAAGAGGCCAGCTTCGCTCTACCTTCCATCGCGGAATTAGACTTCGCTTAAAATGTCGACACTGAGAATCTCGATGGTCTTTGAGATCTTAAGAGGGATGTTCTGGAATGAGGTGCTGTTGCAAAGGGCATTTCCTTCAAAGACAACGCGAATACCTGCGTTTTAGTAGGGTTGAATTTAAACCAGGTTATTCCTGCCCCACTCAAAAGCTAGTTCCAGTGACGATTCGATTTCCGACACAAGTTTTTTTCTGCACTGTTCTACTTCATCCCGAGGAATATTGGGCCGACCCGTATAAAAGGCGTCACCAGTACTATCATCCGCATAGCAATGAATGTTGTTAGTACGCAACTTATCGTTAATATGAAGGATGAACAGAGTCGGTAACAGCACCGAGCCTTGCGGGACGCCAGCAATCATTACAGCGGTCAGGACAGGGAGCTTCCTCCAAAATTCCAGCAAAAATGCGTCGTATTATTTGGAGGAGAAGTACCATATTGATCAAGCTTGTAAGCGTTGCGGCTGGCATGGACCGCGGTTGTTATTGGTACGATACACAAAAGGACGCCGCGTTCCATCTTCCAGTTCATAACCCTGTAGTCGCTTCTTACGACATCCACGGGTAGAAATGGGTTGGAGTCCCTGACTAAAAACAAAAGAAGACAACGAAATTGATAATTTTGTGATAAAGAAGATATGAAAAGTCTTGATTGAGTATATTCATGTTTTGAACTGAACTACAAAATACAAGAACTGTCAGTGTCAACTGTCATTTTGTATAACCACATCGTGGTTTTAATCTATTTTAATGGTTGTTGTCAACAAGTCGGCGACCGTGTAGTTGAAACGGACCCAAATGGTTGCAAACCAAGGTGACCTCTGTCGGGAGCTTGTCGCCGACCGTGTATCCGGTGTTTAAGCTTGGATGAGGGCAAGCATATTATATGTAAACATGATGTAACAGTAAGGGGTCATGTACTGCCAATAAACTACTCTATAGTTTGGCAGTTAGTGTTAGTTTAGTGAACCTACAAGCCCTAAATTGAATAAACCTTTTATTTACTTTTTACTGACGGGCTTTTCCCCGATATCCCCGAACAATATAATCTGGATCCTTTCAAGGCTAGAATGAGCAAGCATTAACAAAGTAAGCATGCTACAACTTCGACCCCATCGTCATCACATACCACCAAAAAAGTATGAGTGTTGCCATCGATATAATAGAAGAGGACCACGTAAGATCGTGGTCAAATGCTCACGTACAATAATCTAATAAAATAGCTTGTATCACATATGAAAAAACTATTCTTTGCCGGCACCACACGTGTATACTATTTATCTCTTAATCCATTAACGTTTAACAGTTAACTGTTTAACTGTTGCACTCTAGCGTCACTCACATGCAACCTCCACATTCACATTGATAGACACACACTCCACTCACCTCACACTCCAATCAACTCACACTCCACTCAACTCACACTCCACACAACTCACACTCCACTCAACTCACACTCCACTCAACTCACACTCCACTCACCTCACACTCACACGTTCACTTTCTGACATATATACTCACTTACGAGTACACTCTCATTTATACACGCACACACTCAGTCAATTATCAACTTCATGTAAGATTTAGAATAAGATTCATACCCAATTGTAGTTTAAATGTATTAAAAACGTCAGTTAACTTCTACGGAAGAGCGATACTTCCAGGCCTTGTCCAGCTTAAAAGGAGGTATCACCCCTAATATCAAAGCGCACGACAGTGCGCCGGCCAAGTTCTAAGCAGAGGCCGCGCGCACACCGTGCACTATTTACCCGGACCGCTTCGAGCCACTCTTGACCCCCCTGTATCTTCTTACCTGATTAATAGATCTGGATGAAACTTTACGGCCATAATAACACCATTTAATATACTTTGAATAAAAAGTTTCAATATTGTAGCTATTACAGAAAAAAAGTTATAGACGTGAGAAAATTGAAAATTTTTGTACTCACTGACTCACGTATTCACTGACAGCTCATCAAAATGTTTGACCATTTCTAGAAGACCTACAAAGCTGAAATTTGGCATTTAGCTAGTCGTCAGGGTAAGAGTGTTGGGAAAATTCGAATATTGGAAATTGGTCAAGTGCGAGTCGGGTTTTAGTCAAAATTATGTATAAAATGTTCGTAATACTTCTCTAAGACCTGAAAATCTGAAATTTGGCATGGGGATAGTCGTTAGCATTAAAAAAAGTATAGCAAAAATTTGAAAATTATAATATAATTATAAAGTATAGCAAAATTAAAATCACAAATTATAAACGACCTATTAGAGCACCTATGATAAATACAGATAGTCTTAAAGATAAATCAACATGTCTTGCATTTAACCTAGAGCTAAATAATAGATTTGCAGAGTTGGATAAAACAGTGGGTATACACACGGACTGGGAACAAACAAAACAAATAGTCAAAGACGTAGGAATTCGAGTGCTGGGCAAGAAGAAACGACAGGGAAGAAGGAAATGATGGAAGAATACAAGGTGCTAGCTGAGCAAGACAGCAGATGGGATGAAAAACACCAAGAAGCAAGAAAAGACCTCAGGAGGGTAGTGAGAAGAGCAAGGAGGGATCGTCTGGCAGGAATACTACAAAACATTGAAACGTTAATAAGATCGAACGAATCACGTAAGTTCTACCATGAGGTAAGAATAGTTAAAAAGGCATACCAACCTATCACACAACTCCTCGAAGATGAAGAAGGAAACCTTGTCTCGGATCCCGAGAAGCAGATAACCATGTGGCGCCAGTATTTTCAGCAACTCCTTAACCGCCCACCGGTTACCAACCAAACACCGATAAATTCAGACACTCGTCAAGACCGCGACCCTTATGAGGAACCACCAGACTTCGAAGAGGTTCGCAAAGCTATAATGAGGCTTAAAAACCATAAGTCCCATGGTATAGACAATATAACGGGAGAGATGTGGAAATATGGCGGGGGAGCAATGCAATCTCGATTGTAATAATTAATACGTAGGATCTGGGAAGAAGAGCAACAACCTATGGAGTGGAATGTTGGCATTATTTGCCCGATACATAAGAAAGGATGCAGGAAGAAATGCGGAAACTACAGAGGGATTGCGTTGCTTCCAACGGCATATAAGGTGCTCTCGTAGTCTCGTACATTATCCTCGCCCGCTTAGAACCATATGCAGAGCAAATACTCGGTGACTACCAATGTGGCTTCCGCAGAAACCGAAGTACAGTGGACCAAATGTTTCTCCTGAAACAAATTATGGAAAAACGGTGGGAATACGCCCAAAGTGTCCATTGTCTCTTTGTGGACTTCACTAAAGCGTACGATAGTATCGACCGAGAAACCCTCTACCAGATAGTAACATCTTTCCAAGTACCGAAAAAGCTTGTAAAAATGATCAAGATAGCAACGGGAACAAGTAAAATGCGGGTTAGAGTTGGAGGGGGACTGACGGAGGAGTTTGAAGTAGTGACCGGATTCAAGCAGGGGGACGCCCTTTCGCCTATTCTGTTCAATTTGGCTCTCGAACACATAATCCGAAAAGTTTTACTGATGGATGGGGGAGTAGAGTTGAACGGAAAGCACAAAATTGTAGGGTATGTCGATGACCCTGCGATCCTTGGGCAACGTGAACAAGAAGTTATTGAGATGACGGAGATACTGGAGGAAGAAGGGAAAGGTGTAGGTCTCAGAATCAGCCGTGAGAAGACTGAATACCTTCACATGAAACGATATAAAGACCCAAGAGCAAAAAGAAAAGACCTTCATGTGAATGGCATAACCTACAGGGGTGTCAACAAATTCAAATATCTCGGGTGCACGATTACTGACACAAATCAGAGGGAAAATGAAATTGACATCCGCATAGTGAACGCCCTAAGATGTACCGCAGCCCTTCACAAGGTGTTAGTGTCCAAGTTGATAAGCAGAACTAATAAAATTCGGATTTACAAAACAGTCATCAGGCCGATTTTAATATAGGGGTGCGAAACTTGGACGCTAACTTTGAAGGAGGAAAATAAACTCTTAGTGGCAGAACGTAAGATATTGCGGAAGATTCTGGGACCAACAAGAGGAGAAGATGGGGAATAGAGGCGGAGGTACAATCGGGAGATAGAAGACCTAGTGTCCGAGCCGAACATCATCGGAGAAATAAAATCTTCCCGACTTCGCTGGCTAGGACATGTGGAGAGGATGGGAGAGGATCGAACCGCAAAGAAAGCTTATCTTGGCCAACCTTCTGGGCGTCGTCCGGTGGGGCGTCCAAGATACCGCTGGAAGGATGAAGTCGCCAAAGACCTGAAAGAGCTGGAAGTGCCCATCTGGTCAGATTTGGCACAGAATAGAGACGAATGGCGTACTTAAATGTCGGAGGCCAAGATCCACTTCGGGTCGCTGAGCCAGCGAAGTAAGTAAGTAAGTATGAAAATACAAACAACGTTGCGATAGTTACTATAAATATAATTGATATAGCAAACTGAACAAAAATAAATGAAATCCCACCAAAAACATAACTGTTAAAAAGGGGGCCAAGTTCCTATCGGCTAATCGTTTGCCTAAAAAAGGGGTGAAATCCGATCCAATGCCAAGTTTAGATGCACTTAAATATCGATCACTAGCTGTTACCCGCGACTTCGTCCGCGTAGATTTTATAAAAAAAACAGAACTCGGAACTTAAGTGAAACATATTTTGCGGAACGCTTTTCCTTCTTGATCCCTACGTAAAAGATGCATTTGTACTTATCCAAGTTGAATGCTATGTTACTAAAAATTTAATTATCTTTTGATTTTAGTCAACTGGTAGGTAGTGTGGAATTTTCACTGTCAATCGTTACAGCCGAACTTAAAAAAGAAGGCTCTCCCCTTCCCTTTCCCTCCCCACCTCCCTTTCCCTCCCCACCTCCCTTTCCCTCTCCCTCTTTCCCTCCCTCTCCCCCCCATCCCTCACCCCCCTCTTTCTCCCTCCCCCTTCGCCCTCCCTCTTAGTCTCCCTGTCGCACTCTCCCTCTCCCCCTCCACCCCCCTCCCCCTGTCCCTCTCCATCTTTCCCCCTTCCTACCCCTCCCCCTCCCCCCCTCCCCCTCCCTATACCTCCCTCCCTCTCCCCCTCCCCTCCCTCCTCCCTTTCCCCCTTCCCCTCCGTTTCCCACCTTCCCCATCCCCCTTCTCCTCCTCATCACTCCTTCCCCCACTCACCCTCCCCCCTCCCCCCATACCCCTCCCTTTTCCCCTTCCCCTCCCCAAACCCCCTCACTTCCCCTCCCCCACCCCTCCCCCCTCCCTTTTACTTTCCCCCTTCCCCTCCCCCCATCCTCCCTCCCTTTCCCTCCTTCCCCACCCCCTACCCCCCATCCACCTCTCCCTCCCTCTCCCCTCCCGCCCTCTTTTCCCCCCTTTCTCTCCCCCTCCCCCTAACTATTCCTCTATCCCTCCCTTACCCCCTCCCTCTCCCCCAATGATGGTATTTCACGTCCACCACGTTGGATTTCAAAGTTATTGTAGTTTTCGTAATCAGCGACCCGATTAACCATACAAACGACACCCATATTGATTTTTAGACATTTCAAACCTATCGCACCCCAACCCCATCCCCAAGGGATGATGGTATTTCAGGTCCACCACGTCGGATTTCAAAATTGTTGTAGTTTTTGTAATCAGCGACTCGATAAACCATACAAACGACACCCATATTGACTTTTAGGCATTTCAACCCTATCACAACCCAACCCCATCTCCAGGAGATGATGGTATTTCCTGGATTTCAAAATTGTTGTAGTTTTCGAAATCAGCAACCCGATTAACCATATAAACGATACCCATATTGGTTTTTAGAATTTTTCACCACATTTCCCTCTTTTAGGGGTTGAATTTGGGGTGTAATTCAAATAACAGTGATGTACGTTCCACAGAATTACAACCCTAATGCCTAAACAATAAATTTTGTGGATTTTACTTTGAAAATGAAGGATTTTAAACTTCATCTCCCTTTTCACCCCTTAGGGTGTAGAATTTTCAAAAACCCTGAGACACATAAAACTTAGTTTTTAGTCGTCAGCCTAAATACAAATTTTGAAGTTCCTAACTTTGAAACTGACGAACTTTCATACAAACTTTCATCCCGTATTTTACCCCCTTAGAGGTGAAATTTTGTAAAACCCTTTCTTAGTGCACCCCTAGGCCTCATAAGGAACCTACGTGCCAAATTTAGAATCTCTAGACCCAGCGGTTTGGGCTGTGCGTTGATATGTCAGTCACCTTCTTCTTCTTTTATATATATAGATTATCGTCTTCATCAGCAGCCACGCAGGTACGTTGAAAATAATATCTAAAACTAGCAACCCGCCCCGGCTTCGCACGGGTGCAATGCTGATACTAAATACACTACAGAAAAACTGTGAACGTTGTATATAAAAACATAGCGGCCCGCTCCGGCTTCGCACGGGTATAAAATATATAGCCTATGTGATTAAAATCGATCCAGTAGTTTTGATTTATTCATTACTGCCCGTTGCCCGCACGCGTTAAATTTGGAGTAAAACAATCCCAAAGTGCTATAGGGAAAACCGCGGCCTCAGACGCGCTATTTATAGGCACGCTCTTGCCGCACCGGGCGGCCGGCCGGTACCGCCGCAAACGCTACGTCCCGCAATTTTTAATCTGTAATATCTTCGAAAATATTCACTTAAATCATACGGTGTACAGGGCCATATAGATCTATATTAAATGAACAATGCGTTCAAGGTATTTAATTGGTTAAGGATTAATGCTATATTGGTTAAAATTGCTTCGAAAATTAGCCATTATTTGTCGTAAAAAGTAAATGACAAAAAAAAGTTATTGTGGGTTATCCATAAGAGATAGACGTATACCATCATGGACTTTTCTGTAGACCTTTTCAATGTGTACAATACTTAGTACATTATTTTGATAAAACTCGTAGGGTTCAGCCTGCGTTTGCAATGTAAGCGGAAAAAATGTAATTATTTACGACATCACATTAGAAACCTCAAAAATAACAGTACTTCTCCACTATTTAATGGATGGTATTATACATATAAACCTTTCTCTTGAATCACTCTATCTATTAAAAAAACCCGCATCAAAATCCGTTGCGTAGTTTCAAAGATTTAAGCATACAAAGGGACATAGGGACAGAGAAAGTGACTTTGTTTTATACTATGTATAGTGATGATGATGAAATACTTTTGAATTTGAACTTGGCAGGTTAATTTAATTATATAAATAATAAATCTAACTGGGGGATGTCATTTTGTGTCCATATATATTCAAATATACAATTCACAAAAATAACCTAGTATATTAGATAATAATTAATTAATAATTACACAATTAATCAAGTGTTACTTACAGCACAAAAACCTGCCAAGTTCAAATTTAGAAGTATTTCATTTTAGATATTATTTTCATCGTACCTGCGTGACTGCTGATGAAGACGATTATGATCGATATTAAAGTGCATCTAAACTTGGCATTGGATCGGATTTCAACCCCTTTTTTAGGCAAACAATTAGCCGATAGGAACTTGGCCCCCTTTTTAACAGTTATGTTTTTGGTGGGATAAGTACTTACCCAACTTTGTAAAGCGAAATAAATACTTTTTTTTTATTTGCAGTGCCTTCAACATGTTTACCCGACCAAACATCATCAAGCGGCACCAAACACTGGGTGAACGAATATGCCTTGATTCGACCTTTCCAACTTTGGTCAAACATGTCTTCGTCTGATACTTTTCTAGAGCTGGAAAATATGATGGATTACATAATGGACTGCCCTAGAGTTTATTGGCCTGCTTGTGGAAAAGACGAGGTATTTAGAATACTTTTTTTTTTTTTTTATTTATTAAATATTTTACAACTGAGTTTTACAAACTAAATATATCGCCAAACTGCAAAACAGTTTGTTGGCGATCAAATGCACTCTTTTAAAATTAATTTTAATCATAAATAATCATGCAACTTACAACTAAGACTTACAATTATTTATGTACAGTTTATGTGCCAGCAAAGGTGAATATAATAGAGGACAATATAGTTATGAAGTTTCTTCCTCAATTGTGTTTAACAAGGAAATTTTCAATTTGTTTTTAAAAACATTTTTGCTCATGTTTTCATCAGAAATTAAGGAGTTAAACAACTTTGGTATGATACACCGTCGAGTTCTGTCACCATAATAATTTGTTACAAGTGGCTCTTCATATCTTTTCCTTACTGTTGTTCTCAGATTGCGGTCATATGTTTTACTGGATGAGTGAGTTCTTTTAAGGGGCTGATAAGAGCTAAATACGCTTCACTTTAGCTGGTTTTTAACGAAAAGTGATGAATATTTGACCGTGAATAAAATATATGTGATAATTAAGCATTTTTACAAGCATATGGCCGACTCCGAAACACGATTAAATATATTTTGTACGCCATAAAAAAAATCCAAAGTTACCTCTGCTTTTTGCTTTTAAACCGTTTTTCTTAAGTACCCATTCTGATGCCAAAACGTTTACGATTAAACCCGCTCCGTTCTATCACGCGCATTCTGCCCTTTGTTAGAAAGGGAGGTAATTCAGCTCTTATCAGCCCCTTAAGAAGGCAAATCAACTTCCTGTATCATGTCATTTAACTTCTTACACAAAATTATATTTGGAAGTTTTTTAAAGTTGATAAATAGACAGCACTGAGTAACCTCCTTGAAGAAACTCACTGTTTACTGTAAGGAATTATAATATAGGAGGTCATGGCAAAATTTGAAACGATCTCCAAATTGATAAATCTTGGTATATTGGATAGAGAACGACTCTATTAAGCTAAATATGTAGGTCTGCCTGCAAACAGTGGTTAGGTTGCAAAATTATGGCGCCTGAAAAAACATTTTATCATATAAAAAAAATATATGACTAGCTAACAGGCTAAAAGTAATAACCAAGAAAGTACTATTTGTGGTAAAGTGAACTGCGTTAAAACTGACCAAATTTTCGATTGTGTTAGGGATTAATACCTGTTCTATCTTCCAATGGTTTATAGAATCAAAAATAATACCATAAGCTAAAAGGCTGAAAATTATACCCAAGAAAGAATTAGTTGTGTTCTGTTTAAAAACTGACCAAATATTTTTTCCAACAGCGTAATTTTTTTATCACCCCGGATATTTGAAGAGGTGGATCTGTCCATAAAACTGAACAACTTTTCCCAAGGAACATAGTTCTAAATACGTAAAAAAAAATTTTTTGTCAGCTGATGCAGTTTGTATGGGTAGTAGAACATTTGTTTTCGTATTTCGACCTATGTTCCTTGGGTAAAGTTATTAATTGTTATTGACACAACTACCTCATAAAATATCCAGGGTCATAAAAATATTAGGGGTGGGGGGGGGTATTCCTAAAAATATTGGTAAGGATTTATGTTAATAAGCAGCTACCTAAATAGTTAAATCTTCAAAAAATATTTTCCTTTAAAAGTCCTTATAGTCAGTTATCCCATCGTAGGATTGTCAAATCATTATTTAAAACAGCAGCACAGTTTTTGCGTTATAAACAGGGACTAGATAAGTACTGTTATAAATGCTAAAACAAGAGCTAGAGCTAAAAAAAAAATAGACCAGAAATCGCCTAAACAGACAAGATTTTTTATTTTTAAATTGTATATTTATCATTTGTTATTCGAGCGGCAACAGAAATACAAAATCTTTCAAAATTTCAACGGTCTACTACCCTGACGTTCCCGTTTTTCAACCTTGGGAAGCATGGGAAGGTTGTGCGTGCAGACCTTGATCAGTTTCATGGCTTCTTACTGTTTCAGTTTTGATTTCTTTTGGCATCCTTATAACCTATTCTTTTTTTCAGGTGACGTACGTAAATACGTGTATAATGCATGCGTTTAACGTTACGTTGAAAAGATTCGGCCCATGTCTTCTATTTAGAAGAAACTCTACTAATGAAAAAGAAGAAATAGTTATACCAAAAAAATGGAGGGTCAGCGAAACAGAGGCGAAAAATATTCGCGACACTTTCTGCCTAACCGAGAGACAGTTTCTTTCTCTTTTCTCTCCAGAAAATGAGAAAATTTTCAATTCTGAGGATTATATCGCAAAAATCAGAGAAGAGATGCCGTCCTACGCTGAATGGTGGCAAAATAGAAATTCTGGCAATAATGAACTTCCGTAACCATAAAAATTTGTACAAGATTCTGCACTTTCCAATCTTGGAATCATAGTATACGAGATAAGTTAAGCAATATCATGGCACTGTAAACTCTATACTATAAAAAAATGCTGAAAGAAGTTTTTGATATACAAAAATGGCCTTTATATCCTTTTCTATGGCTTTAATCTTCTACTATCTTCACATCAAATTTTATTTAAATCAGTTCAGCGGCTTAGCCGTGAAAGCGTTATAAATTATTGAGTTCTCATAAAAAACTTAATTCTCAATCTCACCCTCTTTTAGATTAATTTTGAAATAAAAAGTGGCTTATGTCTTTTCTCATGGATCACACAATTTTTATGCCAAAGGTCATCAAAGTCGGTTCCGCGGATTACCCGTGAAAGCGTTTTCTTTATTATGTAATTTTAAATGAAAACTATCATCCCGTATTTCCAGTTATTATAGTATATTCCAGTTTAATTTTTGCAATTAATTAAAAGAAGCATTTGTTCTTTCTCACGGTGGTTCGGACTATTTTCATACCAAATTATAATTTTATCATTAAAATCGGTTCAGTGGTTTAGCCATGAAAGCGTAACAGAGTTACTTTCGCATTATAATACCACTCGGCCACGAGCGCTTCTACAACTGACCTATTAGTGTGTTTCAAATTTTTCATTCTCCTTTGTTAAAATAATTATCGTATGATAAAAATTTCTATCATAAAGTTTGGATCCTAGGATTTACAGCGCCATCTTTAAACTTTATGAGAAAAAATTCTCAGAAAGATCGATGGAAAATTAAAATTGTTTATGGAAACCCTGTTCTTCTTTTCCTTCCTTGACATTTTACCGAAAAAATGTCAAGAGAATAAAAAAAACCTCAGAAACATCTGATCGTTTCACTTGAATGTCCGTCTGTCTGTCTGTTACACGACTGACAAACCCTTTTTGGAGTTCCGTACCTCAAAAGGAAATAAATAGTACAGCAGCACTGCACTTACTTTCTCGCAATACTCAAGGAAAAACTAAAAACCGCAAACTTAAATTTGTAATGCCATACACATAGTATGGAAATACAAAATTTTATTTACGTTTTTCCAAAAAAAATTTCGAATGAAATATAAAGATCAATTCAGAATTCAAATTGTCAAACATTAAAACAAATAAACCTCAAACGATTTCGAGTAAATCACATGTTTAACTTTTGGTAGTACTGGAACACCCTTTATATAAATTTTAACAGATCAATGGATACTACCGTAGGATACTTGCATGGAGATTTTGTTAATTTCCCAACACATGTTCCTTATGGATAATTGTTCAGTTTAGTCTACTGAGCAAGCCCTTTCAGTTTTTGGTACACCCTGTGTACTAAATTTTATTAAAAAAAAAAAACATAAAGAATATCCAGTCAGGTAGACAACCAATCCAGGACTAATATTATAGAAAATTTTAATAAACTCAGAGGAACCAATTTTGGGTAAATCACATATTTACGATTTGGTGGTACAGGAACACCCCTTATATGAAACTAGCTGTTGCCCGCGGCTTCGCTCGCGTGGATTTCGTATTTATGTTGTTACCGGTTTTCCGAAGCAATGAGATATTTTCCCGTCATTTCGGGGTAATTTTAAACTAAGGAAAAACAGGACTTACCCTGCGCAAATCAATGAGTATAATTCAAGATCCAGCTGAATTTAATATAATATACAGACGTTACTCATAAATTACTCAGAACAGAGGAACTTAGCAGCAGTATCCTAACAAATGTAAAGAGAGAGTTGAGAGACACCTTTATGTAATATTTCAAAACAGAGCCAATTCGCAGAAGTAATTGAGAAAAACTAAAACCCTCTCCCTCTCTCTCCCCTTCCTCTCCCCCTCCCCCTCCCTCTGTATCTCCCCCCCTCCCCCTCTCCCCCCGCCCCTTCCTCTTCCCCTCCCACTCCCTCACCCCTCCCCCTCCCTCGCTCCCTCCCTTTCCCCCTCCCTCTCTCCCTCCCTCTCCCCCTTCCCCTCCTTCTCCCTCTCCCTCTACCTGTACCTGTACCTGTACCTCTCTACCTCTCTACCTCTCTACCTCTACCTCTCTACCTCTACCTCTACCTCTCTACCTCTACCTCTCCCTATCCCTGCCCCTCTCCCTATCCCTGCCCCTATCCCTACCCCTAACGCCAATTTAACCGCTATCCCTAACATAGAAACGATACCCATATTTATTATTAGACAGTTCAAACCTATCGCATCCCAACCCCATCCCCAGGGGATGATGGTATTTCACGTCCACCACGTTGGATTTCAAATTTGTTGTAGTTTTCGTAATCAGCGACCCGATAAACCATACAAACAACACCCATATTGATTTTTAGACATTTCAAACCTATCGCACCCCAACTCCATCCCCAGGGGGATGATGGTACTTATTTCACGTCCACCACGTTTGATTTCAAAATTGTTGTAGTTTTCGTAATCGGCGACCCGATAAACCGTACAAACGATACCCATATTAGTTTTTAGACTTTTTCACCCCATTTCCCTTTTTTAGGGGTTGAATTTGGGGTGGAATTTCAATAACAGTGATGAACGTTGCATAGAATTACATCATTAATGCCTAAATAATAAATTATGTGGATTTTACTTTAAGAATAAAGAATTTTCAACTACATCCCCCTTTTCACCCTTAAGGGTGTCGAATTTTCAAAAACCCTGAGACACGTAATTATTAATTTTTAGTCGTCAGCCTGAATACAAATTTTGAAGATCCTAACTTCAAAACTGACGGACTTTCATACAAACTTTCATCCCCTATTTTACCCCCTTAGGGGTGGAATTTTGTAAAACCCTTTCTTAGTGCACCCCTAGGCCTCATAAGGAACCTACATGCCAAATTTGAAATCTCTAGACCAAGTGGTTTGGGCTGTGCGTTGATATGTCAGTCAGTCAGTCAGTCAGTCAGTCACCTTCTTATTTTATATATATAGATTACACAGATCAATTGATACTAGTGCAAGATATCTTACATGGAGATGCTTGGTCATGCAAAGTTTCATCAAGATTCTATTAGCCGTTTTTGAGAAAATTATAATTTTAATTTTCGTTGTATGACAGCTACCCTCAAAATGAGAGCCAGCAAGAAACCACTTGAAAACCTTCGATAGATTTGCATAAAACTCCTAAATTCAAAATATGGTGTCAATTGGACTATTCGTTTAGCCGCTAGGCCAAAGCGTGACGGACAGACCGACCGACGGACCGACCGACCGACCGACCGTCCGACCGACCGACCGACCGACCGACCGACCGACCGACCAACCGACCGACCGACCGACCGACCGACCGACCGACCGTCCGACGGACGGACATTTTTGGGAGACTTGTTTTTTATGATGTATAAGTGATATAGAACACATTTTTGAGAAAATTAGAAAAGCTTTTTTTTTTCACGAATACAATACCTTTCTCGCTCCGCTCGAAAGTAAAAACGGAACCCTTATAGGATCACTTTGTTGTCCGTCTGTCACGACCCTTTTTCTCAGGAACACGTGGAGGGATCAAGCTGAAATTCATATCAAATACTTAAGTCTACTGGCCCTTGGAGCTGTGAACAGTCATACTTCTAAGCCGACGCAATCAAAAGATACAAAGCCATTTATGCCGCAAATTTTTGAGTTTTTCGACACTCTCAAGGGAATCAAAACCTACAGGGTACTTTCTGTGAACTCAGAATCTTGAAATTTGGTACAAAGCAACGTCCTATAGCACAGATAAAGGAAAAATTGCGAAAAGCATACATTTTTAGTAACATCATATAATTAAAATATTTTTAAAAATTTTAAACTTACTACCCTTTTCCTCATGAACGCATAGAGGAATTCAATTGTAATTCATATCAAATACTCAAGTCTATAATACCTACCTTTAAGCTTAAAATCAAACTTCTATGTCAACCCAATCAAAAGAAACAGCAATTTAAGCCTTATATTTTGAAACTCGCAACTACTCGCAAGGGAATCATAACCTAAAGGATACTCGTACAAACTTCCAGTCGACCTGTTTGGGCTATTTAATTAAGTATTAATAAGTATTGTTTTTAGACATTTACTTATATATAAGTACTAGCCCATCGGCAATTTACAATGTCCCCAATTCGTTGGTCCGAAATCTGACGTTTAGGACCAACAAATGTCAGTCATATTGTCAACATTGGATGCAAATAAACTTACCAACAAAATGGAATGTTCTTAGTTGAAGAAACAATATACTCTTATTATTATTATTGTTATTTCTTATTATTGTTTTTGACTATTATCCAATTAATGAAACTGAAAAACCAGGCCTAAATCACATATAAACAGTAAAAAGTTTGTTTTGTTTTTTCCCGCCATATTATTTCCGTTCCGTGTATTTAGCACCGACCGAAGTACTACACAACGTAGTTCACGCGATTTTTCACAGATGGCGCTATTTTTTCTTGTATGGGGAAATTTTGAACCGCTTGTTCCCAAGACCCTATCTTGACTATATAAATCTATGTTTTTAGATTATTTTGATATAACTTTTTCATCGATTGCGACATTTTCAGTTATAAAATTTTATTGCTTGACATAGCCTTTTTGACACAATACTTATTTTGAATTTGACATTACGTTATGACTTTCAATTTAATTTGACATAAGCTTTTAAATTGACATTTTGATTTTCTTTTTTTTATTTTAATGTAAAATTTATAAAATTTCATGTAAATGCCTGCGAAGGCAGTTTTTAGTGAGACTAAATTTATATGTTCAACTCCTATGTACCTACATAATTACTTCACATGAATAAATGAATTATGAATTACCTAGAATCTTGAAATTTGGTATGAAGCAACGTTTTATAGCACATTCCACATTCCACACACAGAAAATTCCGAAAACCTTAAGTTATTAGTTCCATAATTTTTAGCTACATAATAAAACTTTATGGCAATAAAAATACCATAACTTTTACTTAATAAGTCGCCTTAGAGTGAAAACCTCGGTAATGCAATTTTGAGAAAAAAAACTATTATTACGTTTCTGGAAAGAAAACCTCGTAATGCATGTTCTGATTTCATTCCACTGATCATTCGGTACTCGTAACGCCATCTATGATATGTAATGAGAACCTAGTAAATACTCGCGAACTTCAGTTCAGCGTGAATACCTTGTGGCGAACGTGTCATTACATGTTTAAAAAATAATTAATCGTAATTTATCAAGTATTATAATATAATCGTGTGTTTATGTGGAGAAGGTAAGTACTGTTCATCTTTTAAGTGTATTTTTGTACAGACGAAACCATCACTGTAAGATTTGTGACTTGCTTTCTATTCTATTAGATTGAAAACCTCGTCAAGATGCAGGATTAAGTTTTTTAACCTCGGAACGTCATATACGAGGTTTTCATTCAATTTGCACTGAGAATGAAAACTACGTATGGACGCTTACGAGGTATTCATATTAAATTAGAATTCGATGAAAACCCCTTACATGAGTAAACAAGATGATGCAATATGATTATTGAGATGTATCTTATGTGTGTTATAAAACATCGAAATAATTCTAATGTCCTGTTCGGTAGCTCATATTTTACGTAATTTTACCTGTAAATTGAATGATTATGAGGGTTTACAGCTTAATTTTTGGTTATGAATACCTCGTAAACGCACATACTGAGTTTGCATGGTAATTAAAAATAAAGAGATAAACTCGAAAATGTATATACTAGCATTTCATTTTAAAACTCAATTCGTCTCCAAATTCAATGATGAGATTTTAGTACCTGTTTAATCATAATTTATCTAAAGTTAAATGAAGATTTTTTGATAGGTATTTAATTATTTGTTTTAGTTCAACATGCTGGATCCTGATGATGGCAGATATTCTCCTGAAATTGTTAAAAGCTATTATTCATTGCGAAGTGGCAAAAACTTACGTAAAATAAGTAAAGATGCAAAGATTAAAACGAATGTGATGAAGAAAAATGAGGCAAATACAAATCAGGAAGACATTTTTATTAACGAACTGGAACCGATCATTAAATCTTGTGAGCAAACACTAAATGTTTCCAAATCAGCCAGCACATCACCGTCTATAATAGTAAATGCTACGATTATCTCTGGTGTACAAAATCGAGATACGATCACGCTTGCTGAATTATGTCGAAGTAAAGTAAATTCTACGGAGAAACTAATTTCCAGTAAAGAAGCTTTTCCTAAAATGTCAAACGCTTCTGGAACACAAAACACTTCTCCTTTGTCTTTTAATAGTCAGAAAGATGTTAAACCAAACTCACTCGCTAAATTGTGTCTACGCGTGATAAATTCTGCTAAAAAAATCATTAACCTTGAACCAAATGTAACTACAACTTACGCTCATAAAGTAAGTCTAGAAAATTCATTATTTTGTTATTCCAACCTACGAGCTGATGATGAGACCTCACCTTTAGTAGACAATTTTGATGAAGAGATGGGATGTTATATAGCAGAAGAAGTAACCCTGCTAAAAGATTCAGCGAAACAACCTTCTCTTAACACTTTGTTGAACCAGGATTTGCAACAGGGAACATCAGTGTCACCAAGAAATACTTCGAATTCCGATTTGCTTCGCGAAATCGAGTCGCCTCAAAATCTCACCAGTGCTCTATGTTTTCAAGATCCAATGATAGGCTGTATTTCACCTCATTCAAATGACGGTGATTTCTCGCCTGATGACGGAGATCCCGACTACCAACCCAATGAATTTAGACATTTATCGTCTGAATCTGAATCAGATAACATAGAAATTAACGATACTGAGACTAATGGAAGAAGGCGTCGTGCAAAAAGAGGAAGACCGAATAAAGAAAATTGGATCAGCGAAGTAAATAAAAATAAACGCATGAAGGGAGAGACTTATGAAGGTCGGAGAAAGACTGAAGAAGGAAAAGTAAAATTCGATATTCGCAGAAACGAGCGTTCTATGAAATCCAGATGTGATCATACAGAAACGACTAAATACTTTCAATGTTGCAAAGTTACAGAAGAGAACAGGCAGTCAAATTTTAATGAATACTGGAAATTGTCGTGGCAAGGAAAGAAAGTTTGGGTTAAAAAGACAGTTCAATGCCAAAGTGTGTCAAGACGGAAATGTGATACCGTTAATGCACGAAGAGATTATACTTATAAGTACACAATAACCACGCCGGAAGGACAGTACACGGTGTGCAAAAAAATGTATTTGCACACTTTCGACATAGGGGAATGGACTGTCCAAAACTGGTCACGCAACGAAGCCCATAAGACTCACTCTTGTAACAGAAATAGTTCAGTAAAAGAAAAAGAAGAACAGGGAAGAAAACACTTGCGAGAATTTTTGAGTATGTTGCCAAAGTTAGAGTCACATTATTGCCGAAAATCCACAACTAAACTTTATTTAGAACGCAACTGGAACAGTAAACAAAGCCTTTACCGAGAATACTTGAACTACCTTACAGAAAAAGGAAAAGAGGACTGTAAACTCTCAAATTTCATATTTTGGGAGGAATTTGACAAGATGAACCTCTCTTTATTTTCACCTAAAAAAGACGAATGTGATGTCTGTTGCGCCCATAGAGTTGGTAACCTAAGTGATGATGATTACAATTCCCATATTTTGCGAAAGGATACGGCAAGGCAGGAAAAATCTACCGACAAAAATGTCTCTGATCCATCTGTCAAAGTTTTCACTTTCGATTTGCAGGCAGTTTTACTTTCTCCTGCACTGAACGCTTCAGCACTTTATTACAAAACTAAATTGAAGGTCCATAATTTCACAATTTTTGACCTGAAAAGTTCGGAAGGGTATTGTTTTATCTGGAATGAGTGTGAGGGAGGCGTGACCGCTGATGAATTTGCCAGTGTTCTCTACCATTTTTTGAACAATAACATTGATGACACTGTTAAGCACGTTATTTTCTGGAGTGACGGCTGCACTAATCAAAACCGAAACTCAATCCTTGCCAACGCTTTGCTTCTTGCTGCGGTACAAAAATCTTTAATCATTACCCATAAGTATTTAGAAAAAGGACATACGCAAATGGAGTGCGATTCGATGCACTCCACAATTGAACGAAAACTTAAAAACAGAGAAATCTATTCGCCAGCACAGTACGTTGAAATTTGTAAAACAGCCAGATTAACAAAACCGTACAACGTCGTATACCTGCAACATACTTTCTTCCACAAATTTAGTTCCATGCCGTATCTCAATTCTATTAGACCTGGAAAGAAAACTGGGGATGCAACAGTCTTTGATTTGCGCTGCCTCGAATACCGCAGTGATGGCACAATTTTTTATAAAAAAGTACACAACGAAGATTTCACACAACTATCTAAAAGAATTAAAATGCCAAGTCAGTCTGATAGTACGCCATTGTTATATGATTCCAGACTTCCTATTCCAAGAAGCAAGTACATTCATTTACAAGAATTAAAAACCGTGTTGCCTATTGATGTACACTCTTTCTACGACCAACTACCGCATCAATGCACTGAACAAAGACGGAATAACACTTGTACCTGCAAAAAAGATATACCGCCTGAATAATTTTTAGTATAGTTTTTTAAAGAAAATTAAAAATATGTAGTAGCTGCTATTGAACTTACTACCTTTTTAAAACATTGTGATATTGATTAAATTTAGATTACCAATTAGATTTAAGTATAAAGTAAATTGAAGACTACTAGTACTAATTCTTTAAGACTTAAAATTGTGAGCCAATGTGCTTTGTGAGGTACCTCTCTGCTGATTTTACTGATTGGAAGCCAATGTGCTATTTTAATTTTGTACTGATGATGCTGTTTAGAGAAAGTTTTATGTTTTATTAAGTGAATACTATATTTTCTAACGTTATAAGAGTCAGTAGTTATGTCTAAAACGACGAAGTCAATTATTAAGCTTAATTTCCTACTTTTTCAAGATGCTTAGGCATGATTATTTACGTTGTGATAGGAGACTGACCTTTAGATTTATTTAGATTAGATTTAAGTATAAAGCAAGTTACAGACTCGAATTGATATTATTTAAATACCTTAAGAGAGTTAAATTGTTAGCCAATGTGCTTCTTAAGTTTTGTACTGATTTTACAAATTGTTAGCCAATGTGCTTCTTAAGTTTTGTACTGATTTTACAAATTGTTAGCCAATGTGCTTTTTATATTAAGTACTGATTTTACAGATTATTAGGCAATGTGCTATTTAAGTTTTGTAGTGATTATTTTTACAGAAATGTTTTAAGTTTTTTAAGTAAATGTTACAGGTACTTTTAACGTCATGTATCATGAAAACTAGTAGTAAGTTATGTCTAAAAAGACTAAGTCCCTCCGAATTGCGAAGCTAGTTCCTACTGTTTAAAAGTATCTAGGTAAGGTTCTAAACACTGTGATTGGTGACTGACCAGGCTGTGTCCATTTTTGATTAAATAATATAAACTAATAATAGTTTTATTAATATTAACAAAAACTTCACTTGTATCGGGGCTTCTTAGTAAGAAATCAGAGATACTTACTTGTAGTGGGAATCCCTCGCACCTCCGACTTGGTTACAATAAGAGTGTTAACCAGATCTTTAATCAAAAATTTTAACTTCTTCGTATCGGTGATAACCTAGCCTATGCATTCGTTCTGTGGAGTTTTTTATAGGAAAACCTCGTAAGGAACATTTTATGTATTTTGGACAACAATATCAAAAGTATGATTGCAGACTATGAAAACTCATTCAATTTGCAAGTAAAATAGCATAAAATTGGACAATGTGTCATACAAAATTTTTATAGGACGCAGTTTTTTCTTCCTCCTGAAAAGTTACCCCTTTTGCACTTACAAGTTTTTCACTCTAAGGCGACAATATGTACCTACAGGTTCGTACGGAACCCTTTGTGCGCGAATCCGACTCGCACTTGGCCGGTTTTTTTTTCTGGACAAACTATACTTCCGTGTGTTCTATTTAAAAAATAATTTTATTACTAATATCAGAAGACTCGGGCTCTTCTTCGACTTTAAAACTTCGCGAAATATAATTTTTGTCTTTTTCATATTTACTTCCTTTAAGCCTCAAAGGTTTTAAAAAATTATCGCATCGTTTTTAAATCTTCGTACCTTTTCTGTTCGGTTAAAATCATAACTTACCAGCTTTACGCTGCATAGGAATGTGATAACATCAAATCTGCGAAGCTGGCTGCGATTAGACGTTATTACTGGTACAAGCCAGTTATGACTCGGAAACACGCTATTGTGAGTGCCAGGGAAGGACTAAGGGCGGCCTATGGGGGGCTAGTTACGTTCAACGTTCAGTATTGAAAGTTGCCTTTCGAAAACCCTTCAGATTCCCTATTGCCTGACTCTATGAAGAAACCCAGGTACTTACAGTCCGAAAATTATACATCTTGAGGGCCTGTCCTGCATTCCACAAATCTTTCCACTCGTCTCCCAATGTGAATCTGACCATAACTCGCCGTATGCCCACGTTGATTCCACCAGTTAAAACATCCTTCGCTCAACGTTTCAATTATTTTATGCTCCCATTTTTATACAGAACCATTCGAAAATACAGTTGCTGTCGGAACTTATTGACTCCTGAGGTAAAGTTAAAAATTTCCAAGTGGTTGTTCACATTAGATTATGACGTCACAGAGACACTTCTTAAAGTAGTTACCTAATAATATATTACAAAGTTCCCTTCTCTATCCCAACTAACACTATATAATATGTATATACATATATGTTTAAATATAAATATAATATACTAACTACTCCAACTACTGTTATACCTATTATAGATATTTAACTTATTATTAATTAATTAGTATCACTGGTATGAAAAGATGAGATAAGGTTTTTCATGTGTTACTTTTGTTTTCACCTTTACATAAAATTTTTGTTTATATTAAATTTTTACCAAAATCGTACGATCTAATCTCGCCCTTATGTAAACGTTATATTGTAAAAATCCGGTTAAGGCCACCCACGGCACAGGTGTTTTCCTAGTGTGGGGACCGCTGATAAAACTTTTGTAACCATTTGAACTTTGGTAAATAAATGAATTTATTATTATTATCTAGTAGGCACCTTAGCTAGGGGGACACAAAATAAAACTTTATGGCATTTATTATCATAAGATGGGCTAGCTCATCTAAACAGGCCATCTCTGTATTGGGTGGAATGAGAAATATAGCCTTAATTCATAATTCATAATTATTTATTTGACAGATATATTATTTAAAGACAGAGATGAGGTCGACAATGGAACTACCTTTGTCATAAGAAGCCTTTTCACTCGTAATTTGAATAGATAACAATTCCTTCATAGTTCGTCTAGTTTTTAGAGCGAATTAGGGAGAAACATCATTCTACCGCAACTAGTTGCCAAGGAAGAAGGAAAAATCCTCTTACACAACTGTTTGCAAAACTAAGTTGCCTAGGTGGCCGAAACGGCCTAGGATTATATAACTATTTGTGACACGTCCTTATGTTTATTTCGTGTGGTGCTAAATAAGACTTATACCCACACCTCGTAAAGGGTGACCAAGAGATTGAAACTGAAAAGTATCGTAATGTCACACTTTTCTCACTAACCACCAGGGTCAATTGTAAATCTAATAGGCGTGGTGACTGGGATACATCCCGCTCAAAACAAATCACGTATTTTGCTCTAAACTTCTGGTGAAGCTCCCTGTCCAGCTGTGGAGTTTTTATGGACTGTTAATAATACATACACACATACATAACATCACGCCTTGTTCCCGTCGGGGTAGGCAGAGACCACAGTTCTCCACCTGCTACGAACTTGACATACTTCCCTTGCTTCCTGAACCTTCATCAATCCTTTCATACATGCTCGCCGGTTTAGGGTACTTTTAACCTGGCCTTTATTCAGAACATCCTGAATTTAATAATAATGATGATGACTTTAAACCCCCTTTTCTTACTACCGCTTGAGTACGTCCCTGTAAAGTTATGAAATGCATGCAGATAGCTACCATTACAATGTAACGACAATGTGATACAATTCCCATAAGGCCCATTGTTTGACTACTACTATGTACGATCACTTTGATATGGAGGGGATTAATGAGTGGTGGGGTGAGCGAACATAAAAATTTATATGGACAGCTGGTAGTAGAATGTAAATTTATTCAAAAGATGCTATGCTATGCATTGATACCATATATGCCCATTTCCGAGATGACTTGAACGGAGACTATCCTATAAACCTCAATTTACATTCTACTATGAACTAAATATCCAGTCTTGGACTTAAAAACAAAACAAAAGAACGAAATTCAATATACGAGTATGTTACTTTTTAGCGTTCCGCTTGGGTTACAAGTATTATATGATCTGTGGCTTGGGTACGCCAAGCTGTTGTTGGTTTCAGCTTCACACCTGGATCTTACAACTCATACGATTTGATGAAGACGATGAATGTATAAATATTTCGCACACAGAAATTCTGTTTTTGAATAAATAAATAATAATAATAATAAAAAGGTACCTAATCTAATATTTAGCTATTTAAACTTAAGTATCAATAAAAATAGAAACAAATCCATTAAACCTCGGCTTAAGTCAGTTTCTTTTCCCTGGGCAGTGTCCTTTACTTTTATTTTCTGTTGTAATTTTTAGTTGTTTTTAGTGAAATGAAGAAAAAACTTTTGAACAGAAAGGCCGATTCTCTTTTCAAGTGTATAGGAATATATAAGTTTCTCAGATCGATTACCTGATTATATGCCCCTTCAGTTTTTGGAAGGCTGTACCTGAAACCCCTTTATAACTTACATAAGTATGAAATGAAACACTCTAAATTTTTCAATATTTCTTATACCAACAATATCTGATCAGAACAATCCGATATCATTACTGTAATTGTATAAAATGCCTTCGAGCATTTTTCAAAACAAATTGACTATCTGGCCCAAAAAATGTGATGACGACAGTAATCCCACTACAAAGTTGCTTATACACTGTCCTCGAAGATAAAGGTTTACTTTTAATAATGTGTAAAAAGGTTACCTACGTCTGAACGACTTATTTGAAAATTTATAAGAACTTATATTTCATAGGTGAGTATTTGAACACGATCTCAATTGATGGTAAGTGACAATGGGATCTGTGGCATGTTTGCCTAGAAAGTACCACATACACATTAGCTTTGAAAAAATCCAGATTATATTGTTCGGCGAAAAGATCGGCAGTTAGGGCGTAGGTACGTAGTTAGTTAAATTTTGAATCCAACTCTAGCTGTCAATTCTGTGATGAGTGTAGCGATTTTAATAAGCGGTTTTATATTATTCTTTTATTTCTTTCAATGGTAGAACTTGTAATATAAAAAAACTAGATTTTTAATTTTATTGTGACATGCCTCTTGGACTTTATTGTTAATATGGACGCCATTATTATCTTTGGCAACTTTGCAAGTGTACAAGGGTCTTTAGTACAGGGAGCATTATACTATGCCAATTTTTGTTGATCACCATGCCAATCAACAAATTAGAAGACTTGTCAGATAAAACTGTGCTGTGTTAGGTTGGAATAAGTGTAGATTTGGTTTGCAGAGCCGACTAGCCACGTAAGCCCGATTACTACGGCCCACCAAAGATGTCGTCGTAAAATGTCACCATCTCAGTAAGTAGCAGCTATCAGCTTACTGTTGGGCTTTGAAAGTTGCGAGGAATGTTTATCTCAAGGTAGCTTTTACTTTCTTAACTAATTCGCGAATAGCACCTTAGTGAGTACCTAGCACCGTCAAATTTTTACGGACAAGGGCCGTAGCTTAGGGCTCGTTAAGCTTTTCTATTGAAAATCTATTTCTAATGCACTGTTTTTCTCTAAGCTGTTGGTTGTCCTTATCGCACACTTCGGGAGAATTGTTGGGGTGCACCGAGACAGGAATAGTTTATACAAATACCTAATTCGCAGACTAGAATACCCTCTTATCTACAGCCATTCTACAGTTGTTTTCCAAACACAATATTTTGGTAAAAATCCCTAAAAAAGTGGATTTCCTGAAGCCGTTTTATATGGATGTACAGAGTAGTGATCGCGTTGACCTCTTCGCTCATAACGTTGATCCTTTGGAATACTCTGAGCTGAGCGTTACTCTGTCAGCGTGGTCATGAAGTCTGTTACCAGTTGCACAGGCAATCCTTTACTCAAAAAAAAAGGATGGGTTGCACTCCGGGAGTGCGGGCACAAGTGAAAACTTAAAAATAAACGTTGTGCATTTTTGAATATTTTGGAATGGTTAGAGAATAATTTCGCACGAATTGATTTATTTATCAGTATAAAAGTACATACAATATTCATATATTGCGCTATCGTAGACAAACATGACAATTTATATTACATAATATAGACAATCTGCGTCAGATCTGACGCGCCGCTAAAGAAGTTTTCACTTCAAAACTTGCACATCTGACGCGAGATCTGTCGCAACATCTGACGTGAGTTTAACATTTTTAACCATCTAAAAAAGTGCCAAGCGCCGCTAAAGAAGTTTTTAGTTGATTGCACTAAACATAAGAATCGCCCAAGTTGTTGCTTAAGGGCCGTCAAAGTATTGCTAGGAGTGTCTTAAACAAGTTAGGGGCGATTCTTAAGTTTAGTGCAAATGGCCCTTTCACTTCAAAATTTTTACAATATTCTTAAAAATTAACCTAAATTTTCTTTTTCAAAGCGGAAGTCTTTTTTTTTAAACTTACGAAAGTTTAACAACCCGCGTCGGTGAAAACAAAACGCTGAAAGGAATTTTAAAAGAAAGCCCTGAGCTCACTGAGGTAGTCTTAATTGAACAGGTAAAAGAAGGACTTGTTTACAGGAAGAAATCTTTTACAGTCATTTAGCCGCTTACAGGGTTAGGGTTCCGGACCCATAAGGTGAAAAACGGAACCCTATTAATATGCCTCCGATGTCTCTGTCTGTCAACGGGTTGTATTTCATGAACCGAAATAGGTAGACAGTTGAAATTTTCACAGATTATGTATTTCCGTTGCCGCTATAACAATAAACAAAAAAATAAATAATATAAGGGGAACAGAAAACGATTTTTTCTCAAATTTTGTATCGTAAAAACGGTAAAAATTACAAGCGTAAAAATTGGTATGTTTATAGTGCATAAGCTATTGAATAACAATAAAAAAAAATGTCAAGTGCGTGTCGGACTCGCGCGAATTTAATAAATACACTTCTACGTGACTGCGCGTCCAAAGCATTTTACGGAACCCTCGTTGCGCGAGTCCGACTCGCACTTGACCGGTTTTACATCTATTTAAAAAGCTAAGAACGTACTTTCAAAGACTTGGATTTTCTTTTTTTTATTGTATCGGTAACTATTTATTATTTGCAGCAGCTTGCTTTGTAGTTGGGTCTGAAAGAAAACATCCAAGACTGGTGGATCTCTGTGTCATTGTTGGGTTGTCTGGTAGATATCGCTCCCATCACCTTTAACTCAAGGCTTTTTATGTAGAATCCACTCGTGAGTGAGCAGTTAATAATTGTTTCATTCAATTTAATAATATTTGTTATAAAGTGTGTAAGGGACGGTGTACCGAAAACTGAAAGGGCGTGCTCAGTCAACGAAACTGAACAACTTTCCCAAAGAAACATATTTTGGGAAATGAAAAAAAAATTGATCTATCCGTGTAAACTGTTCCACCAGAGTGGGCAATTTGTATGGAGAGGTTTTTCATTTCCCAACGTATGTTTCTTTGGGAAAGTTGTTCAGTTTCGTTGACTGAGCACGCCCTTTCAGTTTTTGGCACACCGTCCCTTACACCCTGTATATCAATGTAAGAATAATGTGAATAAATATTATTCAACTTAATTATTATTTGACAGTCGACTCCAACAAAAAATTGCACTCTTAATAAGCTACTCGTAAATATTTCGCATCCCTATATTGAAAAATGAAAAAAAATAGACTTATATTATTGTTACAAACCAGAAGGTAAATGGGTTGGTAGGAAATGAGGCACAGATAGACCTTACCAACATTTTATTGGAATAATACCACATTTGATGACAAAACCTAACTTCTATTAAATTAACACATCAAGGACAATATTCAGGAAATCCAAAAGGGCAAGATACGACCTAGGTACAACGGCCAACTATAACGCTTCCTAAGACGTCCGATCGTTTCAACCGTCGAGCAGCAAGTGAGAGGCCATTGGCCAAGCAGGTGTGCAGCCTGCTTATATAGGCGACGTCGGTTGGTGTGGCCAGCGCTGCGTGATGGTTGCAGCTAACATTATTTTTAGAAGACCTATCCAACGACATCCCACACGATGCGGTGGACGAGAAAAATAATCACCCACATAACTTTTACTTTTTAGGTACCCTAAATATTTTTTTTGTCAAGATTTCATTTTACGACTGTCGGCGTAGGATGAATTGTAAATCCATACTAAATTGCAACTTTCTTGTAGGTACTAAGGGTCTCTTAGTTAAGCTACGACAGCCAGCCAGACAGATAGACATGAGGAAACTAAAAGAGTTCTTTTTTCCTAAAAACTGATAGACTTAGGATAGAGCACTTACATATTATACTGATTGCTCAGTCTTTTTTATTTTTTTTGACGTTAAACAGCTTGTTGCCCTTAAATTAAAGTTTCTGTTTTCGTCTTTCTTGCTAAAATTTGAGTACTTTTGGGCCAAAATAAAGATATTTTATTATGCAATAATTTTTAATTTTTTCAATTTTCAAAACCAAACATGTCGAAATGGGAACAACCCGCCATCATTCGCGCGGTAATGGTTTCTCGAAGAAAACTATTACTGTTCCGGATAAATCACTGGTTTTATGGCGAGGTTGTTTTTACACAGATGGACCGACGGCATTGGCATGTTGTATTTTTTATGTCCGATAGGTTTTCGCTTTGAGCGAGGGGGAAGTTGTGAGTTATACGATAATAGATAAGAAAAAATAAATAAGAAGTTGAAAGAGGCGACTCCCGTGTGGTGCTGGCAAAGAATAGTACCAACACATATCTACTCGTTTGTGTTGTAAGAGGCAACTAAGGGATTATGAACCAGAGGATGGGCAGCAGCATCTTTCTGTGTATCGTACCATCTTACATACGGCGGTCACCAACAACAGCGGTCGTCAGCCGCAACGTTTACAAGCGTGGTGACTATGGCAAATCCCCTCCTAAGTAAATACCATGCGTTTTTGCTGGAGTTCTGAAAGGAGCTCCCTGTCCAGCAGTGGACGTTTTATGGGATGTTAAGATGATGACGGCGACATCTGTTGAAGTGGTCAAAAATGTTTTTTTTGTTATACAGGGTGTTAGGGACGGTGTACCGAAAACTGAAAGGCTGTGCTAAGTCAACGAAACTAAACAACTTTCTCAAAGAAATATTTTTGAGAAATGAAAAAAAAAATTGACCTGTAAGGTTCCATTTCGTTTTGCGTGCTATATTATTTGCACATTTAAATTTTCTTGTGCTGGTAACACTGAGGGTACGATATAAATACAGGGCAGAGCGCGGGAGGGGGGCATTGATTGTTGGGCGTTCGCACGGAGCAGTACGTTAGCGATTGTTAAAAAGTGTAGTTCCACGAGCACGTGGTTAATAAAGTTTGGTCAAAGTATAAACGTGGCGTTTTACTGAGCTAGTTTACATGATGTAAATTACATCACTCTCCATACAAATTGCTCATTTTGATTAACAGTTTGTATGAAGAAGCCATTTTCTTTTCATTGCTCAAACATGTCCCGTAGAGAAAGTTGTTCAATTTCCTTGACTGAACGCGCCCTTTCAGTTTTCAGTACGGCGCTCAGCAGATGAAGGGGCGGGCAGAGGCGGGCAGTGGACATTGTCCTCCTGTGGCCGGTATGCGAAAATTATATTTTTATCAGAATAAAATTCAAACGTAATATTTCAAAATTGCTCTATGTTTAAAACTAAATATTGTTATTCTGTCAATCTGAACAACCTTTTCGACTGAATAACTGTTTGAATTGAACAACTATTCAAGCTTTTTTTTTATCGTCAATGGGCTTACTCTTGACCTCGATCCTTAGAGCAACGCGTCAAACCGCGCAAGCCGGGCTTTGCGCGCGAAAATCGTGTTACTCTATGCCTCGATCTAGTCTTGAAGACAGAGATGAGGGCGACGATGGAACGAGCTTGCCCAGTAGAAGCCTATTCACTCGCGACTTGAATAGATTCGGGTTATATGAACTCGGGAACACAGATGCAAGCAGAGAATTCCACTCTTTAGCTGTGCGCATTATAAAAGATGTTTCAAAGCGCTTTGTGCGAATGTGCGGAATATCAACCAAGTATGGGTGAGCTGTTTTAGTAGGCAAGGGAGCCAGGGAAATTACTGACTTGAATATGAGTTAAGTTTGACATAAGATGATGCATGTCACTTGATATTGAATATAAAATTTGTATATTTAATTTGTACGCCGCAAGGCAAAACATGGAGGTCTTCTTTCAACATATCACCTGTATAATTGTTTACTCATGTTTAGCAAATAAATTATCTCTATCTTATCTTTATCTTTACATTTTTCCAGCAAAAGCTAGAATTCTGGAGGGAGCTCCCTGTCCTGTAGTGGACGTTTCATGGGATGTTATGATGAGAAGAAAGTTATTGCATTTAGCCCCCAGAATAAGCCCTTAAATCGTTTAACACCAACTTTGTCATTCCAAATATAAACAGTCGGTTTAATTCTGTTAATGTTGTCGTGTCAATCAAACAGTTGTTGGCATTATTGCAAAGAGTTTTATTGTAGCTGAATGACTGAACTCTCTGAATGTGCTCTTATTGGAAACGCGTATTTCGACAAATAAACGCAACGTTTTTTTGATATGCGGGAAAACGCAAAGGAAAATGCCCAAGTGACTATGGAACTTAGTATCGCTCAAAAATTGGTATAAAACTTATTGTGTCACAATTTTTTATGGCTTGATGTAAAGTTGGCTCTAAGGATTTATTAAAATTAGTAGGAATTTGATTGTAGTGCTCCAGGTTTTACAGTAATTAGCCCAGGAAATTAGGTCCTAAATTCCATTTCTGGAATTCGAGGTGTCATACTGAGGGGATTTGATCACTGACGTAACAATTGCTGACAAGTTTAGTGTTGCCAGCCGAATTGTTCCTAAAATATTTAAAAATGTCCCCTTTTTGTGAGTACAATAACCTTATGAATGAGAAAAGAGTTGATAACTTGGCAAGTGTAGGCTAGCTAACTACGTATGAATAAACAAAAACTATGCTTGTGATTCGTTTGATGGGTACTCATTTATATGGTAACCGCGGCAGCAGATAACCTATCAACTGTTAATATCCTACTAGGTACTGGAATCAATATTAAAGATATTTTTTTTAAACAAAAAACGTACCTTCGTATTAACGGTTCAGGTAAGTTTGAAGTGGCAGGCAATACTGAATAGAAGCATCGGAAATACGAAAAAAAAAACTAAAATATTTTTAATTTTTTACCTGGAGAAGTAGACAATTCCTATTAAAATATAAATTTTTCTTTAATATAAACAAAAATTTCTGATTTCATAGACTTGTGACACAACTTAAATTTGATCAATTTTGTATAATTTTGCATTCTCCTTTAAAAAAATATCAACTTTCGATACAAAGTAACGTAAGTGACCAAACCACTTTGTCAAGTATGGGTAACCGAATTTTTTTTGTTCGTTGTTAGCAAAGTCGTAAAACAAAAGTTGTTGCTTTTGACCTCACTAATCATTAGATCTAAAAAAAATACGTTGAACACAGACAAATTTTAGTATGTTTTGACGCGGATATTACTTTATTGTTGTTTATTACTTTATTGATTTAAATTAAAAAAATAGTTTATTTTGTTGCGAGTCTAAAAAAATAAATATAGAAAGTTCGAAAGCATTATAAATAAATTTGAATACTTTTTGCTACGCTCGCTACGTCGTAGCTGCGTTATCTACGCCTCGTAGCAAAACTCTACGAGTCTTATTCTATACAGGGAGTTTTCAAGGTGGTAGGGCTTTTGTGGAAAGTCCGTCTGGGGAAGTACCACCCCCTTGCTTTTTTCTGCCGTGAAGCAGCAGTGTTTGCACTGCTGTGTTTCGGTTTAAAGGGCAAGGGAGCCAGCGAAATAACCGGCACATGAGACATATCATCTTAGTTCTCAAAGTGGGCATCGCGCCTAGCTGTCTTATTAGTGTCAAATATGCCATTAATAAGACAGTGGGTGTTATGGGCGGTGGTGACCACTTACCATCAGGTGGCCCACCTGCTCGTTTGCTCAGTTGTAACATAAAAATAAAATTTACAACAAAAACTTTAACAGTAACTACAATACTTCTACTTTGTAAAAACAACTTTTTCTAATGAATAAATGTTGAATTAATTTTATATTTATTATTTAATTCATACAAAATGCGCAGTCAGTAGAATGCAGTTTCTAGGTAAGTAAGCTGTAATAAAATAAGGCAAAATTTTTCGTATTTCAAGCTATCTTCCTTGACATAACTTGTTTTAATTGGGACTCATAATTTATTTCATTTTTACTGGTATCAATGATAAGGCTACTCAATGTTCAAAGCCGACTCTTAAAATTGGCATCGCTGTATCGTTTCTTGTCGCTATCGCGAAACAGTAATAAACTCGCTTTACTTACATTGTATTTTGCGTGATACGAGTATGACATTCCGTGTGATGCTGGAAAATAATAGTACCAACCCATACATACCTACCCGTGAGTGTCGTAAGAGGCGACTAAGGGTTATAAACTGGAGGATGGGCAGCAGCATCCTCCTATGTATCATACCATCTTACTTACTGCGGTCACCTACAACCGCGGTCCATGTTGCCAGCCGTACCGCTAACAAGCGAGGTGGCTATGGTACTTCCCCTCTACATTTTTCCAGCAAAAGCTAGAATTCTGGAGGGAGCTCCCTGTCCTGTAGTGGACGTTGCATGGGATGTTGTGATGATGATGATGATGACGTTCAATAAGTTTTCGTAAAGAAATTAATCTGAAAGCGGGGACTTATTATTGTAAAGGTGCGTCTTGACTTCACGCGCAAACCATCAAACATTGAAAAAAAAAATATTGCAAACAACAATCATACAGTTTTTACAGCAACAACATGAAGTATATAGTTTGCCTAAAAATAAATATTTTTTTGTGCCAACTGACATCTAAGCTAGGGAAAACAAAAAAATTTTGCAAACAACAAACATACAGTTTTTACAGCAACAACATGAAGTATACAGTTTGCCTAAAAATAAATAATTTTTTGTGCCAACTGACATCTAAGCTAGGGAAAACAAAAAAATTTTGAAAACAACAAACATACAGTTTTTACAGCAACAACATGAAGTATTCAGTTTGCCTAAAAATAAATATTTTTTTGTGCCAACTGACATCTAAGCTAGGGAAAACAAAAAAATTTTGCAAACAACAAACATACAGTTTTTACAGCAACAACATGAAGTATACAGTTTGCCTAAAAATAAATATTTTTTTGTGCCATCTGACATCTGAGCTAGGGAAAACTGTGTTTTAGATGTCAGCATTCCTTTACATATGACTTCATCGAGAGACAATCAGGGAAATTATATAATAATAATTATTAATTATATATTATTATTGCGTAGCACAGCAATATTCGTATGGATATGATACTGCTGTGCCGAGCTCGCGAGCCGCTCTGCAAAAATATCAAAATCAAATTAAATAATTTATTTGCAAGTATACAGTATACAAAGGTCTTAAATAATAATTATCAGTTACATCCGGCCTGATTAAATACTGACTTTTTTTTACTTTCCACGTTGTGTTCTCTGTCTCATTTAATAAGAATACTAAGACATTTTGCTAGCTTTACGATATAATTTCTTGGAATTGACAGTATCAAAGTAGACTAAGAAACATGCGTGCAAAATAATAATATGTCAATCTATTATGTATATATGTCAATCTTAAAATTAATTGTATTAAGAAAAATTGATTTCATAAATTGCAAAAAAAAAATAACATTAGATATTGAATGCATTTAAGTTTGCCACGGTCGAACATTTCGCGTATTCAAGATTCACTTATTTAATGTAGGTAGATTCTTTACAGACTATTTATTAAATGTCATGCAGAATACAATGCAAATAGAAAAAAGTCTACTACCGTTTGGGATCGTGCTATGGTAGCGTAAAAGAAACGGCAAGAAACCACTGCAGCACGGCCTACTATAAGAGTCGGCTTTTTACAATATGTTTCTTGTGTTTCACTGAAATATCAAAGCCCATGCCTTTTTGTCATTGATGTAGTCATCTAATCTATAATAAGCTTCTCTACATAACGTTTGCTTTGCTTATCCATTGCCGTACATTGCTCGTGTATTCGACCGTGAACGAGCTGCTACACGTGTCAATGTTTGATGGTTTGGTACGTGAAGTACTCGAGGTACTCCTTCCTGAATGACGTTGAGACTGAGTAACTTCGTAACCACTTTTTACATTAAATATGGCATTTATCTAAGCAGAAAAAAAATGTTTTAACCAACAAGATATGAGAAGTGATTTGGTTGAGATAAATAATCTTAATTTAATTTGTATAACTGAAGAAAAAGATTCTGAAATGACCTTTATTTTGTCCATTTTTTCCCATTTGCAACAATTTTACTGCTATATTTTTTTAGCAAAAATATATGAAAAATTACAATATTTTAAACAAAAGAATATCTAATGATGTTTTCGATTTACTTTTTTGATATTATTATTACTTTTCTCTCATTTTTGTGAATTTCGGGGTCACCATTGTTCGTTTTTAGGGTTCCGATACCAAAATGGTAAAAAAAAGGAACCCTTATGGTGCCGCTCTGTCTGTCTGTCTGTCCGTCTGTCTGTCACACCTCTATATCTCAGCAACCACTTACGCTATCAAGCTGAAATTTGGAATAGTTTTAGAATATAGTTGCCCAACTTAATTGCACATGAAAATTTTTTGAAAAAAGTATGATTATTAATGTAAAGGGGGCTAAAATAGGGGGTCCAAATTTCAAATTGTCGCTACTAGGTCGAGTGGGGTATCATATGAAAGGGCTTTACTTGTACATTTTTAAATATATTTTTGTATTTTTTTAAGTTTCTTAGTTTTCAAGTTATGATATTCTGTAGTAGAAAGTGTAGTAGTAGTAGGTACCTTTGATTTTTAGTTTTTATTTTCTAAATTAAGTGTCCTGTTTAATCATATGTAAGCAGCAGTAACCACGACACAGGCTGTGCCTAGTGTGGGTACTATTGTAAAATTTGTTAAAGATAGCTGGACCATTTTAATAAATGATTTATGATTTTATTTTTTTATGATTTATGATGAAAAATGTCAAAAAAAATACCATTCCCCCCCCTTATCTCCGAAGTTTGAGTAAGGGAAAATCTGAATTAATTACAGTTGACAGAGGTTTATGTAAACTTTACAGCAAAAATAAAACGATCTTTCTAAGTTGCACAGTTTTTCAGAAATCTGCAAAAAACCTTTACAAACAAATTTAGTTTTGCGGTCCTGAAAATGGACTTTATTGCTTCCAAAAATACTATAGGTATATCGGAACCCTCGGCGCGCGAGTCCGACTCGCACTTGACCGGTTTTTTTTTATGTTACAAGTGAGCAAACAAGCAGGTGGGCCACCTGATGTTAAGTGGTCACCACCGCCCATAGCACCCACTGTCTATTAATGGCATATTTTGGCACTACTAAGACAGCAAAGAGAACTAATATGGTATGTCTCATGTACCGGTAATTTTACTGACTCCCTTGCCCTTCAAACCGAAACACAACAGTGCAAACACTGCTGCTTCACGGCAGAAAAAAGCAACAGCCACGTTGCAAGGCACGCTTATGTGAACGTTATTGACGTGAAAATGAGGTCAAAATTAACATTGAAGAGCGTGTAGCTGCAAATTTTAGCGACGTAAGATAGATAGATAGATAGATAAACACTTCATTGTCACACACAGAATATATTAACAATTACAAAAGAGAGTCTTAAATCTAGGGTGACAAAGGCGGTCTTATCGCTGGGAGCGATCTCTTCCAAACAACCTTTGCATGTAGGAAAGTGTGATAGAAAACTGCAGTAGTGTGCCAATATATAATATTTATATACTATTACAATACAATATGTACATATACAAATATATATAATATATATAAAAATAAATAATTTAAACATAGGAATAAATGTAACATACACAATAAATAAATATATTTACATTATATATAAATACATACAACAGCAAAAGGTATCATATAAGTAATTGTTGCAAACTAAGGAACTATTTTATGAAGGAAATGGTTATGTAGCCTTAAGTGTTTCTAACTGGAACTCCTGTAAAAATTACTTGTTATTAACCACGTTTTTCTCGCTCAATATACGTTCTCAGACGTAGCAAGGCCATTACAATAATGAACATCGATACTGGCGACACTTCGTCACACATCGTTTACAGCGCAACATCTATTGATACTTTCAACCTAGTACTTAACTCTTTTGTTGGTACCGTCAACAGCAGAAGCAAAGACTATAAAGGGTGTGTCACGGAGCGGGGCTGCATGCCTCGCATGCTGCCTTCTTTCGTGATCCTGGCTCTATCGTCCTGGCCCAAAATTCCAAATTCCTATTTCAAATGTCTTCTATCTCTGTCTTTCGGTGTCATTCGTGTTAAAAAAACAGTCAGTTTACCTTGGATTCTGGTCGTGCTCGGACGTGCCCGCGCGCAGCACGACCACCGCCTTGTATTTTGCCATAATAAACTCGTTCCCTTACGTCGGTTTTTGCCTAACCCCTACGACCACGACCCTGTGAGGATCGTCAACTTCTGTCTGCCGCTGAGTAGTTTCCGGTGGCAGGTGTTACGGAAAGGGCAAAACAAGCCTCATCATCATTATCACCATAATATCCCATGAAACGTAAACTGCAGGACAGGGAGTTTCCTCCAGCACAAAAAAAAACGCCTGGTTCTTTGGAGAGGATTTATATAGTTACCACGCTTATAAGCGTTGCAGCGGACGACCGCTGTTGTTGGTTAAAGCAGTACATAAGATGGTTCATGGTACGTTACACAGAAAGATGCTGCTGCCCATCCTCTGGTTCATAAGCCCTTAGTCGCTCCATACGAAAGCCATGGTTAGGTTATGTTAGGTTACCGGCACCACATGGACAAAAACACGAAAGAAAGATGAGAATCTGCCAATGAAACTGAAAAATTGTTATTTAGAGACATAGGTCAAAGTATGGAAAAAATATTTTCTCTACAAAATGCGCTATCTGGTGATCCAGTTTCTATGAGAGGTAAAAAATAAATAGTATTTCGATCTACGTCAAAAGCTGTTCAGTTATCAAACTAAACATAGTTCAGTTTTTGTTACACCCTGAACGGAATTTTAATAAATTATATTATACTTTAAGGGTTTTTATTATACGCTAAATGCAACAAACATTGGTCTACGACTTTCGTAAATACTCGTACTTAACAAGGAAATTTAACATTCATGCAAATTGTAACGATCAGCTGAACATTTTGTAAAAGTCGTAGGGTCTAAGTTATTAAATTTGGCCCTCGATATAAGCCCTTAAAAAGTACTTATTTCACTTTAGCAAAAGTCGTAGGGCCAAAGTTATTAAATTTAGCCCTCGGTATAAGCCTTTATAAGGTAATCATCATCATCATCATTATCATGACATCCCATCAAACGTCCACTACAGGACAGGGAACTCCCTCCAGAATACCAGCTTTTGCTGAAACAATGTGGAGGGGAAGTACCATAGTCACCACGCTTGTTAGCGTTACGGCTGGCACTATGGACCGCGGTTGTTGGTGACCGCAGTAAGTAAGATGTTATGATACACAGGAGGACGCTGCTGCCCATCCTCCAGCTTATAACCCTTAGTCGCCTCTTACGACACCCACGGGTGTGTATGGGTAAGGGGGGTAAGGTAATATTATACACAAAACCTTGCATACAAACAAGCGTCCGTGTGGTGCCGGCAAAGAATAGCCAACCCATCTCTACCCGTTGGTATCGTAAGAGGCGACTAAGGGCTTATGAACCGGAGGATGGGCAGCAGCATCTTTCCGTGTATTATACCACCTTACATACCGCGGTCACCAACAATAGCGGTCGCCAGCCGCAACGCTTACAAGCGTGGCGACTATGGTAAATTGCCTCCAAAGTACCACACGCTTTTTTAATGGAGTTCTGGTGGGAGCTCCCTGCCCTGCGGTGGGCGTTTCATGGGATGTTATGATTATGTTGATGATACAAACACCACCACGTTGAGGCAAGCTCCCTCACTCGATACATTCAAAAAGAATGTTAAATCTCACTTCCTTTCACTCTCTGGCTAACCTTATTTTATTTTCTCTTTCACGTCCCATGATCTGATATTGGTTGTTGTTCTTTGTTTCCACTTGCTTATGTGTTTTATTTTTTATGTATGTATATTGTATGTAGTATTATATATGTGTGTAGTATATATATGTATGTAGTATATTGTTATGTAGATATATGTATGTCTATTATACTCGAAATACTATGTATGTACCTAATATTTATTCAGTTTATGGTTTATCTTTGTGCACCGTCCCCGTATTACAATTATTTTGTTTCCTGCACCCCAAGGTTGCCTGGAAGAAATTGCTTTTTAGCAATAAGGCCGCCTATTGTGCTTCGTATTTCATGTTTGTATTTTTTGTAAATTTTGTATTTCTGTGTGCAATAAAGAGTATTGTATTGTAATATTTTTTTTGTCAACGGTATTCAGCTCTTATTCCGATTGGAATGGGTCGTACAAGAACTTTGTGACATTGAAGGAAGGAAACATAAAAGACATTCCTAATACAATACTAACTGTTGCCTGCGACTTCGTTTGCACTAAGTTTTGAAACAAAGTAAATTGTCCTTAACTTAAGTTTATTGAAATTGGTTAAACGGTATATTTGTTGCAGGCAAATCGTATCATTTCGTTTGTTTACAAAAGATAGGCAAATTGTGTAAGGTCGCGTAAATTGTAGAACGGTGTCAGCAGTTTGTAAGTGGGTTAAGATAACTGTACTGTTGCATTTAAGTTTCGTTCAGATTCAGATAATTTTATTCAATGTAGATTCTTTACAGAATACTTATTGAATGTCATGCAGAATACAATGCAAATAGAGCGAGTCTACGCCGTTTTGGATCGTGCTATGGCAGAGTAAAAGAAACGGCAAGAAACCACTGCAGCACGGCCTACTTTAAGAATCGGCTTTTTACAATGTGTTTCTTGTGTTTCCTTGTCATTGATATAGTCATCTAATCTATAGTAAGCTTTTTTAGATAATGTTTGCTTTACACATTCTTTAAACTTTCTCTCAGGTAACTGCACTATATTGTCAGGTAATTTTATTTGTTTATCGGAAAACCATCAGTTTTAAAAAATGCGTATATAATCTAAATACATAACATACAACTAATTATAGGTTTTCACTACTAGTTTCATGGTAAACATTGAACATTATTTTTTTTTTTCGTTTTCTGTTGTAGTATCGTATACACAGACCAACGAAAGATGTATTGACTTTAGTTCGCTAAGGGTTAGTACCTTATTTATATCTGCTTTAAGTAAGGCAAATCCAACTTAGCCGATCCCGAACGGGGTCGGTTTGGGTTCCAAGTGGTTTTGCATCAGTGACACTTCTTTTTTGTTATTTACTTGTTTGGGTTCCAAGTGGTTTTGCATCAGTGACACTTCTTTTTTGTTATTTACTTGTTTAAATTTACGGACGTGATCACTTCTAAGCTGATCAGGCGCGATGGTACAAGCTGCAAGATACGAGTATACCGGGTGTAAGAGACAGATTGGCAAAAACTAAAAGAACATGATCAAATTTCAGTAAATAAATCTTTCAGGAAGTAATAAAAATAGGCCTTTCCATACAAACAATCCAATCATGTTGGCAGTTTTGTATGGAGAGGCCAACTTTTTTCTATATTCACTGAAAGTGACTACTCATTCTCAATAAATTTTCGCCAAAACACTACATACAATGAGAGCGAATTTAAAATGTGACATTGGAAGGTCGCATATAGTACCAACAAAAGACCCTCAGAAGGACCACGAGAATCTCGCGGGCGGGTGCGCGCGGGGATGAGGGGTAAATTGCAAGGGGGCGGGAGGAAGTCCGTTCTGTATGAAAGTACAATTACTTTATTCTGAGCTTACACCCTGTATGAAGCTTCCTTCACCTGTCAGAATATAATTATCAATCTCTGTTACCTACACAATGCATGTCTGAACAGACAGCCAACGTTGGCCCATAATGGCCGAACGTCCCAACTAACAATAAAGTCAGTTACGCAATGTTACATTTATGTTGCATACAAGGCTTGGAACCGGTACAAATAGTACAAGTTCTGTACCGGTACTTCATTTGAGGAATAATGTCATCTAATCTATCAACTCCAAGCGCGAAGAAATGTCATTGGAGGAAAATGTTTAGCAAATCCATAAATTACATTTTCGATATTTAAGACAGAGATAGCTTTATACACTAATACATGTAGCCATCCTTGTCTTTCAAAATGTGTAGCACTGCTCGTATATCAAAAAAACGTGACCATGCTTATCTATGGGTCTAGATAAACTGACAACTGCAGCGTGCTAAGCCGGCTGGTTACCTGTTTCAGATGGCTACGGGGCCTACGGGTATTCCGTATAAAAAGTACCGGTACCTACTTTAGGTACCGGCCGCGTATGGCGCGACGTTGCCATTCCGACGTTGCCATTCCATGGAAAATCACAGAATGTTAGCAAAACCAATAAAAAATCATGCTGTTGTACTAGCTGGTGCCCGCGACTTCGTCTGCGCAGAATCTGCGGTTTCACCCGCATTAAATGCGTTTTCCCGTGGGAATGAAGTATTTTCCCGCGATAAAAAGTAGCCTATGTGTTATTCCAGGACCTAACCTATATGTGTGCCAAGTTTCATTAGAATCCATTTTAGTAGTTTTTACGTGAAAGAGTAACAAACAAACATCCATCCATCCATATTTACAAACTTTCACGTTTATAATATTAGTAGGATAGGATAGGATAATTTATATTGTGAAATTTTACTTGAATCATTTAATAATGAACCAATGAGTTCTGAAATAATTTAATCTCTCATTCATTCCTCCCTTTAAGCTTTCTCTAGTCTCAAATAATTCGTATTCCATGTGCATCAAGGTGTATAATAATCTTCCATTATCATTTTTAACTCATAACCTCAGAGATTTTAAACGAGTGGTAAAAACATGGCTTGTTGAAAACACTTTCTATGATTTAAAGGAATTATTTGCATACCAATAATTGCTCTGTGATATAAAATGACACGTTTTGAAAATTTTAAACGCAACTTTTTTTGTTAATTTTATATAATCTTTTTTTATAAACTTTACCATCATCATCATGGGGTGCCATCTTCGAAATGAAGTTTGGAGGTCAGCAATCGGTATTCGTCGCGGCGTTCCGCCACCCTCTTCAACTCGTGGTAGTGTAATCCGGTCCAGTCCCTTATGTCATCGTACCATTTCCGTCTCGGCCTTCCTGGTGGCCTTCTACCTGGTATCTTGCCTTCAAGAATTGTCCGCAGGAATTGAAATGCGGAGCCTCTTTGCAAGTGCCCAAAGAAGGCCACTTTCCTTCTGGCAATGGTCAACAACAGCTCGGGCTTACGCTGCTTCGCTCGTTGCAGGACTTTAACTTTACCATTGACTTGTTTAAATGATGACTAATTGGATAAGATTTTTTTATATTATTTTTGATTTTTGAAAATAATTGAAGCATTGAGATGGTAATCTATAGTAATTTAGTAATTTTTTGACAAATATTTCATAAATTAATTGTAATAGTTAAGTTCTTAATTCATAGTTTTAATTTACTGTAATAGTGTGCATGCCTGCAAAGGTAGCTCTCAATGGGACAATGTTTTTGTAATTATATCTGCACTATGTACCTGATTGCTTTACACAATAAACATTCATTCATTCATTCATTCATTCATTCATTTAGTGGCTTGAATACAAACAGCCAGTCTTCAGTCTGGTTGGCCACTAACCTGGCAAAAGTTCTATATCTATGATTGGGTCTGATTTGCCGTCTGGGTTGCGAAGGTCATATGGCAGTCTCTCTAAGTAAAAGCCAGTACCCTCGTCAAATCTCTAAGGTTGGGTAGCTGACTCAGTAAGGGCATGCGCTCACCACGATTCTATGCGATAATTTTGTCGCAGAAATGCAACATATGAGTATATTTTGAATGTGATAATATGAAATAAAGAAATCTAATCTAATCTAATCTATGTAAAATTTGCAGCGATTTTAAAATCGTATCGTAAAATAAGTTCTTGGTGTGCTCTTACCGTAAAACTAAATAAATGAAAGGCAAAGATATCGCTATTCATAAATGTACAATCTAAGTTTCTAATATATGGAATTCTAAGGAATTCCATAAAATTCTGGTAGTTTTCGATCGACATAATACTTGGAATGAACCGGTTTTTAAAATAGAAAAACTACGTAGATAGCGTTGTTGTAGGAAAAATAACTGTCAACTAAGTTTTTCCCAAAGAGATTTTAACCGAGCGTAGCGAGGTTCAAATCTCTTTGGTTTTTCCTATCTAGTGTCTAAGTGTTGCCTAAGGAGGTTTATTTACTTCACGCTTCATCTATGACAGATTTATTTTAAGTTCTTTAGCGACTCTCTTCAGCGTCATCTATCGACACCTTTGAATACTCAGGTGACGCTTAGCTGCGAAACCGGCTCATTGAAAAAAAGATAAGAATGAAAAAAAATTCGATCGTTTTTCGGCTCATGTTCCTTTGGGAAAGTTCTTTAGATTCATATTTTGAGCAACATACAAAAATTTGTTCAGGGGTCCAAAAATAACCTTTTATTTTGACGTTTAGATACGTTATCTGTGGTTTGAATTTTCGGACAGTATATATCGCACAGTTGCCCTCTATGAATTATGTTGTCGGTGGGTTTACCTCAGACAGTACAAGTTCATGAATTATTTACGGAGAGGTTACGGTGTCAAATTTACGAGACAAATCAGCAGAATTAGGGAAAGTGGTAACTTGACACGGGTGAAGAATTTATGACTCATTTCTGTAGGGTTGCAAGAACATATTCAGGACGTTCCGTATATGCCGTTCCGTAAACGACGAGAATATGAACGTTGAGGAAGCGCGGGAGGATGATGGTAGGGCTTTTGTGCAAAGTCCGTCTGCGGAAATACCACCCCCTTGCCTTTTTCTACCGTAAAGCAGCAGTGTTGGCACAGCTGTGTTCCGGTTTGAGGTGTCAGGGAGCCAGTGAAATTACCGTACATGAGACATACCATTTTCATTCTGAGGGTAGGTAACTAACTCGCTTTGCTGTCTTATGAGTGTCAAATTATTTTACCTATAAGACAGTGGGTCTCATGGGTAGTGGTGAGCACTTACCACCAGGTGGGCCACCTGCCTGCTTAGCACGCTCCCCTAGAGAAAATATATCTCGGAGAAATGTCACTTTAATTGGGGAATTATGTCATCTAATCTATCACTTCCAAGCGTGAAGAAATGTCAGTGGAGGAAAATGTTTAGCAAATTTACAAATTACGTCTTTGATATTTTAGACAGAGATAGCTTTATGCACTAATACATGTAGCCATCCATGTCTTCAAAAATGTGTCGCACTGCTCGGCTGTCAAAAAAACGTGACCATGCTTAAAATCTTTAATCTATGGGCCTAGATAAACTGACAACTGGAGCGTGCTAAGTCGGCTGCTCGTTTGCCCACTTGTGACATATTAAAAAAAAGCGCGGGAAGTATGTCAAGATCGTAGCAGGTGGAGGGCTGTGGTCTCTGCTTACCTCGACGGGAAAAAGGGGTGATTTTACGTATCTACAACAAGGTAAGTTACCGTGAGGCACAGATATAGACAATACCGAATTATTTCTGAATCTTTTCAAAAGCCCAATTTTGAACAACTGTCCCAAACAAGGGAAACAAAGGTCGGAAAACTAGATCTTTTTTGGATTTACCAAAAAACCTTGAGTCAGCAATAATAAAATTTATAATGGACAACCTTTATTTACTGTACTCTCGATTTTTGACTTGTGTTCCGTAAGAAAAGTGGTTCAATTTCATATACTGTACGACATACAAAACTTAGCAAAAGGTTCAAAAATAACACAGTATAATCTCTAACAGCTAAAAAGGATTTGTACACGTTGTAACATAAAGAGTTCAACATCTTATCTTACTTCTTACTTATATTATAAACGCGAAAATTTGTAAGTATAGATGGATGTTTGTTACTCTTTCACGTAAAAACTACTGAATGGATTTTAATGAAACTTTACAATAATTTTATTTTTATTTTTTTTATTTTATTTTATTTATTTAACTAAGATCTACAGCATTATACAGTAATCTATACATTAGCCAATTACAGATCTTCACTACGTAATTAAAACATTTAATTTGAGGGTAAGTTATTTGAAGGTCGGTAGCAAGAATAAAAAAAAAGTATATATATATGAAAACATTAAAAAGTATTGAACTTAAAAATAACATTTGTCGCTCGCAAATCATGATAGCAATCAGATTTGGGGTGTGAGTGTATTTGTGTTGTGTGTGTGTTTGTGTTGAGTGGAGTTGATGTTATTATACCATGCTTATTATCCAATCATCATCATCATATCGTGTGGGTTGCAAGGTCGATGACCGACCTCACAAACCCTGGTGTCAGAGTTGTTGAGCCGCCAAAGGCCTCTGACATGGCTCATTAACGACTACATCCGTAGATAGTAGTCGGGACCAACGGCTTTACGTGCCTTCCGAAGCACGGAATCATCTAACTTTTCGGGCAATCAGGTGATTCATCCTGCAATGCCCTAACCAAACTGGGGAGGTCGCACAAAGAGATTTTTGTTTGACAGTGTCCCCACTGGGAATCGAACCCAGAACCTCCGGATCGAGAGCCGAACCCTCTAACCACTAGACCACGGAGGCTGTTATATAATACAATATAGCTTATACATCAAAATAACACATAGGTAACAATTTATTAGCCTGCGCAGACGATGTCGCGGGCACCACCTAGTTACCTATAAAACTGAACAACTTTTCCCATGGAACATAGGTAAAAAAAAAAGTAAGTTAATATAAATAAATTTTGTGTAGGTCTAAGGAAATTTGAAGTTGACGAAACATTTTTTGTTGCTATTGAGTTAAATATTCTTGAAACTGAAACCCAAACGTCGTTATCTAAAGAATATAAAACAAACATAAATGATGCATTTCTATTTTTTTGCATGAATTTGACTTTTACTAATAACTGTCCCGTGTAGTGCCGGCAAAGAATAGTACCATCCCGTACATACCCGTGGGTGTCGTAAGAGGCGACTAAGGCTTATAAACTGGAGGATGGGCAGCAGCATCCTCCTGTATATCATACCATCTTACTTACTGCGGTCACCTACAACCAATGCCCATGGTGCCAGCCGTAACGCTAACAAACGGGGTGACTATGGTACTTCCCCTCCACATTTTTCAAGCAAAAGCTAGAATTCGGGAGGACATTTGATGTTATGATGATAATGATGACTTTTTGTGTCAATTTAAAGTATGTTTAATAAACTTATTAAAAAAAAAGAAGAACGGGTTGCACTCCGGGAGTGCCGGCGGAAGTAAAAACTTACATTTTTGAATATTATACTTTTTTAAGGGTCAATCGCGCCATTGCTCGCGTACTACTTTGATGTCACTGAATAAAAACGACGCTTTTTCGATCAGGCTACGGATTTGACGCGAGATCTGACGTGACATCTGACGCCAGTTTAACATTTTTTACCCATCTAAAAAAGTGCCAAAAGCCGCTAAAGAAGTTTTCACTTTAAAAAAAAATACAGCTTCAAATATTCTTAGGCCTGTATAAAATAGATCTATTAAGTACTTACCCTCAATTTTTGGCAAATGTCTGCAAAGTCACCGTGTAGAAATTAAGAGATGAACTAAAGTAACCGACATTTTTTTTTTAAACTAGCCTATACTGTCCCACTGCTGGGCAAAGGCCTCTCCCATACGATTCCATTCCTCCCTATTTGTTGCGACTGTCTGCCAAGTAAACGACATCATAACATCCCATGAAATGTCCACTACAGGACAAGGAGCTCCCTCCAGAATTCTAGCTTTTGCTAGAAAAATTTAGAGGGGAAGTACCATAGTCACCTCGCTTGTTAGCGTTACGGCTGGCACCATGGACCGCGGTTTTAGGTGACGGCAGTAAGTAATATGTAAGATAATAAGAAAGATGCTGCTGCTCATCCTCCAGTTTATAACCCTTAGTCGCCTCTTACGACACCCACGGGTATGTATGGGTTAATACTTTAACTTGTAAACCTTATGTAAATACGGGACACGGGACAAGTAACCGACATAGCTCTACAAAAACCAGCCATACTAAAAAAACCGGCCAAGTGCGAGTCGGACTCGCGCACTGAGGGTTCCGTACCACCACATAAACATAATTGTATTAGTTGAAATTTCAGTAAGTTAATGTGCTAGATTTTTTGAGTCCGACACGCGCTTGACCAAATTTTATTATTTTTTGTTATTTTATAGCCTATGCACTATAAACATACCAATTTTCAAGTTTGTAAGTGTTCCCGTTTGTACATAGAACTAAAACAAAAATCGCCTCAGCAACCATCCAACTTGACCCCTCTCTTATATGAATGTTCTTGAAACGGGAGCTCACCACAATTGGTTACCATTAGTTGTGAGAAAAGTTGTAATATTTAATGATTTCAGACTTTTCCCATTATTTGTACTGTGAGACCTAGCTTCTTGCCAAATTTCATAATTTTAGGTCAACGGGAAGTACCCTGTAGGTTTTTCATTTTTGAATAAATGTATGGAGATGAGGACATAAAATGCCATATCTTTTGATTGCGTCGTTGTAAAAAATAGAAATTTTCAGATCTTGTGTGGTTCATGGATCCTAATATATGGTATTAATTTCAACCTGATACCTTTACCCGTTCGTGAGATAAAGGGTCTTGACAGACAGACAGACAGACAGACAGACAGACAGACAGACAGACAGACAGACGGACAACAAAGTGATCCTATAAGGGTTCCGTTTTTTTCTTTTGAGGTACGGAACCCTAAAAACAAACTGAAGAGAAAATTAAATTGTTGTGTCAAGGCCAAAGTGTTTCTTCCAACGAGTGATAGACTGTACAAGGAAAGAACTTCATGAATTATTTACGGGGAGGTTACGGTGTCAAATAAACGAGACAAATCAGCTAAATAAGGGAAAGTGGTAACTCGATACGAGTGGGAAATTTATGACTCTCTTGTCTAGTAGCTGCTTTTATTTGTGTTATTCAATTCTTTTTTTATTAAAATGAATTTTACAATGGTTTTTGTACAAAGTAGAAAACCGCAAAATTTCACAACCTCAGGTTCAGGCAGGATTTGAACCTGCGTCTTCTCCGTGTGTAGGTACTATAATACATATAATGGGAGTGCATACAAATTAACTAGTCCGCCATCTTTAGGAGACCGCCATATTGGATTTAAAAGGACGTCACTTAGCTAGCCATGTATTTTCATCAAAAATAAATGTTTAAGCAGAATTTCAGCTCATTTGCAAACTGGGACGTGGGTCAAACATAACTTCCAAATTTTTTTTAAATTGTTAGTTACAGGTGAAGCTAATAAAAGCGTGTTGAAAATGGTTTTCGTTATACCTTTTACGTGGGACACTCAGAAATATTTGCGACACTAAAAAAAATTGTTCTACAGGTACATATATTTTTATTAAATCTTTTCAAAGTACTCTCCACCAGCCTCTATACAAAGATTCATGCGTCTGAACCAGTTTTCAAAACACTTTTTCCAGTCCGCCGTAGACACCTCGTTTACAGCCTGCTCGAACGCAGCCAGCGCATCTTCCGGCGACGAAAATTGTATCCCCTTGAGCTGATTTTTTATTTTTGGAAATAAAAAGAAGTCACACGGTGCTAGATCAGGGCTGTAAGGAGGGTGACCCAGGAGTTTGACTGGTGTGCTGTCCAGGAAGTCCCTCGTTTTGAGCGCGGTGTGTGCAGGCGCATTGTCGTGGTGGAGCAGTAGTCCGCGGAGCCCTGTGTTTGGTCGCTTGTTGCTCACAACAGAAAAAGCTTCTGGTAAACATTTGGTAGTATACCATTCGGCGTTGATGCTTCTTTGATCTCGTAAGGGAATTGAGGCCAAGTGGCCAGTCAAATTAAAAAAGCTGGCGATCAAAATCTTCCCCCCGCTTCGAGATCGCTTCACTTTGGTAGGCGTTGGTTCATTTTGAAACACCCAAACTGTCGACTGGCGCTTGGTTTCTGGATCGTATTGATAAATCCAGGACTCATCACCTGTTACGATGTCGTAAACACGCCGAGACGAGCCTGCTTCAAATTTGTTCAGCATATCACGGCACCATTCCACCCGGGCCTGCTTCTGAGCGTCGGTGAGGTAGTGCGGCACCCAGCGCGATACTATCCTCCTCACGCGAAGATGCCCGTGTAGAATCTCGTGAACGCTTCCCGATCCAATCTTTAATATGTGCTGAATCTCCTGATATGTAATTCGCCTATTATCTTGGATTAAATTTTTCACTGCTAGCACGTTTTCTTCCGTAATAGCCGTCAAAGGGCGACCGCTTCTTTCTTCATCCCCCAAGGTTGGTCGACCGCGCCTAAATTCGTTATACCAACGATACACGGTTGCCTTGGAGGGGCCTTCATCCATAAATGCCATTTGAAGTCTATCGAACGATTCATCCGGTTTCAGGCGACACTTGAAATCGTAAAAAATCATAGCTCTAAAATGTTCCCGGCGCAGATCCATTTTTCAGTAAGACACGATACTTTGAATTGGCTCGCAAAAAATGTGGAGGGAAATTTTGAAAATGGAACACACATATTTTTACTTACAAGTAATCATATTTTCGAAAAAGATTCTGACCGGCCAGTCTCCCATATATAAAAACTATTTTTCGCAATACTTTCTGAGTGGCCAAATTTCTTCGACATTTGCTCTGTCTGAAAATCCTTTTGGTTATGTAGCCGACTTAGAAACGAAATAAGCTTCGAGAAAAGATGAATAAGAAAAATAAAAGTATGATATCAAAATAAAAAGCACATCTTTGTGTGATTTCCGAAAATGATGATAACTTGAACGTCACAATCGCAACATCTTGTTATATCTTGTTATGTCATGTTGCTTTGATGTTCTTTTGACTATTCTTATATGTGTTCATTTAAGATCATGTTTGGCTTAGGGTTCCGTAGACCTTACGGCTAGGAAAAAACGACAGCAGACAAATTTTACTTAAGAATTTCACTATGAAAATTTGACAGAATTTGACCGCGATCCTGATCACAATTTGAGACTTTGGTAAGTCACGTAAGGTGTGCAGCATGCCTTATTAGATAAAGCCTGTACATTTGTATATGAAACTACTCCGATACAGTCAAATTCATAACTTAGTTTTCTGACAATAGAGTGAATATTGGTAAGATGAATTGTCAAATTGACAGTGATTACCTAGCATTTATCCATTACCCTACTTTATCGCCAAGGGAGGATGTTTTAGCATATTTTGGTTAGTATCGTAATATAAAAAATTTTGAGTAGACAACTAGATTATATTTTACGGAGAACAAATCGGTAGGGATAAGGATAAAGAATCACTTATAGCGATTTGTACAAGTAAGTAGAAAACTGCAAACAAGTGAATAATTATATTTTTCGGAGAACAAATCGGTAGGGAAGGCATAATGAATCACTTATAGCGATTTGTACAAGTAAGAAGAAAACTGCAAACAAATGGATAATTATATTTTACGGAGAACAAATCGGTAGGGTAGGCATAAAGAATCACGTACAGCGATTTGTACAAGTAAGTAGAAAACTGAAAACAAGTGAATAATTATATTTTACGAAGAACAAATCGGTAGGGAAGCCATAAAGAATCACTTACAACGATTTGTACAAGTAAGTAGAAAACTGCAAATAAGTGAATAATTGATATTGGTTGATATTCCAAACATTCGCACAAAGCGCTATGAAACATCTTTTATAACGCGCACGGTCAAAGAGTGGAATTCTCAGCCTGCATCTTTGTTCCCGAGTTCATATAACCTGAATCTAATCAAGTCGCAGTAAATAGACTTCTTTTGGGCAAGCTCGTCCCATCGTCCACCTCATCTCCGTCCGCAAGACTAGATCGGGGTCAAGAGTAAGCCCATTGAAAAAAAAGGAGTAATAAATAAAAATAAAATAAATAAAGTTTGTACAAATCGTTGTATTGAGAAAGGGATGCTGAGATGGTTTGGTCATGTAGAGAGGATGAATGAAGGAAGATTGACGATCGAGATCTACAAGGCGAGAGTGAATGGAAACGTTGGGAGGGGAAGGCCTCGGCGAACGTACCAGGACCAAATTCAGGACGTTCTGAAAAAAGGCCAGGTTAAAAGTACCCTAAACCGACGAGCATGTATGAAAGGATTGATGAAAGTTCAGGAAGCAAGGGAAGTATGTCAAGATCGTAGCAGGTGGAGAACTGTGGTCTCTGCCTACCCCGACGGGAACAAGGCGTGATGTTATGTATGTATGTAAAGTTTTATTTTAGGTGACAATGGACCCATATCAATACAAATCACTTTGTGGGCCTCTGATTTGGTTTAATGACAAACTAAGACAGGCCGAAGGACTAACAGCATAGCTACTTCATCATAACATCCCATGAAACGTCCACTAACAAGACAGGGAGTTCCCTCCAGAATTCTAGCTTTTGCTGGAAAAATGTGGAGGAGAAGTACCATAGTCACCTCGCTTGTTAGCGTTACGGCTGGCACCATGGACCGCGGTTGTAGGTGACCGCAGTAAGATGTAAGATACAAAGAAGGATGCTGCTACCCATCCTCCAGTTAACCCTTAGTCCCCTCTTACGACACCCACGGGTATGTATGGGTTGGTACTATTCTTTGCCGGCACCACACTGGACAGCTACTTAAGTACCTATAAATAAAACAACAAAGCGCGTTGTCTACCTTGAGAACTCACTGTAAACTTAGCACAAAATGCCTTACCACTTTCAAATTTTCTCGAAAATGTCTATGAAACCGTTTATTTTTCAGAAGAACTCACGCTTGACCAATTTTTACTCATGACTGAGTATGTCGCAAGCTAGCGGGCTGTGAAATTGGATAGCAGCTCCTGTTTATGAATGATGTTTCAGATTTTTTTGCTAGCTTTCATGTTTTTTCAGCTTTTCGACTGGAGATTTTATTATTTTTTATAGGACTATTAGTTATTCTGCGTTTTCATATCTCATATTTTATTGTCACTTGGTTTTAAATAAAAGTTTTGATATTTAAAAAAAAAAAAAAATTTTGAAATAAATTATAGTTTGTAATCTCTCCCCAAACTGAATAGAAAGGATGTTAACAAAACTGACCGAAAATAAAACGTTAGTAAAAAAATAAGCTTTTATTATACAGGGTGTAAGGGTGTAACTGAACAACATTCTCAAAGAAACATTTCTGGGAAGTAAAAAAAAATCTCCATCTGTTCCACTACCATACCTTAGTTCTCAGGGTGGGTAACGCGCTTTGCTGTCTTATTAGTGTCATATTGTTTTATTAATAAGACAGTGGGTGTCATGGGCGGTTGTGGCCATATACCACCAAGTTTGCCCTCTTGTGACATAAAAAACATTGACAATGACAGTCAAGACTAATCATCCGTTATCAATTTGACGGAACAGGGGTTAACTTAAACATTGATTAAATTGCCGCTAGAACTTGAAAACAAATAAAGTTAACAAATAAAAAAATAAAACAAATAACGGTGGAAACAGCATGTTAGTATATACGAAATTAAGATTGGTACTTGGAAAGTTTCACCCTCAGAATATAAAAACCTGCCTTTGAAACAATTTTGCCTCCACATGAAACGGTGACTAAAGGAAAAAAAAAATATTCCATTAATGAATAATTAGAGGTTAATCAGTTTAATCAAAGTGAGTTTTAGTTGTTATTAGTGTACATTATATAATTTTAAGTTGGTAGTTAAGAAGATTTAAGAAATGTCATGGACATATAAATATTTACTCACCACCTTATTTACACCATGTTTTGTACAAATAAATCATTTCATTTCACTGTGTGGTAGATAGGGCCACCTTGTACACTATTTATCATGCATTGGTACGAGTAGACTCTATACTTTCTTATGTACTGAGCAGTTATGGACAAACATTCCATTCATACTTTTGTTCATACTTAGATCAAATGAAGGAATTACAAACTCGTTTCATAAAATTAATGGTGGATAAGAAAACAAAGCGTTGGCAGGCCCCCCGCAAGGTGGACCGACGATCAAGGTCGCGGGAAGCCGCTGGATGCGAGCAGCGCAGGACCAGTCGTCATGCAGATCTTTAGGGGAGGCCTATATCCAGCAGTGGATGTATTTTGGCTGATATGATGATGAAGAAAACAAAAGCAATTCAATTCCACTTTTTTATTTAATAGCAATGGGCCGTCTTAGATTACAGCCATTACTACCAATGTCTAGTTAACAAGAGCACAAAACAATTTGACCGATTAAGAAAAAAAAAACAAAAGCAAGATATGAGCATAACACTACGAAAAGCTATTTAAGATACCCAAAATACTTCCAGTCCATGAGAGAGTAAATAGTGCCATTTTTGTAGAACAGTACTCCAGTACTGAATTACATAACCCAGTAACCTGTGAGAGACTTCACAGGAAGCTTTTTAATTACTATGGAGAACGAACACGTAAACACCTAGTACCTAAACTATATAACGAAATTCTACTTGGATTAAAAGTTGTTAATCTTTCTAAATACACTTTTAAATGTAAACTCAACGACTTTTATGTTAAAAAGCTAAATGTGTAACATATAGTTGTGCGGTCAGCCGCACGTCGGTAGAAATATTTGTAAACCTATTACCATGTAAGTCCGAAATGTTGACGTACGAGTAACAATATTGTGACCAAAGATGTCGGACCTCATTGCTATGCTCGGAATAGAAACCTTGCTAATTTAGTTTACTATGGGATGACATTCGTCAGCATGTCACATCTCCTTTGCTATGCAATGTCACATCATCATCTTCAAAATAACCCAACCAAATTAATAGAACGGCGCTTTCATTGCATTTACAAAGATAATAGGATAATGGTAATTTAACATCCTTATCTTGTGACGAATTACGAGTATTTCTTTAATCCTATACTTCTAATAGCCCTTAATATTCTGAAGTTGTGAGGTCGGATTAAGGAAATAATTCATTACAAGGTTACTGAAGGTGCCTTTCTCTTAATTTGGTGGGGTTATTTTAAATATTTCATAATACTCGATGATTATGTGACATGGCCATTTGGGTCATGCTGACAGATGTCATCCCATAAAATAATTTAGCACGGCTCCGGGTCTTTAAGTTTCCACTCTAAAGCAAAATCCTACCCCTTTTGTATCATGACTCCTGACTTACTTCGCTCTGCATTCACATGCAAATTCTTCTAGAGTACAACGAACAGGATGCTTCAAACACGACAAGCAGCTGCTACAGGATGTCCAAAGTTTGTTGTTTCGGTAAAGTTTATTTTTATTGTTTCCCGAAAGTTGACGGTGTGTTCAGTTGTTTTTGAAATTCGTAGAAAGTTTTAGAAAGTTCGTTGGGATTTTGTTGAGGAAAGCTAAAAAACTGAGCGACCTACGTACAGACATGCTTAATTTCGTGCATGGTAGTACCCACAAGATGCATATCGGCAGTTTGATTATCGTAGCTCATACTTATATGATAAAATTAATAAAATTTAAATCTTTCACTCTCTGACGAAATACGAAGTCAAACATAAATTGTGGGAGTGGTTTTTGGGTTTGTCTTACGATGAAACAGAAAAGCTTTTTGTCACTCACTCATGACTTGCTTTTGCATTGATACCGTTGTGCTGCAAATCTAAAAACAGTTTTGTTTTGTTGTGCTTTTTATTCTATTTTACTTTTATTTTCTTTATTGTTTGCTTATTTGATTTTATTGTTATATTTGTCAACTTTTTTACCTATGTAGCAATACGCCAATATGATATTTTGTCATTGATCCAGTTGTAATCTCAACTCGTTTGCGGAGAAACATCAACAGTTCCCAAAATACAGGTTCTGCCTAGTTTGGGGATCTGGTTTTCCCTTTATGATTAAGTTCATTTTGTACAACTTATCAATTAATATTGTTCATGTATTGTGTCATATTGTACAATAAAATATATTTTTTTAAAAAATTTTTTATCGCTCAAACATGCTTTCAAAATTACAAAGAAGAAAACCCTTAAGAAAACCTTATTGCTTTGACAGTTTCAAACGAATTCTTGCAAAAAAGGGTTACGATCAATAACAATTGGTTCCATAGAGGCACTAGTGTAGGCAACGAAGCAGTTGACCCCAACATAAATTTCTCAGGCAGATTTTATTTGACAGGATGATAAAGAATCATGAATTAAATGTAAATTCATAATATCAAAAAAAAAATCATAATTTTTTTGTAATTTTTGTATGGAAAAATTAAAAGTACCGATTTTTTTTTTTTTTTTATAGAAGGTTTGTCGCATGTAGTGTGAATGTAGGATTTAATGCGAAGGTCTTCATACAATGATCCACTTCGTTGCCTAGACTACACAGCAGACGGCAGACTTTATGTCCGTTACAATCCACCAGAGAGATCGGTATTGCGAAAATTATAGTTTTTATCAGAAGCAAATTCAAACATATTATTTGTCGAATTAATCTGAACAACCTTTTCGAATAAATGACTTTTTAAACTGAACAACTATTGAAGCTGTTTTCATTCCAAACCAAAGATTTTGGAAAATACGCGCATAGAAGCGGAGCATTTTTCTCTTTTCTCTTCGCACGGGTAGACATATTCTTTTGTTGCGTCGGGGGTTACTAAAAAAGTTGCAATTTTTTTTTATATTATTTTTTATTAAATGTTCAGGTTATATTCATTTATTGCACTATCACAAATAATAAAGTATATCATAGGAGTAAATACAGATCTTAAATAATTAACTGTGATATCCCGTTGGGGCATAGCAATACTGCCTAGGACTCAAATATACATAACTGTAGTACCAGCACTTTTCCATAGATGGCGCCACCTTCGCCTCAGCAAGTTTCCGAAACGCGCTATCGAGATGCTCACGTGAAATTATGACCCCAACGCTTAGTTCCAGCATTCACCCAGAGATGGCACCACTGTAGCGTCGGCAGATTTCTGAAACACGCTATCGTCTTGTTCACGCGTTTTAACGACCTCGGAAATCCGACCACATAGATTGAGTACTTTTCTAGGGACCTCAATTACTGCTCCTAGGGTTGCTTTCAAGCCATTGGAACTCCCTAGAACGGATAACTGAGTACATCGGCAGTTAAGCACAGTGCGGAGTTTCTTTCGAAGCGCCCACTGGTATTAATTGACGAACGTATTATATACAAGAACCTGTAACTATAATACACCGTAACCAATAAACGGAACCAACAATTACCTACGTTGTTTTCATCACCGCCCGCGCCACCAACCCCTTCTTATAGTGGCGTCCAACTCGGGCTCGAACGAACACAAATTCTTGGTAACGCGAGCGGGTCGGAAGACTACGTATAGATTGAAAACACCAAGAAAAGCACCTGGCAAGATGACTACAGTCAACTTATCGGAAGCACAGTTCCAGAAGTTACTCCAGAGTGTCGGCAGTGGTCGAAAAGGCACAATAGCAACGTGCAGCGCTTCGTTTAACGGCCGTAAAGACAGAGAGACCGTGGAAGCCTTCCTCACGGCGGTACGAGTCTTCAAGGATATTGAAGATATTACAGACGCTGATGCCATAGCAGGTTTACCACTAATCTTGCACGGTGAAGCCGCAGTCTGGTGGCAAGGAACCAAGACAGCTATAAGTAAATGGTCAGAGTTTGAAGCTGCCTTGAGAAACTCATTTGCGCCCAAAAAACCTGAGTACCTAATCTATCTAGAAGCCTGTGGTGTTAAGCAACTGCCCGATGTATCTACCGACGACTTTGTAGCAAAAAAGAGAATGCTTTTCTCTGAGCTCCCTGCGGACGAGAAGCTCAACGACAAGCAGCAGCTGAATATCGTCTATGGCCTGCTAAATCTAAGCATTCGGGACAAGATCCCAAGAGAAAAGATCAAGAACTTTGACGATCTGCTTACCCAAGCTCGTGGTGTTGAGGCTTTACTCAAAGAGAAATCCACCCATGAGAATGAAAGGGAACATCAAGCAACAACTTCTAATATAACTGCTCCTTCACGTCATAAGAAGATAAGATGTAATTTCTGCAAGAAGTTAGGGCACACATTAGAAGACTGCCGCAAGAGGAAGAAGTTGCTAGAAGGCAACGAACAACCAAGCGAACAAGAAACCAAAGGAACTGAAACTGTTATACCTAAACCAGGCTTGGCATGCTATGGATGTGGTACACCGGGGGTTTTTCGTAGTAACTGTAAGGTATGCACGAACAGGCCACCCTCAGAGTCAATCAAGAAAAGGAACAGTACTAGCTTCAATGCCATTGATATTGAATTGGTATCACGCTCAAGACCTATGGTGTTTCTTAAGATAAATGGTATCGACGGAAAAGCGTTTGTCGAAACATGTGCTAAGATGAGCGTTGCTTCTCGCGATCTTTATAAGAAACTGCGGTCGCGTGGACAAACATTTGATGAGGTAGAGGCTACAATCACGATGGCAGACGGATTCCCAAAAACGCAAAGAGTGCTAACATTTGAAGGAACCGTAGAACTCGGCAACCGCAGCTTCAAGTCACCTTTCATTGCACTCTTGGAATCAGCTGATAACCGTACTTTGTTAGGAGCTAACTTCATGAGACAGGTTGGCATGAACCTTGATATGGGCCAATTCACTTGGAAGTACATCGATAAACCGGAACAAGTGTTCAAGTTGTACGAAGAAAAGTTTCTTTCATTTGACGGACCAAACCAGAAACCTACCTGGCCATCACCAACGTTACCGGTTGCTACTAACACTGAGGAACGAAGTCAGAAACAAAGCTTAAGTGCAGAGAGCCAAAGCGCCAAAACAACATGGCCATTTAAGCTGATACCAATAGACGTGCCTGAGCTACCTTCGAAAATTAGTTGCACGGAAGCCAGATTTCTTTTCGACGGATACTCACCAAGGTTGGAGTTTATGATGCGAGACGCCATAACCAATATTGAACAGTCGGAAAATACTTTGTCGCCGCATTCGCAGACGCTGTTCGACGATGTTGGCTTATGCGCTATTGACGTCAATACCAACCTGGACGCGACACAAGCACAGCAGCTGGAAGACCTACTACAGGAATACAATGACGTCTTCGAACCGAACGGAAAACCCGTGAATGGGGTGGAACACGTGATTGACACTAGCAATCATCTGCCTATCGCAGTCCCTCCGTACAGGATGTCCCCTCAGCGAAAAGAAGTCCTGAAAGCCGAACTAGACGAGATGCTAAAAGACGGCATAATTGAAGCATGCACCTTACCATGGGCAGCGCCAGTGGTAATGGTCCCGAAGCCTGACGGCAAGGTAAGGGTATGCGTAGACTACAGAAGGTTGAACAACATAACTGTACCGGATACTTACCCCATTCCCCGCATCGATGATCTGCTCCATGAGGCCAAACCTACCCCTTACATGACGGCACTTGACTTAAAGGCAGGTTACTGGCAAATACGTGTTCGAGAGTCTGACCAGGAAAAGACGGCGTTCATAACACCCTTTGGGATTTTCAAATTCCTCAGAATGCCTTTCGGGTTGCGAAACGCACCGTCGACGTTCCAGCGATTAGTAGACAGATTTCGCGTAGAACTGAGTCATATAAAACTACTGGCTTACCTAGATGATTTGATAATATTCTCCACCACGTTCGCACTGGATCTGACTGATTTGAGAGATATCTTCGAAAAGATGAGAGATTATAACTTTGTAATCAACAAAGAGAAGTGCCGGTTTTGTTGCTCGAGTGTGAAGTACCTGGGACACCTAATCACACCAGAAGGGCTACAGGTGGATCCAGAGAAAACAACTGCTATCGCCAGTCGTCCTCCTCCATCTAATGTAAAGCATTTGTTGTCGTTTCTGCAGACCTGTTCTTGGTACCGGCGTTTCATCCAAAACTTCTCAGATATCGCCGAACCACTAACCCGTCTTACTAAGAAGAACATCAAATGGATTTGGGCTTCTGAACAAGAGAAGGCATATGAAGAATTGAAGAAACGACTTACTTCTACACCTGTTCTAAAACAAGCAGACCACACAAAGGGCTACGTAATCAAAACAGACGCAAGCAATTATGCGCTTGGAGCTGTACTCGTTCAAGGAGAAGGGAACGATGAGCACCCCATAGAATATGCTAGCAGGATGTTGACGAAAGCTGAAAGAAACTATTCCACGACCGAGAGAGAAGCGCTCGCAGTTGTGTGGGCTGTTGGTAAATTTGCTGGCTACATCGAGGGGTCACCGATCACTATTGTCACAGATCATCAAGCTTTACAATGGCTCATGAAATTAAAGTCACCGACTGGAAGACTAGCAAGATGGGCTCTGCAGCTGCAAGCCCATGATATCACCATTAAGTACATACCAGGGCGCGTCAATGTTGTTGCAGATACGCTTTCAAGGCCGCCATGCACAGAACAAAATCAAGTCGAATGTGGTTTATGCTCGATGACGGTAGATCTGCCCACTCGGAGCCCAGCTGAAGTAAGAGCTGAACAGCTTAGAGATGAAAGATTATCCAAAATTATAAAAGCATTGGAAGCTATAAACGACGATGAAAACGCACAATACTGGAGTAGTAAAGGCTATTTAATTAACAATGGGCTGTTGTATCGAAACAATGCTGACGCAGATGAAGCACAATTATGCGTGCCTGAACATGAATGGGCTAACATACTGAAAGTTTACCATGACGACCCTTTGGCAGGACACTATGGCTCAGAGAAAACATACCAAGCTATATCTAGACGCTACCATTGGGCTGGTATGAGAAAATACATTGAGAGCTATATCAAGCATTGTATTGAATGTCAACGGTACAAGCCATCAAACAAAAAGCCAGCTGGACTTCTGCAAACTCACCCTTTGAATCAGAGATTTGAAGTCATCTCGTTCGATTTATTTGGCCCACTACCCGCATCCAGTAATGGTAAAACCTGGATCTTTATCACAGAAGACGTGAATTCAAGATGGGTTGAATTGTTCGCCTTAGAGGATGCGACTGCAGAAAGATGTGCTACAGTCTTGATTAACGAGGTCTTTCTTCGTTATGGTTTACCAAGGAGAATGGTCAGCGACAATGGGCCACAATTTGTCAGCGCAATAATGCAACAAGTTGCATTTTGTTTAAAAATCAAACACGGGTACACACCAGTTTACCACCCCGAAGAAAACCCTGTTGAAAGAAGGAACAGAGATTTAAAGACACAACTGGCAATCATTCTAGGAAATAACCACAGAGATTGGCCAGAACACCTACCCAGCATACGCTTCGCTATGAATACAGCGGTGTGCAAGAGCACCAATTATACCCCAGCTTACCTTACTTTTGGTCGAGAGTTGAGGACGCTGGATGATACGTACCACGACTATCGTCAGATTGTTCTATCTGAAAACTTCATCCCAGAAATCACACCAAAGTTGCTCAAGCTTGCTACGACACTGGAACGTGCACAGGAAGTCCATGAGCTGGAAGAAGAAAAGAGGAAAATCCTGGTTGATAAACGTCGACAAGCGAGACCTAACTATGAAATTGGGGATCTTGTGATGGTAGAATTACATCCACTGAGCCAGGCTAGCAAAGGAATAAGTGCTAAATTTGCACCACGCCACGACGGCCCATACCAGATCAAAGATAAACATGGTCCTGCATCATACGAAGTCGCAGACCCTGCTAATCCCAATGTAACCCTTGGGACTTATCATGCATCAGCATTAAAACGATATGCTGGACAAGCACAAGACTTACCTGCACCGGCGCAGCCCTTACGAAAACGAGGAAGACCCCGCAAGGCAATCACAGCCACGGAGCAACCTACTCGCGGGCGTGGAAGACCGAGGAAGAACCAAAGCAACCTCGCTGGGACAGCTCGGACCAGAGAGGGGGGAATGTAGTACCAGCACTTTTCCATAGATGGCGCCACCTTCGCCTCAGCAAGTTTCCGAAACGCGCTATCGAGATGCTAACGTGAAATTATGACCCCAACGCTTAGTTCCAGCTTTCACCCAGAGATGGCACCACTGTAGCGTCGGCAGATTTCTGAAACACGCTATCGTCTTGTTCACGCGTTTTAACGACCTCGGAAATCCGACCACATAGATTGAGTACTTTTCTAGGGACCTCAATTACTGCTCCTAGGGTTGCTTTCAAGCCATTGGAACTCCCTAGAACGGATAACTGAGTACATCGGCAGTTAAGCACAGTGCGGAGTTTCTTTCGAAGCGCCCACTGGTATTAATTGACGAACGTATTATATACAAGAACCTGTAACTATAATACACCGTAACCAATAAACGGAACCAACAATTACCTACTTTGTTTTCATCACCGCCCGCGCCACCAACCCCTTCTTATATAACTTATATTAAATTTTCCATTCATTAAATTGTTTACAACTCAACTAAAATAAATTTTAAATTTGGATATTAAATTAATAAATTCACAATCATTATGCAAGCAATTTACTATTTAGGTATTGATTATATATATATATATATATATAATTTAATAATTTCATATAAATTTGCCGTCAAAAATTCGGTTATTCTATAATAGTTTTTTCTATTAAGAAATTATATTAATTATTTAAATTTTTAATTATTTAATATTATTAATTAATAAGAAAATAAGCTGTTTTTCGAATGTTGCGTCTAGACGCTAGCACTAAGACAAAGGACATCGAGGAGCATGTGCGGAGAATGTGGCCTCTCTGCAGCCAGGAGCCAGCCGACCGAGTGCTAGTGAGACAGCTGGAGTCAAGACAGCCTACAAATTTTAGGTCGTTCGTCATCCGCGTCTCCAAGTTCCAAAGGAGCGTGTTCCTGAATGCTGCATTTTGGCCGTTGTTGGGAGTCGTATTTCAACGATATCGGCCACCCGTGCTCGTCAAGTCGACTAATTAGTTTTTATGTTAATTTTGAATATGTATTATTAGGTTGAGGTATTTATTGATATGGGCCTTTGATGACTAAAATTAAAAATAATTAAATAAAATAAATTGAAAATAAATAAATAATATAAACCATCATAACATCCCATGAAACGTCCACTACGGGACAGGGAGCTCCCTCCAGAATTCTAGCTTTTGCTGGAAAAATGTTGAGGGGAAGTACCATAGTCACCTCGCTTGTTAGCGTTACGGCTGGCACCATGGACCGCGGTTGTTGTAGGTGACCGCAGTAAGTAAGATGTAAGATACAAAGGAAGATGCTGCTGCCCATCCTCCAGTTAACCATTAGTCGCCTTTTACGACATTCACGGGTATGTATGGGTTGGTACTATTCTTTGCCGGCACCACACGGGACAGTAAAAAAATATAATAAAAATAATTATTAATCTATGATTATATCGAAAAAAATTGCAGTACCGCCCACACTGGCAGTCTGTCACAACGAAAGTCTGCCGTTGGTCTGCCGTCTGCTGTGCCTCATAGAGTAACGCGACTTTTCCGCGCTGATTTGACACGCGGTTCTCTAAGGTTGGTTCCGTTGGTTAGACCACTTCCATCCACCTATTGACTTAAGAATCTTTGGTTCGAACGTACGTCATAAACGAGTGTACACTTACTGCCAAAAATCGTTAACAATTTTAAAACACAAAGATGGAGGCGAATAAACTTCAAATAATTTTCTTTCTGTTCTTTATTAAATTTTTTACATCATATAAAAATCATGTTTCTGCGAAAAAGTTTTAACGAGAGCATGTGAAACGAAGCGACGAGACGTAAAATAATAATGATTCAATTTCGAGAAAATATCTCACGAGCGTACAACAAACAACTTAAACTCAAAATAGTTTATTCATTGTTGGATATTAAAATCTCATAACGACAGTAGGTATAAAAATTACAGTTACAGTAGTAATTCTCTTTCTGAAGGCAAAATAATACTGTTTTTGAAAAAAAAATGAATAGCGTAAAGTAATAGAACTCTACAGGGTGTTAAGGGACAGATAGGTAAATACTGCAACTTTCAGTTAATAAAACTTTCTGGAAATGAAAAAAAGAAACCGTCTCCATACAAAATGTCCAATTAAGTTTGAAATTTTGTATGGAGAAGCCAATTTTTTCACTGGAAGTGGTTCATATGTGTTGATGGATCATGCTCTGTCAGTATTTGCCAACCTGTCCCCACCCTGTTTTTTCCTGCATTCACAAATATTTTCAGAATTTTACACATTCATCAGTGGTTTTACTCTCAAATTCATCAAAACCCTGTAGATGTGCCAAAACTTTGTAAGTGTATAGATTTGGTTGCTCGCAAGTGTCTTGCCCTACGCAGCCTTGTCTGTCTTACATACATAATATATCAACATTTTAGAAGGTCTGCATACCTAACGTCATCTCGTAAAATCATAAACATGTGTTGTGTTTTACGACCTAATGCAGTAAATAGATTTGTATGAAGTTGCACACTGTGGTTCCACATGAACGTTGGAATCACGGGCATACCTCTTTCTTCTGCCTGCCCTATTTTTTTTCAGTGGGATCTGCTCGACGCGTCGGTTAATTCTTTGGTCGATTCTGGGCTTTGATTATACATTGGTAGATGCACGATTAGTGCTCAAAAATGGCTTGTTTGTGCTCTTAGTTGCTTTAAGACTCTTATACTCTGAAAGTTTAGATCACACGAAAATGGAGATACTTTTTCGTTCAAATCTTGAATGCTTAAAGCAATGCGTAAAACCGCGCTAACCCGGGCTTTGCGCGTGAAAAATCTTGTTACTCTATGCTTGAATGCGACTACATAATACAAGCTGAGTTTGTATAAGTCATTAGTAATACATTAATTACTACGAGGTTAAAGCAAAAAGATAAATAAATAATGGTACACTGAATTTTTAGCAAAACACGAAAAGCCTATGGTACAAAGCCGACACTTATAGTAGGCCGTGTTGAGGTTGTTCTTGCCGTCTTTACACACCCGAAATTCGCAATCTTTAATTTGTAGTCAGTATGTTTTGACGTTCACTAAGTATTTAATAAAGAATCTGAAAAAATCATCAGGAATGGATACTTTTAGCGATCTCTGAGAGCAGACTTAGTGTAAATCATTTTACTATGCGCTACCTTAACCAGCCAAGTTACAACATCGTAAAAGAAAATTCTTTTTGATTTTCCTTTTGTTTATGTCGCCCTAGCAGTCCATAAAGATTTATGACTGTTTATGAATTTATAGGATTTGTTCCCCATAAATAACAAGCTTTGTGAAGAATGGCCTTTTGTGTTCGGCTGTACCTATTTTTATTTCATTTCATTTCATCGAATGCTTTTGAAACATTAATTTATATCTGAAAATGTTATAAATGGTAGAAAGTATATAGACCACAATCTTTATACTAGAAATAAACAACAACTTGACTAACCACATTTTAGTGTAGTCAAGTAAGTAAAGTAAGTCAAGGCAAGTAATTAGTGGTCAGTATATGATATTAGCGGCCCGCCCCGGCTTCGCACGGGTAGCACTTAGTTTTCGGGGATGTTTATCTAGAAATGCATGAAAATATTTTTCTATAAGTATTTGGTTTAGATTGACAGTATTAAATTCGTAAATAATTCACCTTGGGTTACATTATTGAAGTTTTAGTAGGGATCCCTTCTTTTTTCTACTAATAAATGTAGCTTATGTTACTCAGGAATAATTAAGCATTCTAATGTTGAAATACCATCTCCATACACATGTTTCTTCACTCCTTATTATTAGCTAAAATCCAATTTCAAGTAAGTCTTCTTCTTTCTCGGTCCCTCACTGATGAGGATCGCGACCACATATGGTTTCCTTCCACAGGCTGCGATTGTATGATGTGTGGGTGGACCGCACGCTGCATGTTGCCGCCGACTGCCTTCTTCATTGTTTCTGACCATCTCATAGGCGCCCTACCTTGAGCACGTCTGCCTTCCATTTGGCCTTTACCTCATTTACCTCATGTCAAAACTATAGGATTTTCATACGAACTTTCATCCTTTACTTCACCCCTTTGGGAGATGATATCTCAAAATTTCTCAAACACGTATTTCTTTATTTCTTATTATTAGTTTAAAACCAAATTTTCATGTATCTCATGTTAAAACTGTAGGATTTCTATACAAACTTTCATCCATTATTCCTTTAAACATTATTTCTGAAAATGCTAAAACTCATATTATTTTTTTTACGGAGAGCTCAAAACTAAATTTGTATAATTCTACCTTTGAAAATTAAAGACTTATAGACCAACATACGGAAAAAAAACATTCCTTTTTCACCCCCTTGAAGGGTGATTTTTAAGAAATGCTTAAACACGTGTTTCGTTATTTTTTAGCAAAGGTTAAATTCAAATTTGTGTGAATCTAGCTCAAGAAACAAAGGACTTTCATACAAACTTTCATCCCTTATTTCACCCCCTCGGGAGATGAATTTACCAAAATTATTTCTTTGTGGGTAGTTTTGACGTGCATAGAACCTGTGTACAAAATTTCAGATCTGTATTTATAGCGGTTACGGCTCGGCGTTGATGAATCAGTCAGTCAGTCAGGTAAATACTTGATAATGTTAGTGCATTTACCTGAGAGTTTACATAATAAGTATAATGTTTAAGCACATGTTATGAAAAAAAGATTAATTAAGATAAGAAAACTACATTAATCACAACAAGTTATGGTGCTCTGATATTCCAGCGAAACACAAGATACAAATAGTACAAAGCCGACTCTTGTCGTAGGCCGTGTATTTCTTGCCGTTACGCTGCCATAGCACGATCCGAAACGCTAGTAGATTCACTCTATTTGCATTGTATTCTGCACGTTATGACGTTCAATATCTAAGTTTTACATAGAATAATTGAAATTTCTCTCCGTTTGGTCCCCCTCTATAGCAGGCAAGAGAGAGGAAGGCCTAGGAAACGATGGCGCGACGACCTTGATGCTTTCGAAGCTGATTGGAAAGCCATGGCCCATAATCGTGATCTTTGGAAAGAAAAGAGGGTGGATACTACATAATTCGAGTGCGAAAATTAAATTTGAAATTGGAAGGTCGCGTAGGCTCGCATATTCAATACAAAAGACCCCAAAGACCACGAAAATCGCGCGGGAGGGTGCGTGCGGGGGTGCAGGGTAGATTGCAAGGGGGCGGAGAGTGTCCGTTCTATAATTATGTCATTGCCCTGCAGTGGGACATTTAGGGCTATTAAAAAAGAAAAAAACTTTTTGATAAATAGGGTCTTATTGATAAATCTCTCTCAAGTGTGAGAGGCTCTCAAGTTTTGCTTGAACACACAACTTAAACATCTTGAGTGCAATTTCAGACTTGAGAGAGATTTAATAGTACCACCCTTACTTTACATTCCCTATACCTCTAAACCCTCTGTAGACAACACAAAGGAAAATTATTGGTTTTTCGACCTACACCTGTCTCTAGTTGGTGGGGCTTTTGTGCAAAGTCCGTCTGGACAAGTACCACCCTCTTGCAAATTTCTGCAGTAAAATAGCAGTGTTTGCACCGCTGTGTTTCAGTTTGAAGAGTAAGGGAGCCAGTGCAGTTAACGGCACACGAGACACACCATCTTAGTTCTCAGAATGGGCAATGTGCTTTGCTGTGTTATTAGTGTCATGTTATGCCACTAATAAGACAGTGGGTGCTATGGGCGGTGGTGACCACTTTCCATCAGGTGGCCCACCGTTTGCTCACTTGTCACATAAAAAAAAAACATTAAGTCAAAAAATTTTTTAAATAATTTCAGTATCTACAATGTTCAGACACGTTAGAAGAAAGAACTTTAATAGTTAGCTAGATATTAACTAAGTTTCAGAGGTTCTTTGTTACTAAGCTTCCTGGGAACTGCATTGCTTTGTTCTCGATATACTGCATCTTTCACGACTACAGGGATGCACTAAAGGTAGCATTTTAATGCACAGCAAAATAGTCTCATACAACATTATGTTGCATCAAAAATACTAACTGTGCACATATCTTTTAAAGGTGAGCAGGCTTTTGTGCAAAACTTATTTGCGGAAGTACAACCCCCTTGCCTATTCCTACCGAAAAGTGGCAGTATTTGTACGCTGTGTTTTGGTTCGAAGGGTAAGAGAGCCAGTTAAATAATCGGTACATGAGTTCTCCCACCTTAGTGTTCAGGGAAAGCAACGCGCTTTGCTGTTTTATTGGTGTGAAATGTGTCAAATTATGCCACTAATGAGTGGGTGCGGGCGGTGGTGCCTCTGTTTCATGTATTCTATGGTGGTGACCACTCACATTCAGATTGCCCACCTGGCTCGTTTGCCCACATGGCTCGTTTGCCCACATGGCTCGTTTTCCCACTAGTGACATAAAGAAAGTTTTGTATAACAATTTTGTAATGCTAACTGGCCATGCATTTATTCAATTTATGCACATCAAAATTACACGATTCCATTACAATTTGATTTGTTGAATTAATTTATATGGTTCCGATACCAAAATGGTAAAAAAGGAGCCCTTATGGTGCGACTTTGTCTGTCTGTCTGTATGCTATCGACTTGAAATTTGGAATAGTTTTAGAATATAGTTGCCCAACTTAATTGCGTATGAAAGATAACAAAAAATATGACTATTAATGTAAATGGGGCCCAAATAAGGGGGGCCAAATTTCAAATTGTCGCTACTAGGTCGGGTATCATATGAAAGGGCTTTACTTGTACATTTAAAAATTTTATTTTAATTTTTTTGTAACTCTTAGTTTTCAAGTTATGATGAAAAATGTAAAAAAAAATACCATCTCCCTTATCTCCGAAGTTTGTGAAAGTTTAAATCTGAATTTATTACAGTCGATAGAAATTTATGTATATATTACAGCAAAAATAAAACAATCTTTCTAAGTTGTACAGTTTTTTAGAAATCTGCATAAATCCTTTACAAACAAATTTAGTTTTGCAGTCCTCAAAATGGACTTTACTGCTTCCTAAAATGATAAAGGTATATCGGAACTCTCGGCGCGCGAGTTCGACTCGCACTTGACCGGTTTTATTTTTATGAACAAAACGATCGCAATTTTGAATCTACAACTGAAATTTCATATCAGTCTCACTTGATAATTGGCACAGCAAGTAATTTTGAATCTACAACTTCATCTCATATTTAAATAAAATAAATAAATAAATAAAATTCATTTATTTCAGATAGAAATATCCATAGTACAGTGCAAAAATAGCTTAAATTAATTTAATTTGTAAAACAACAGTTTTCCCCAGTGGGAGAAAAGGTCACTCTGATTACATCTACAACTAAGCACCTTTATTAATCTGTTCTGAGATCCAAAGACAACGCTCCTAAACTTGGCAACACGATGGCGGATCAGTGCATCCAGACCCGGCAGGCGAGCTTCCGTAAACATCTGTGAGGCGCTGCAATATCGCGGCAGGCGGAAGAGAACCCTGAGCGAGTCGTTATATTGCACTTTCAGCCGCCGATATTCTTCGACAGTGTAGCGCGCCCACAGTTGTGGGGTGTATAGCGGTTGACAGTATGCTGCAAATAATGCCAGCTTGGCTTCGCGAGAACATTTGAAGAATCTTCGCGCGATCATATTTGCGCGTACTGAAAGTGCTCGTCGCTCACGGTCCATATCACTACCATCCCGCAGATCGCAGCAAATCATGTGCCCTAAATATTTAAATGAATCAACCCACTGCAGCTCGGCTCCTGCCAATCGTATCGGCAGCACAAACGCCTTCTTTTTCCCGTAGTGAAAAGCCATACAGACCGATTTATTGGCATTATAAAGGAGATTGTGCGCCACGGCATATTTTTCACATATCTCAAGCAACTGACGCAATGCAGCAAGAGAGGGGCTCAGCAGCACCATGTCATCGGCATAACTTAGGTTATTTAGACATTCTCCACCAACATGACAGCCGAGACGGGTGCTGCTGAGCTCCTCTATTAGCTGGTCAACATACAAGTTAAAAAGTAGGGGGGAGGTTAAGCCCCCTTGCCTCACCCCACAGGGTAAGTAAAATTCTGAAGAATAGGAGTTTTGCCACTTCACTATGTTAACCTGATCTGTGTACCAAGCCATAAGCAAAGCAATGCAAGCCGAGGGCACCCCCTTATCTTTTAATTTATTCCACAACAAATCATATTTTACGCGATCAAAAGCCCGGCTTAGATCAAGAAAACATGCGAAAATATTCGTTTTTCTTTTCAAATAATATTCAACAGTTTGTTTAAGCGTGAATATCGCACCATCTGTTGATCCGCCTTTTTGAAAGCCGAACTGCGCTTCATTTATTTCTACATAACCTGAAAGAAAATCCAGCAGTATTGAGTCATAAAGCTTCGCACAAGTCGTGGCGAGTGAAATCGGTCTATAGTTTGAGCTGTCAGAGAGACTACTGGTCTTATTTTTGACAATTGGTGTTATAACCGTCTTAAGCATTTCTTTAGGTAGATGCGAATGTCTCAGACAAGCGTTGAACAATACAGAAAGGAATACAACCACCCATGGACCACCAAATCGCAAGTGCTCCACACTTATACCATCATGTCCTACAGCTTTACCCAGCTTCATACGCTTTAGTGCGTCAAATATCATTTGCTCAGATACATGTAACGAATTACCGTCTGACTCTATACCTATACTGTTGGACTTACAACCAGAATTCGAATCGCCTACGAATTTATTCCTAAATAAGTTAGCGATTTCTGCATGGTCAGAAAGACCTTCAACAACACTCGCCACCTTAGTTTTATTATTCATGACTTTAGAAGAGCATTTCCAGAATTCTCGAAATTTTTTACTACCACACGCATTCGACATTTTATCCAGAAGTATTTGGTTCTTATTATTCTGGCAGTACTTGAGCCTACTTTTAAAAAATTTTCTACTTTCCGTCATATTCAGAAATAGGGCGCCAGAAGTCGGCGAGCCCGCCTCTCGCCAGAGGGCGTAGCAACTGCGTGCATTCTCGTGTGCCGCGCGCACGTGATCGTTCCACCCGGCTACATGTTGCGCTGCCGCCGGCCGCCGCCCGCTCCCCTCCCGTCGTCGCCGCGATGCTCGCCGAATTCCATCAACAAACTTGCTATACATTCTATCTAGGAATAAGTGGTGATCTGCGCATGCGCAATCGACACAGTTACAAAGCCTTCGCAACTTATCCCAATCAATAGTCTTACTTAGAAACTTATTACATAGCGATGTGTAATATTCGATTTCTTTACCTGATCTCTTGCCCCAACTGCATGAGGCGGCGGGGAAGGGGGGCGGGCCTGCAGTAGGAACCTGGTTAGGTATCAAATCTAAATTACATTCAACTACGAGTGGTCTGTGGTCCGACCAATACACATCTTCGCGGACGTAAACATTTACTATCGTCGAGCTCGCCAGTCGGGTCGTTACGCAGTGATCCAGCCAACTGGAGGTCCCGTGTGCATAGCTAACATAGGTAAAAACGTTGTCTTTGGATCCCAAGAATTCGAAATCGGCTATACTCATGTCATTATCTTTACAAAAGCTGTTTAACTCCTTATAAAAAAGAGTGTCAATTCCAGAATTTAATAAGAAATAAGAACTAAAATAATATGGTTTATCTTTCTTAAAAGAAAGTTATCACCTAAAAGTCTATAAAATTTAACTAATTTATCAGCAATAATATTGACGTCCAAAACTAATAATAAATAAAATAAATTATTATTATTTGTAAATTGAATCTAAGTATTGTATTTTAAAATTTTATTGATAAAATTTGGTAGGTTATATATGTATTTTAAGCTAATTACGCCTACTTTTATAAGTAAGTAAGTTATGTCAACAACAACGTAAAGATTGCTAAAATTCGTATCTGTAAATTGTGTTTATAATTGATTAAATTAAATGTCCTTATTTTACATAAGCATATGTAATGTCAACAACGTACAACTTTTATATTTATTTACCTACTAGGTATTTACTTAGGTAACAAAGTCGAACTTGCGATACTACGAAATTTTGGCTTCCACTGAAGTCGTCGTCGTTCAAACAATCTGAACTGAACGTTTTCAGGCCAAAACGTGTCAACTAGGAGTGTGTTAGCACTTTGTTTAGATACAGTTACCTTAAACGACGCGTAATGTCTGTTGTTTAAAGACGTACCCAGGCGCTGCACCTTAATTACCTGCTGTCCACTTTCCGCTATAAAGTCCTTAAGATCGTCCTCCGTAACCTTGGGATCCAGCTGTGAGACGAAAATATCAACCACCTGAGGAGCTACTTTTATCTTCTGTGAGGTTATGGGCGCCGATCCACGGTTGGTCACACCACGCAAGTAGGGCCTACGCGCTCCTACGTTCTGAGATCTCTTCTTGTGATGAGACACCACGGTAAAGCTCTGATCATCCACCTCTTCTGTAGCGTTGTGAGTTGGAGGCGCAGTGTTATGCTGGACTCCTTTGGTGACCTCTGCCGCTTCTTCAGCCCTCTGGTGAGCAGGGGATAGGCGAGGCCGACGACGACGACGCTGTTTATTGGTTCGGGGGAGCTGAGCTGTGTGGGTAGGCTTGGCAGCCGTTTCCTGTTGAGGTACCGCGAAAAGTGACTGGCGCCGCTCCTCTGGGGGTGCAGATTCGGATGTCCGTTGCTGCTGCGTATCAGGGGTTTGCTGATGCTTCTCCGCAGTATTACCAGTCGGGATTGTTGAAATAACGGTTATATTATTTTGGTTGGAATTAGAAGGTAGACTTGAATCTACCGCCGTAGCCGAAATTGTCTGTTTTATGTTGCTGATGTCTTCTTGAATTTGTCTGGTCACCTCTATCTCAGTGTACCTCGTCTTGAAGAAGAACAGTTCTTGTTTGAGAACACAAATATCCTTTAGTATTTTTGTGGCATCCACATGATCGAATGAAACTGGCGGTAGGCGGCGTAAGTCCTTAGCCACAAAGACAGGCAGCAAATCAGTCTCTGTGTCTTTCACCGACGAGATGATGTCTTCGATGTTACGAATGGTTTTGTTTCCACCCTTTCTAGTAATCGGTCGCTTGGTCATATAGTTCGAAATAATATTTTTCGCACAGTCAACTTCGACGTCACTAAAATTTGTAGACACTATTTGTGTTATGCTTATGTCGTCCATCCACCCCACTTGGCTCGTTATAAAAGTTAATAACTCATTAATTATAACATTACAACTATTGCACTTTACCGACGACATATTTTACTACGTAAAATCAAATTAATTTTCCGTGCGTCACAAACACGCTCCGTGACCAAAGCGCACGTCCGATCGCGACCGCTGCGCCCGGTAGGTATATTGTGCATGCAGTTTAAAACTTTTGATGTGCATTTAAATATCCTCCTTTACATAGCTCCTAAGAATATAAACTTATGTAATAAGTGAAAATGGTTTTTATTTTGACACTTCCTGTGTTCGGATAAATCTACAAAGTAGAAAATCGCAAAATTTCACAACCACAGGCAGGATTCGAACCTGCGTCTTCTGCGTAAGTACCGCAGACGCTAGTACAGCAAAAATGCTTGCTAGGTGGCAGCACAAACGCAACGTTGGAATGCGTATAGAGGTCGCTAAATTTCACAACATCGGGCAGGACCACAGTAGCCTAGTTGGTAAAGCGTCTGCGGTACTTACGCAGAAGACGCAGGTTCGAATCCTGCCTGTGGTTGTGAAATTTTGCGATTTTCTACTTTATGTAATAAGTGTTTAAGCAACGTGGGAGTTACAATGTGTTATTAGAAAAGCGCCTGTGTAAGTTCTTCTTCGTAGTAAACTTAAAGTACCGATTAAAACTTCATTAATGAATACTGCTTACTTTCGCTGGCTCAGGGACCCAAAGAAGATCTTGGCCTCCGACACCAAAAGCCAACCGGCCGTTCTCCCGTCGGTTGTCCCAGGTACGCTCGTTTCACAGCACGATCTTCCTCCTAGACCGTAAGGGCACTGCATGTTATCCTACGTCATCTAGTACACGAAATTCGCAACTTTGTAGCGATAGTAGTGGCCTAAAAGGTCCACAAAACGGTGGTCTGCCAATCCAAAACCTGGCAGGTTTTGTACAGTTGGAGAGAAAATTGGTTAAATGACAGATTACACGAATGAAATCTATTCGTAGAAATAGAAGGTACCTATACAAGTAAAAAAACAACAGGTCTGCCTTGCATCCTCTTGGCAGTTTCGCTAGTCGGACCACAAATGTGGTTGGATGTGATTGGACCACAAATTTGGTCGGACTGGCGAAACTGCCAAGAGGATGCAAGGCAGACCTGTTGTTTTTTACTTATATAGGTACTGTGCACTTGCGGAACCCTAAAAAATTTTTAAATGCATAAAATACTATTTAGAGGAAGTGTCAAGAAGTGTAACAGGAAACGGGGAGTAGAAAAATATGACAAGGAGTGACAGTCGAGACAGGGTCGGGAGAGAGTCAAGAAAAGGAAATGAAAGAAAAAAGCTTTTTAACCGAATAAAAGGAATAGTTGCTAAAATTTTGATAAACGAAAGCAACAGAAGAAAACTATGAATCAGGTTTTGTTGAATAGTGAGGGCAATGAAGCTGAAATAGAATTTTAACATGTTTAAAGGTTTCAGGTGAGAGAGATTTTGGGCCGTCAAGCAAGGAAAATTTGGAAAAAACGGAGAAAAATGGAAGAACGGAATCGGTAAACGTTCCAAATATCCTTGTTGTTACTTTGAGACGTCTGTGAAAGAAAAGTCGTTAGTAAGCTGGATTTATGTGAGTTATATTTTTTTTTTATTTTTGTAGCTCGCGGAAAATAGAATTCATACAGCTGATGAGACGAATCTTTTGAAGGAGGCTATGATCCTGGATTGTGGATTCCTTCAATTGAGATAAAGATAGGGATTGCTTCGTGTAGGATATAGTATAGGAAGGTTTATTTGCGCATAATTTCAAGTTGCTAACATTCAGGGTTTGATTCCAAAGTGTAAAGAATAAGTGGAGTGAAACTAATGTTATGTAAGTATTCAATTTTGTGGTTTTCCATCCTTTATTTATTTTCGGTTCAAAGTTGTTGTGTGTATTTGAGTTAAGGTGAAATGTGACTTAATGAAATTTATAGTTTCTTCCAGGTTATGTGAGCTAAATATCGTTGAGAAAATCAGATTTCAATGTCAAAAGAGGAAGAGTTGATTGGAGAATATTTGCAGCTTTACAGATCTACCTGCGAGGTCATAAGAGGCTTGTACTGTGTGATACTTTAAGTAAATTGATATTCCCACTTAATGATTTTCGTTTGTAAACATTAATAACTCTGCGGAAATTATAACATACTGTGTTTCTAATCTGAGTCGTTATTTGTAGATAGTAATAAAGATTTTCTTTTCCCATAATTAAGTATAAACTAGTTCTACAAGTGTCATTGTTCGCGTATAGCTAGGCAGGATAATGTTCTATTTCTAAACAGGTACAGGAATTACAAGGAACATTATAGACATGGAAAAGCAAACCACAAATGATAAAACGTGAAGGCTAAAAAAAGGTATTGCTTGGATTGTAAAGGTAATGTAAATTTCATTGTGTTTAATTCTTTCCTTTACAGAGAAATTGATTAAAATAGTCCTTGGTGAAATCATGGAAACTGGACTCTGATGTATATATATTGCCATCGATTAGGGGTGGCTTTAGATGTTGTATATTTTGTCACCATTTCAAAGAGACTTTGGACGATGTATATTATTATCATCAATTCAAGGAGACTTTAAACGATGTATATTTTTATACTTTTTTAGGTAGAATTGTCTATTTGACATTATTGTCAAATAGTCAACAAATAAATCATTTTTGATTTAGTTTTACTCAAAGCTAGACGCTATTTTGAAATCTTTATAAATTTTTTTATCTCTTTAACAAAAAATAAATCAAAACCCAAAATCAAAATGGAAGAAAATATTAATACATTAAATAATTACTTTTTTTTAGAAAATAATATAAAATCTTTGGCCCTAAATCAAAATTCCAGTTTTTAATATACTAATGTCTTCATATGATAAAATTTAAGAAAAATATTCCGTCAGATCAAAAGAATTAGAACGTCAATTCAAAATCTTAAAATAATATATCTGAAAACTAAAACTTGGATATAGATTGTGATATTTTATTGTGAAATAAAGGGTAAGTTTAAGTAGAGTGAATATTATAAATAATAATATTTCAAGTAATAATAAATTGCTTTGATAGTGATTTTGAATCTTTTGCCTCAATTTCCCAAAATTGGAACATGCTGAGAGCATTACTACATCTCAGTACTCAAGCTCATAGGAGGTGCTTATCTTTCCTTTTATTTTCATACTGTAGGAGTCCCAGATTTTGAGATTAAGAAATGCCTGCTCTCAGGTTTATTTAGTTCAACCAAGCATGGATGGATGCCCTCGTGACATGTGTCCCCGATGTCCACTATATTGGTTGTGGCTAATGTATGTCGCGTGTCACTGGAGTATCTGTCTAAGTCTATCTGATAATATCAACCTTCGGATTTATTTATTTTAATCATTCTTGGGCCGGAGCCCTCAAGCCTAAAAGGGTCTGATACTAAAGTTCTTCTCTTTCTATTTGTGTGAGGTTTCGCTGATACATCCTGAATTCCCTCTTCTGTATGTGTGGGATGAATTGGAGTTACTCCAATACAAATGGAAGGATATTAGCAAGGTGTTTTAACGTTGGATTTTGGAAATAGTGTTTCTTGTGTTATGTGCTGACAACGCTCGCCCATTATTGGATGCGTCGTTTGAGTGGCATATACCGCGGGGGGACCTCCTGATCTTAGCGTTAGATTACCAAATGTAGAGTAGTTAGACAACATAAAACTTTCTTCTTATGTGAAGGGACATTCTAGTTTAGTCTAATGACATTAAATTGTTTATAAGGAATAAATTAGAATTGTCCTGAATCAATAGGAAGAATATTCTTGATGGAGACATTACGTTCGTTCGTGGGTTGCTTCTTGTAAAGTGTGTTGACGACGTTCGCCCATAAGGCTGCGACGGCTGTACGACACTCTGACCTTGGGGGACCTCTGAACTTTATGTGTGTCATCCTAAAGTAGTTAAATAATTTATTTAATCTTCATTGATTCATACAGGAATCTAAACTTTATAAGATTCTAAGTTTTAATTTTCCCTTAATAAAACTTGTCATAAATTATCATACTTAAAATTATACTTTGACTCAGTGTGAAACCACCTTAACTTTACTAAACAGATTCTTGAAAACAATAATGGAACAGAAATTATAATGTTTAGTTTCTTTTCATTGTAGATAAGTTCCGAATATTTAAGTATATACAATAACCCCATTTTTATACTTCTTTTGAGTCCTCTTTTAAAGAACATCGAGTTTTAGCTAGTGTTGTTTACGCTAAATTCTCCCAGTGTTCTTGGTTTTGAATACTCGATGCTTTTGATTTTCCTTTAAGATCTTAAATCATAAATGTTTGGCCCAACCTAGCTTAGATACTACTATCCCGTATCTTCTCGGTTCTGGTCATCATACTTCACTTTTAATTAAGGATTACCTTCAGTAATCTTTTGTTATACTTACTTCTTATATGTTCTTCTTCGAAATATGCTGGGTAATCCCATTATAGTTTAGATGCAATTCATTTTATTTAAATGAGTGTTTAGACTGGGGTTACTCTACATAATCCTTGTCCTGCGTGGGTTGGTAACGGAAAAGAGATTTAGCTACGCATCACAAGTGAGAGCTATGAAGGATATACGGAGACCTTGTTGGTGCAATAAAGTCACTCAGTGACTGGGGGGAGGGAGATTGCCCTTCAAACTCTTTATGTCTCTCGTTATAAAACCGTTATTGATCTAGGCTGGCCATGCAAGCAATAATACTATACCCGTATCTAGTACAGACTTCACACTTGGACGTGTGGAGCTGGCTAATTATTTTCAGTTTAACTTATTTCAAAACAAACTAAGGGATTCGATGATGTCGATCATTGTCTGCCCGGAGGGATTACAGGAAGAGCTCTTATAGCTCATGATGGAGAGTGCCCTGTTTTCCTAAAGGAAGACTGTATGCTTCGTGTGCCTGGCGGGCTCGGTGACCAGCTCTGGTATGGGTGACTAAAAGAAATAGTCAATACCCTGTGAACCCTGGATGAGTCAGTGATCGTCCCTTAAAGGTGGGCCACGTGGAAGTCGGGTTTGACGCGGGGCATGAACATACCGGGGGGAGACATCATCACCGTCTGGGTTGTACTGTGGTTAGTTAGTTCCGCTCTCCACATACATTAACCCTAGTCTTTACTGTAGTTTAAGTTTTCGGTGGGATTTCCAGCTCCGCGAGGATGATCAGAATCCTGACGATCCAGTTGGATTGTTAGGGTAGTTTAGCGTCATGTCATCGTGAGCTGGGTGATGATATGCCTCGGACCTAGGACTTAGGGTAGAGGAGGCCTAGGACGAGCTGCTTGGGGCGATGGCGGTGCTCCAAACCTGGGGATTGTCCCCACATTATTTTTTATTACTTCGTTTATATTAACATAGGTTTCTTTTCAGAAACTTAACGGCTATAATAATATTGCATTGTAAAAGAGATGAAACCTCTTCTAAACTGATGAATCTACATGAATTCAGATGAACTACACCAAACAATATGAGACTAAATTCAAATAAATAGTGATATAAAATAAAATAAATAACTCAAATTAGACATGTAAAGATTAGGTTTATTTTCAAATATAAGTATTAAAATAACAAGTGTGTTTCTTTTTCATTCTTCTATTGCCACTCTCCACCGAGCAGAATCTGTAAATTACAAGATATTATAAATATATAAAACGGAATGACGTAGGATTCAGGAAAAATATAATATTCTTAAAGGATATTATTCTAGACGATCAACCTTGGCCAAAACTTTCACGTATCTGATTTGAGGATCCTATCTGAAGGGACTTCAGATCTGTACAGCTGGTGCCGTGACCAGGATATGCTGGTTTCAAGCGAGAGAGGTATTGAAGAGTGAAAAAAGAAACAAAATGAAAAATACACTAATTTCGAGTTTTGAACTGAAGAAACTTGAGAGTAAAGTTTATCTAAGTTAAAGTTGTTAAGCGGGACGTTAGAATTGGTTTTAGCTTAGGGTTATTTGTTTTGGAAACCATAGAAAATATGATGCATTCCTTGTTTCAGAATAAAGATGGGAAATTTTACAGTCTCAATAGAAGGAAACATAGGGTCAGGGAAGTCTACTTTGTTGGCAGCTTTGGGAGGCAACTCTGATTTTGAGATAATACCAGAACCAATTGATAAATGGACTAATTTATCTGGCGTTAATCTCTTCCAGTTATTTAAGGAAAAACCAAAGAAGTGGGGTTTCTGTTTTCAAAATTATGTTCTTCTAACAATGTTAGAAAATCATACGAAAGAATCTAGCGCTAAGATTAAAGTTATGGAACGTTCCATCTATTCAGCCAAAAACTGTTTTATTAGGGAATTGCAAGAGAGTGAATTGTTGCACCCGGCTGAGTTTGCAGTTTTAGATGAAACCTATTCTTATTTCAAAGAACAATTGGTTACTCGAATTAATTTAGTGGTTTATCTTAGGACTTCCCCTATGGTTTCTTATCAGAGAGCCCTAAGTCGTGGTCGACCTGAAGAGACAGGGATAACGTTAGATTATATAGAGAGGATTCACAACATTCATGAGGAATGGTTATTGAACCCTAATATAAAGGAAGATTTTGACAGGATAGAGATTATCGATGGAGATCAAAATATTAGCTCCATAAAGCAACAGTTTTGGGAAGTTAAGGAAAGAATATTAGATAAGCTTTCTATTCTTTAATTTAAACAAAATTCCAACCTATAATTTGTAATAAACTTTCAGTATCCAAAGAAAAGAAAAAATGCCTCCTCGTTATAATCTTAGATCATCTCAGGGACAAGATGAATTAGAAAGGACAGGTCAGCAAGAAGAGCGTCCACGACCTTCTTTACGCAACTCCACTATGTTTCGCCAACTTCGAAGAAACATGGGAATTCTGACACAGAAGGTGTCGAACTTAGAGAATCAGCTGTCGCAAGCTCGGGAAACTAACGCTGCATCAGCTTCGTCTGAAAGGCATGAAGCACCGATTAATATATGCCCGGTGATTGATACAAGAGTCGAAAAACCACGTTTTCCTGGAAGATTTGGGGTACATCCAGTGTCGTTTTTGGAGGATCTTCAGAATTATTTACGGAGGATGCCTAATGAAGATGCTACAATTGAAACTATAATCAGTTGTTTAGAAGGTGATGTTCGTAAATGGGCCAGAATTTATAGACAGAGATGGTTTACACAGTCGGATTTCAAAAGAGATTTTTTGGATGCTTATTGGGGAGAAGCCGAGCAAAACACCTTGAGAAGAATGATTGTAAATGGCACTTGGTCTAAGGAAAATGGAACAATGCTAGAACATTTCGTTAGTTTAGCAGGGCAAGCAAAGATGATGTCTAGACCAATTCCTGAATGGCAAATAGTGGAGGATTTGATGAGACACTTCCCGAAGGATGTACAATATGCTTGGCGGATGAAGAAAGGAAATACTTTGATTGAGGCAACAGAGTTTCTTCGTGAATTGGATGACGTGAATAAACAATGTGGATCTTCTTCCTTTGACTCCTCTACTGGAGCTGATAGGGGAACAAAGCGTCAAAGTCCATTCGTTTCGAATAAAGACAAACCATTTTATAAAAAACCAAAAGTGGTGGCTCACATCGAGGGGGAGACTTCAAGGGGAAGGATCACTGATGAAATAATTCAAGAAGAAGATTTAAACTAGTTGGGGCCATTTCCAATAAGCAGGAGGTGGCCGCAGTTAACAAAAATTTAAATTATCTTTTTCCTGTAAAATATTTAATAAAACAAGGTTGGAAGCCAGGGGTAGGATTGGGTTGTGACCAAGAAGGGATCTTATATCCTGTTTCCCCGAATAATACTAGAACGAATTGTGATAGAGAAGGTTTAGGATATTCTTCAGAAGATTATAATAATAAACAAACAGTCGTAAATTTAATTAAAGTTTTTGACGTTTCCGTGATTAAACAAAATCAACCAATGTATAATCAGTTCATTAGAGAATATGAAGGTAACTCTTTATATGATGAAGAGGTTTGCTTTGAGAATGAGGGGCCCAAATTTAAATCAGAAATTGAGTTACAAATTTTGGGGCAATCTATAGTTCTCTTGGTAGACACTGGAAGTGAAGTAACTTGTATTTCGGAAGAATTCTTAGAGTGTTTACAAGGAGAATTAAAGTTAGAATTCCCTGCGTTACCAGTTAGACCAATATGTGTGAGGGGAGCCGTTGGACAAAAGAGTCTCCAAATAAAAAAACTAGTCTCTATACCTTTGACGTGTGGTTCAGTTGATATTGATACGGGATTTTTAGTGATTGCTAAATTAACTTGTTCTGCTATCCTTGGGGTAGATTGGTTAGTTGCGCACAACGCTGTTTTGCATTTAAAAGAACCACAAACATTAGAATTGGGTATCGTTGGACAAGGAGAAATTACTATTCCGTTTCGAAATCTTTCTAGTGGGTTTTTAGAAGAGAATCGAATAAATCTAATATCTGGAATAGAGGAACAAAACGAAAAAGAAGGCGGTGAAGAAAAGCAATTATTAGATTTGTTTAAAAGTATTCGGTTGGGAATGGATTTGTCTGATGTAGAGAAGGAACAAATTTTTAATGTTTTGAGATCCCATATGCAAGTTTTTACAAAGAAACTTGGAAGGGCAAACTGTTATACTCATGACATTAAAATGATTGAGGGTACTCCAAGGATACAACGAACCTATCCTATACCATATGCACATAGGGCAAAAGTAGAAGAAAAGTTGAGGGAGATGGAAGAATTAGGGATTATATCGAGGAAAACTACAAATTTTTGTAGTCCTCTAACTTTCACTGGAAAACCCGATGGATCTGTTAGAATATTACTTGATGCTAGGGAAATCAATAAATATATGGTTCCAGAAGTAGAAGCACCGCCTTTACAGATTGACATACTTAATGCTTTTCTTGGTGTAAGATTTATAACATTGATTGATTTAAATAACGCTTATTTTCAAATACCGTTGACTGAGGACAGTAAAAAATATACTGGATTTACAGTTAATGGAAAGTCTTACGTATACAACGTGCTTCCGCAAGGACTTAAAACGTCAGTAGGGTCCTTTTGTCGCGCAATGGACATTATATTGGGTCCTGGTGTTAGAGAGTTTTGTGTCAATTATTTGGATGATCTTGCAATCCTAACGAGTGGGACTTGGCAAGACCATTTGGATCATATTGATATAGTTTTGGATCGTTTAGAATCAGCTGGAATGACTTGTAATTTTGCAAAGTGCAACTTTTTCTGCAGTGAAGTAAAAATGTTAGGGCATATAGTTACAACTTCGGGAATTAAACCTAACCCGGATAAAATAAAAGCTATAAAGGAATTCCCTATTCCAAAGAAACAAAAACAGTTAAGAGGATTTTTGGGACTTTGTAATTATTATAGACGTTTCATTAAGAACTATAGTATTTTGACTGCTCCGTTAACTAGGTTATTAAAGAAAAACCAAACATGGTTTTGGGATGAAGAATTAGATCGAGCTTTCAATAATATAAAGGAAGAATTTATTGCAACGATTCTATTGAGCCATCCAGATCAGGATAAATTATATTATTTACAGACCGACAGTTCAGGGATCGGAATAGCCGGATCATTGTTTCAGATTGGAAATAATGGTGAGGTTAAAATTTTGGGATTCTGTAGTCGTGCACTACGGGGTTCTGAATTACGTTGGACTGTAACTGAACAAGAGTTGTGGGCTATTATTTATTCTGTGAAAAAGTTTGAGACTTATTTAAGAGGAGCGAAATTTGTTGTTCGTACAGATCATAAGGCATTAACTTTCATGAAACAAATGAAATTATACAATAGTAGAGTCACACGTTGGATTTTATTTCTTGAACAATTTGACTTCGAAGTCGAACATGTAAAAGGTGTAGAAAATATTGGGGTAGATATTTTATCTAGATATCCGCCAGGGGGAGTTTTGCAAGAAGAGAAGGTGTGGTATCCAACTGTTATGTATGTAGGTGTTTCTACTGACCGTGACTTGAAAAATAAATTACAACGTATGATGGAATATCAACGGCTTGACAACGTCATATGTGGGATTAAGGAGAGAATAAATGTTTCTAGAGTTCCCGAAAGAACAGATAGATTTACGCGTATAACTTTGCGTTGTATTGTCAATAATGATCTACTTTATTTTAAAACTGTACGTGGAGATTACGTTTTGTTTATGCCCAAGGTTCTACAAGAAGAGATTTGTAAACAGGTACATATAGAGATGGGTCATCTTGGCGCATATAAAACTTTGAAATATTTACAATTAAGGTGTTATTGGATAAATATGGGTAAGACAGTGAAGTCTTGTATTCAGAAGTGTCATGTTTGTCAGCTTTCTAGACCTGACTATATAAAAGGGGTAGGGAAATGTAAATCGATTTTAACTGAAAACCCGGGTGAATTAGTAATGGCTGATATCTTCGGACCACTACCTAAAACTGAGGCTGGTTATATTTACATTTTTGTAATACAGGATTCTTTTAGTAAATTTATTAAACTTTTCGGACTTCGTGGAGCTTCAGCAGACTCAGTGCTTTATTGTATGAGAGTGTTCACTGAAATAATACAACCTAAGGCTGTTATGACAGATAACGGAAAACAATTTATTAGTCACAAGTGGAAAAATGGACTCAGAGCCTTGAGAATTAAGACTTTGTATACTACTATTCGTAATCCTCGACCTAACACTACAGAACGAGTGAATAAAGAATTAAACAAATTCTTTAGAATTTATTGTCATGATGACCATACTAGATGGGATCATTACTTGTTGGAGATTGAGGAATTGTATAATAATACGTTCCACGAGAGTACGAAATTTTCTCCTAATGAAATATTATTTGGAAATTCAGAGAAACTTAAAGTAGACTGTTTTCTACCACGGGCACTCACGAATAAAACGTTAGACCAAATTAGAGAGGAAGTTAAAGAAAACCTTAGACTTTCGAGTCAGAAGCGGCAGGATAGATTCAATAGAACTCATAAGTTGATAGATTTTCAAGTTGGTGATTTGGTAAAATTAAGGAGGCTTAATAAATCGGATTCTAGTCGAAATAAAACTAAGAAATTTGATTTATTATATGATGGACCATATCGAATTGGAGGAATAAAATATGCTAATGTGTATATTCTCGTTGATCCTGAAACTCAAAGTGTCAAAGGAGTTTATAATGCAGTCCATTTGGCTAAATATTATACTTAGGATGTTAGCTATTGAGATTTTCACGGGATTATATCATAAATTTTAACTTTAGAGGAATTAAGATATTCCTGGTCACAACCTAATTAATATAATTTTATTAGTTTTAATTTAATAATTAATATTAGAAGACTATTTTGATTATAGTATATAGTGAGTCAATTTGTTAGTGAATTGACTGGCATTATTAAATCGACTTCGTTTTAAAAATATAATGAACTATAATAATTTATAATTTAATACAAATTTAATTTGGTTATATAATCAGGGTTGAACTGAAATAAATCTAAATTTAGATAAACATGTTAAATAATTTTAATAATTTTGAATAAAAAATTAATTTAGTTTAATGATTTATAATATTAGTAGTTTAGTTATTTGATTTGTTTATTGTATTTGTGAATAAAAAAATTTAAGGGCCAATATAGGAGGTTTTATTTTAATAAAATAATAATAATAATAAAAAAAAAAAAAAATTAATTTAAAATTGAAAATTTTAGAATTCTCGAAAAAAAAAAATGTTTTCTTAGATTTTTCGAAATAATAAAATTTTGGGGGAGGCTGTGCACTTGCGGAACCCTAAAAAATTTTTAAATGCATAAAATACTATTTAGAGGAAGTGTCAAGAAGTGTAACAGGAAACGGGGAGTAGAAAAATATGACAAGGAGTGACAGTCGAGACAGGGTCGGGAGAGAGTCAAGAAAAGGAAATGAAAGAAAAAAGCTTTTTAACCGAATAAAAGGAATAGTTGCTAAAATTTTGATAAACGAAAGCAACAGAAGAAAACTATGAATCAGGTTTTGTTGAATAGTGAGGGCAATGAAGCTGAAATAGAATTTTAACATGTTTAAAGGTTTCAGGTGAGAGAGATTTTGGGCCGTCAAGCAAGGAAAATTTGGAAAAAACGGAGAAAAATGGAAGAACGGAATCGGTAAACGTTCCAAATATCCTTGTTGTTACTTTGAGACGTCTGTGAAAGAAAAGTCGTTAGTAAGCTGGATTTATGTGAGTTATATTTTTTTTTTATTTTTGTAGCTCGCGGAAAATAGAATTCATACAGCTGATGAGACGAATCTTTTGAAGGAGGCTATGATCCTGGATTGTGGATTCCTTCAATTGAGATAAAGATAGGGATTGCTTCGTGTAGGATATAGTATAGGAAGGTTTATTTGCGCATAATTTCAAGTTGCTAACATTCAGGGTTTGATTCCAAAGTGTAAAGAATAAGTGGAGTGAAACTAATGTTATGTAAGTATTCAATTTTGTGGTTTTCCATCCTTTATTTATTTTCGGTTCAAAGTTGTTGTGTGTATTTGAGTTAAGGTGAAATGTGACTTAATGAAATTTATAGTTTCTTCCAGGTTATGTGAGCTAAATATCGTTGAGAAAATCAGATTTCAATGTCAAAAGAGGAAGAGTTGATTGGAGAATATTTGCAGCTTTACAGATCTACCTGCGAGGTCATAAGAGGCTTGTACTGTGTGATACTTTAAGTAAATTGATATTCCCACTTAATGATTTTCGTTTGTAAACATTAATAACTCTGCGGAAATTATAACATACTGTGTTTCTAATCTGAGTCGTTATTTGTAGATAGTAATAAAGATTTTCTTTTCCCATAATTAAGTATAAACTAGTTCTACAAGTGTCATTGTTCGCGTATAGCTAGGCAGGATAATGTTCTATTTCTAAACAGGTACAGGAATTACAAGGAACATTATAGACATGGAAAAGCAAACCACAAATGATAAAACGTGAAGGCTAAAAAAAGGTATTGCTTGGATTGTAAAGGTAATGTAAATTTCATTGTGTTTAATTCTTTCCTTTACAGAGAAATTGATTAAAATAGTCCTTGGTGAAATCATGGAAACTGGACTCTGATGTATATATATTGCCATCGATTAGGGGTGGCTTTAGATGTTGTATATTTTGTCACCATTTCAAAGAGACTTTGGACGATGTATATTATTATCATCAATTCAAGGAGACTTTAAACGATGTATATTTTTATACTTTTTTAGGTAGAATTGTCTATTTGACATTATTGTCAAATAGTCAACAAATAAATCATTTTTGATTTAGTTTTACTCAAAGCTAGACGCTATTTTGAAATCTTTATAAATTTTTTTATCTCTTTAACAAAAAATAAATCAAAACCCAAAATCAAAATGGAAGAAAATATTAATACATTAAATAATTACTTTTTTTTAGAAAATAATATAAAATCTTTGGCCCTAAATCAAAATTCCAGTTTTTAATATACTAATGTCTTCATATGATAAAATTTAAGAAAAATATTCCGTCAGATCAAAAGAATTAGAACGTCAATTCAAAATCTTAAAATAATATATCTGAAAACTAAAACTTGGATATAGATTGTGATATTTTATTGTGAAATAAAGGGTAAGTTTAAGTAGAGTGAATATTATAAATAATAATATTTCAAGTAATAATAAATTGCTTTGATAGTGATTTTGAATCTTTTGCCTCAATTTCCCAAAATTGGAACATGCTGAGAGCATTACTACATCTCAGTACTCAAGCTCATAGGAGGTGCTTATCTTTCCTTTTATTTTCATACTGTAGGAGTCCCAGATTTTGAGATTAAGAAATGCCTGCTCTCAGGTTTATTTAGTTCAACCAAGCATGGATGGATGCCCTCGTGACATGTGTCCCCGATGTCCACTATATTGGTTGTGGCTAATGTATGTCGCGTGTCACTGGAGTATCTGTCTAAGTCTATCTGATAATATCAACCTTCGGATTTATTTATTTTAATCATTCTTGGGCCGGAGCCCTCAAGCCTAAAAGGGTCTGATACTAAAGTTCTTCTCTTTCTATTTGTGTGAGGTTTCGCTGATACATCCTGAATTCCCTCTTCTGTATGTGTGGGATGAATTGGAGTTACTCCAATACAAATGGAAGGATATTAGCAAGGTGTTTTAACGTTGGATTTTGGAAATAGTGTTTCTTGTGTTATGTGCTGACAACGCTCGCCCATTATTGGATGCGTCGTTTGAGTGGCATATACCGCGGGGGGACCTCCTGATCTTAGCGTTAGATTACCAAATGTAGAGTAGTTAGACAACATAAAACTTTCTTCTTATGTGAAGGGACATTCTAGTTTAGTCTAATGACATTAAATTGTTTATAAGGAATAAATTAGAATTGTCCTGAATCAATAGGAAGAATATTCTTGATGGAGACATTACGTTCGTTCGTGGGTTGCTTCTTGTAAAGTGTGTTGACGACGTTCGCCCATAAGGCTGCGACGGCTGTACGACACTCTGACCTTGGGGGACCTCTGAACTTTATGTGTGTCATCCTAAAGTAGTTAAATAATTTATTTAATCTTCATTGATTCATACAGGAATCTAAACTTTATAAGATTCTAAGTTTTAATTTTCCCTTAATAAAACTTGTCATAAATTATCATACTTAAAATTATACTTTGACTCAGTGTGAAACCACCTTAACTTTACTAAACAGATTCTTGAAAACAATAATGGAACAGAAATTATAATGTTTAGTTTCTTTTCATTGTAGATAAGTTCCGAATATTTAAGTATATACAATAACCCCATTTTTATACTTCTTTTGAGTCCTCTTTTAAAGAACATCGAGTTTTAGCTAGTGTTGTTTACGCTAAATTCTCCCAGTGTTCTTGGTTTTGAATACTCGATGCTTTTGATTTTCCTTTAAGATCTTAAATCATAAATGTTTGGCCCAACCTAGCTTAGATACTACTATCCCGTATCTTCTCGGTTCTGGTCATCATACTTCACTTTTAATTAAGGATTACCTTCAGTAATCTTTTGTTATACTTACTTCTTATATGTTCTTCTTCGAAATATGCTGGGTAATCCCATTATAGTTTAGATGCAATTCATTTTATTTAAATGAGTGTTTAGACTGGGGTTACTCTACATAATCCTTGTCCTGCGTGGGTTGGTAACGGAAAAGAGATTTAGCTACGCATCACAAGTGAGAGCTATGAAGGATATACGGAGACCTTGTTGGTGCAATAAAGTCACTCAGTGACTGGGGGGAGGGAGATTGCCCTTCAAACTCTTTATGTCTCTCGTTATAAAACCGTTATTGATCTAGGCTGGCCATGCAAGCAATAATACTATACCCGTATCTAGTACAGACTTCACACTTGGACGTGTGGAGCTGGCTAATTATTTTCAGTTTAACTTATTTCAAAACAAACTAAGGGATTCGATGATGTCGATCATTGTCTGCCCGGAGGGATTACAGGAAGAGCTCTTATAGCTCATGATGGAGAGTGCCCTGTTTTCCTAAAGGAAGACTGTATGCTTCGTGTGCCTGGCGGGCTCGGTGACCAGCTCTGGTATGGGTGACTAAAAGAAATAGTCAATACCCTGTGAACCCTGGATGAGTCAGTGATCGTCCCTTAAAGGTGGGCCACGTGGAAGTCGGGTTTGACGCGGGGCATGAACATACCGGGGGGAGACATCATCACCGTCTGGGTTGTACTGTGGTTAGTTAGTTCCGCTCTCCACATACATTAACCCTAGTCTTTACTGTAGTTTAAGTTTTCGGTGGGATTTCCAGCTCCGCGAGGATGATCAGAATCCTGACGATCCAGTTGGATTGTTAGGGTAGTTTAGCGTCATGTCATCGTGAGCTGGGTGATGATATGCCTCGGACCTAGGACTTAGGGTAGAGGAGGCCTAGGACGAGCTGCTTGGGGCGATGGCGGTGCTCCAAACCTGGGGATTGTCCCCACATTATTTTTTATTACTTCGTTTATATTAACATAGGTTTCTTTTCAGAAACTTAACGGCTATAATAATATTGCATTGTAAAAGAGATGAAACCTCTTCTAAACTGATGAATCTACATGAATTCAGATGAACTACACCAAACAATATGAGACTAAATTCAAATAAATAGTGATATAAAATAAAATAAATAACTCAAATTAGACATGTAAAGATTAGGTTTATTTTCAAATATAAGTATTAAAATAACAAGTGTGTTTCTTTTTCATTCTTCTATTGCCACTCTCCACCGAGCAGAATCTGTAAATTACAAGATATTATAAATATATAAAACGGAATGACGTAGGATTCAGGAAAAATATAATATTCTTAAAGGATATTATTCTAGACGATCAACCTTGGCCAAAACTTTCACGTATCTGATTTGAGGATCCTATCTGAAGGGACTTCAGATCTGTACAGTACCTTCTATTTCTACGAATAGATTACATTCGTGTAATCTGTCATTTAACCACTTTTCTGTCCAACTGTACCAAACCTGCCAGGTTTCGGATTGGCAGACCAACGTTTTGTGGACCTATTAGGCCACTACTATCGCTACAAAGTTGCAAATTTCGTGTACTAGATGACGTAGAATAACATGCAGTGCCCTTACGGTCTATCCATCTTCTACGCGGCCGAGCCAGCGAAGTCGGGCTGTTTTTTTTTTATTTGGACTACCAGTAGTAGTTACAATCAAGCTTAACAAAATTTACAGAGATTACAAAAAAAAAGTCGCTATTGTATTACCTGTAGGTGCCACAGCATGCACAAAAGGGGTTAACAACATAGTTCCTTAAATTTATTTAAATAAACTAAAGAGTACAATCCTATGCTTGTTGTGGACATCTACAACGATTGTTCTAGTTGCCCACAACAAAGAAAAGATTAGAATCAAGAAGTATTGTCAATTTGGAGCAAAATTTTTGATTTGAAAGCATAGACAGAATCATTAAAAACATCAACAGAATTGTCAAGTTTACAATAATTTTTACTTAACCGAGACAAAGCAGAATTAGCTTGTAAGTTAGTTCTTGAAGGAGGAGCCGTCAACAGTCCCGAAGGATAACGGGGTAAACGTGTAGCATCTGTGAATCTAAAAACGCTTTACAGTGCCGGGTAGTCAATCCTACCATTTAAGATTTTAAACAAGAATAACATATCAAGAAGATGTCTTCTGTCTTTTAAACTATGATTCTTCAGCATATGACAAGAGTAAGAAAGGTGCTTTAAAAACTTTTTCTGAATACGTTCCAAACGCAGTTGATGTACAGTATAGAACGGTCATACTACACAACCATATTCGAGAATACTTCTCACATATGCTCTTTATTCTTTATTGCACACAAATAACATACAGTTTTTAAATGAAAATTGTGTACAAAGGCGAGCTTATCTCTTTAAGAGATCTCTTCCAGCCAACCTATTAGGTGTGGAAGAGTGTCATTAAAGCGGGCACAGGAATGTGCATTAATATTCGTTATAAGAAATTTTAAAATACATTTTTAAATTAAAATTAATTTTAAAATACAGTGTAATATAAAATAGGGATAAACCTACTTAAACTACACACGAATATTAGACCGTAAGGGCACTGCATGTTATCCTACGTCATCTAGTACACGAAATTTGCTACTTTGTAGCGATAGTAGTGGCCTAATAGGTCCACAAAACGTTGGTCTGCCAATCCGAAACCTGGCAGTTTTTGTACAGTTGGAGAGAAAAGTGGTTAAATGACAGATTACACGAATGAAATCTATTCGTAGAAATAGAAGGTACCTACACAAGTAAAAAACAACAGGTCTGCCTTGCATCCTCTTGGCAGTTTTGCTAGTCGGACCACAAATGTGGTCGGATGTGATTGGACCACAAATTTGGTCGGACTCGCGAAACACGTGGGAGACACCGCTCTTCCAAAATTGGATTTTAATTTCTAAAAATAAAATTTTTCCCTATTTTCGACTGCATACGAACAGCATCAGCTGACAGCACATTTTTTATGGGAGGTCGAAATGAGGAGATGACGTTGTAAGAGCGGTGTCTCCCAATACAGGAATAATACTTGCGAATACAAGCTGTAAGAAAATTTCATGAAATCGTAATAAACATTTTTGTTTTTTGTATTTTTAGGGTTCCGTACCTCAAAAGAAAAAAACGGAACCCTTATAGGATCACTTTGTTGTCCGTCTGTCTGTCTGTCTGTCAAGACCCTTTATCTCACGAACGGGTAAAGGTATCAGGTTGAAATTAATACCACATAATAGGATCCATGAACCACACAAGATCTGAAAATTTCAATTTTTTACAACGACGGAATCAAAGGATATGGCATTTTATGTCCTCATCTCCATACATTTATTCAAAAATGCAAAACCTACAGGGTACTTCCCGTTGACCTAAAATTATGAAATTTGGCAAGAAGCTAGGTCTCACAGTACAAATAATGGGAAAAGTCTGAAATCATTAAATATTACAACTTTTCTCACAACTAATAGTAACCAATTGTGGTGAGCTCCCGTTTCAAGAACATTCATTAAAGAGAGGGGTCAAGTGGGATGGTCGCTGAGGCGATTTTTGTTTTAGTTCTATTTAAAAACGGGAACACTTACAAACTTGAAAATTGGTATGTTTTTAGTGCATAAGCTATAAAATAACAACAAATAATAAAAATGAAGCAAGGGAAGTATGTCAAGATCGTAGCAGGTGGAGGACTGTGGTCTCTGCCTACCCCAACGGGAAAGAGGCGTGATGTTATGTATGTATGTATGTAAATAATAAAAATTTGGTCAAGCGCGTGTCGGACTCGGATGATTATGTGGTGGTACGGAACCCTAGGTGCGCGAGTCCGACTCGCACTTGGCCGGTTTTTTTTTATTTTTGTAACTCGCACTCGCCCTTTATGTGTATTTCGGGCGCCCTTTATGTGTGTGTATAACGCCTTTATTGTGTAGTGCTACGGAACCCTCTGGCCGAGTCCGACTCGCGCGTGGCTGGTCTTAGTTTACCATTACATCATGACATCCCATGAAACATCCACTATAGGACTGGGAACTTCCTCCAAAATTCCAGCTTTGCTGAAACCATGTGGAGGGGAAGTACCATAGTTACCACACTTGTTAGCGTTTCGGCTGGTTCACTAACTCTGGTTAATTAACCCTTAGTCGCCTCTTACGACACAAACGGGGAGAGATTGGTTGGTAATATTCTTTTCCTGTCCCACACGGGGTATTAAGGTTGTCTGTCCATTGACGAGGAGCGAGGCAGCGGAGTGGAAAAACGAAGAAACATCAACCAATAGGATTGTATAAAATCTCCGCTCCGAGGCGGTAGAGCGAGATGGCGCGGCGGAGCGGGGCAATAAGTTAATGGACAGACACAGTCCGCCACTACCTATACACTCCGCAATACTCGCTCGCTCCGGTCCGCTGCCTCGCTCCGCATCAATGGACCCACACTGTCCGCAACTCCGCTCCGCAATACTCGCTCGCTCCGGTCCGCTGCCTCGCTCCGCATCAATGGACACACACTGTCCGCAACTCCGCTCCGCAATACTCGCTCGCTCCGGTCCGCTGCCTCGCTCTGCATCAATGGACACACACTGTCCGCAACTCCGCTCCGCAATACTCGCTCGCTCCGCTCCACTGCCTCGCTCCGCATCAATGGACACACACTGTCCGTAACTCCGCTCCGCAATACTCGCTCGCTCCGGTCCGCTGCCTCGCTCCACATCAATGGACACACACTGTCCGCAACTCCGCTCCGCAATACTCACTCGCTCCGGTCCGCTGCCTCACTCTGCATCAATGGACACGCACTGTCCGCAACTCCGCTCCGCCATACGCGCTCGCTCCAGTCCCCTGCCTCGCTCCGCATCAATGGACACACACTGTCCGCAACTCCGCTCCGCAATACTCGCTCGCTCCGCTCCACTGCCTCGCTCCGCATCAATGGATACACACTGTCCGCAACTCCGCTCCGCAATACTCGCTCGCTCCGGTCCACTGCCTCGCTCCGCATCAATGGACACACACTGTCCGCAACTCCGCTCCGCAATACTCGCTCGCTCCGCTCCACTGCCTCGCTCCGCATCAATGGACACACACTGACCGCAACTCCGCTTCGCAATACTCGCTCGCTCCGCTCCACTGCCTCGCTCCGCATCAATGGACACACACTGTCCGCAACTCCGCTCCGCAATACTCGCTCGCTCCGCTCCACTGCCTCGCTCCGCATCAATGGACACACACTGTCCGCAACTCCGCTCCGAAATACTCGCTCGCTCCGCTCCACTGCCTCGCTCAGCATCAATGGACACACACTGTCCGCAACTCCGCTCCGCAATACTCGCTCGCTCCGCTCCACTGCATCGCTCCGCATCAATGGACACACACTGTCCGCAACTCCGCTCCGCAATACTCGCTCGCTCCGCTCCACTGCCTCGCTCCGCATTAATGGACAGGCAGCCTTAGAATAGTACCAACCCATCTCTACCCGTGGGTGTTTACCATTAGCAGTGAGTAAAATATACCCGATAAACACAGTGATCTAAGCATCCACACAACACTTGGTTTTAATAAGATCACGTCGTGCAGTAATTGTGAATACATTTCGTAAGAGACCGGGTGTGGGGAACGATGTTTAAGATGCATTTGCGATTTTTTTATTTACGTCTACACATAGTTTTTTTTTAATAACTTCTAACTCTTTTTTTTACTAACCTCTGAATAAATTTTCCATTACACTTTGTGGAAAGAAAGTAATGACAGCGTTCACTCTCTCTATCCACTTGAAGCTTGTTCAACTTAATTGCAAGCGAAAGAATAAAAAAAATCAAATGTTATAAAAAAGAATATAGTCGATAGAAGTTTATGTAAATATAACAGCAAAAAATAAAACGATATCTGTAAGTAGCTCAGATTTACAAACAAACTTAATTTTGCGGTTCTAAAAATGGAATTTATTGCTTCTTAAAGTAATGCAGGCATATAGAAACCCTTGGCGAGCGAGTCTGACTCGCACCTTATCGGTTTTTAGGGTTCCGTAGCCAAATGGCAAAAAATGAACCCTTATAGATTCGTCATTTCTGTCTATCCGTCTGTCCGACCGTCCGTATGTCTCAGCCACTTTTTTCCGAAACTATAAGAACTATACTATTAAAACTTGGTAAGTAGATGTATTCTGTGCACCGCATTAAGATTTTAACACAAAAATAGAAAAAAATAACAATAAATTTTAGGGTACCCCATACTTAGAACTGAAACTCAAATTTTTTCTTTCATCAAACCCATACGTGTGGGGTATCTATGGATAGGTCTGTAACAATTATATTGAGGTTTCTAATATAATTTTTTATTAACTAAATATTTTGCGCGAGAGACGAGAGAGAGTTCAAAGTGATAAAATGTGTTTCCCCCCTGTAACTTAAAAGAAAAAAAAAATTCTTTGTTGCACAAATATTTAATAAAACTTGATTATGAACTATGATTACAAAGGTGAAAGGTTTATAATACGTCATAAATCGTAAACCGCAATTTACCTTTCAAAAACTCAAATATAAATTTTAGTTGCTTACATCACATAATAAGGCTTTTTAGGAATAAAAATACCATAATTTTTACTTATATACCTACGTACAGGTTTGTATGGAACACTCAGTGCGCGAGTCTGACTCGCACTTGGCCGGTTTTTTTAATACTAGATTTGGTGCTCAAAACACAGCTCAAATCAATAAAATGTTTAAAATACTTCAAAATGTAATTTATTTCAACCTCATTTTTATTTTGTTGATAACGGAAAACCTGATTTCAAAAATTGGATCCCCTATTCAATAGGATCGTCGAGGCTCAGATCAGCCGTTCGATCTGATTGAGGAACTTGATCCTAATCTTTTTCAGACAATACTTCGGTAGAAAAGTTAAAAGGTTTCCAACTGGATTTTTAGGGTTCCGTGTCGAAAGTTTACGTGGCGTGTTTTTAGGGTTCCTTATTAGTGAAATAATTTGACACAAATAAGACAGCAAAGCGCGTTACCCACCCTTAGAACTAAGATGGTATGTCTCGTGTGCCAGTAATTTCACTGGCTCCCTTACCCTTCAAACAGAAACACAGCAGTGCAAACACTGCTGCTTTACGGCAAAAAAGGTAAGGGGGTGGTACTTCCCCAGACGGACTTTGCACAAAAGTCCTACCACCTACAAAGGAAACATTGCAGGATGAATCACCTGATTGTCCGAAAAGTAAGATAATTCCGTGCTTCGGAAGGCACGATAAGCCGTTGGTCCCGACTACTATCTACGGATATAGTCGTCAATCTAAAGCCATGTCGGAGGCCTTTGGCGGCTCAACAACTCTGACACCAGGGTTGTTTAGGTCGGTCATCGACCTTGCAACCCACACGATATGATGGTGATCATCCCTTCCATACACGCTCGTTGGTTTAGGATACTTATAACTTTACCTTTTTTAGAACGCCCCTTCTGACTTGGAACGTTGCCGAGGCCTTCCAAATTTTCAACTCACTCTCGCCTCTCTTCGTCAATTTTCGTTCATTCACGACCAAACCATCTCACCATTCCTTTCTCAATTTTTTTGTCACTACATCTTCTTTACGCCGCTACGCTCTATTGTCATCATCATCTTTATTCAATAAACAGTGCATTACCACAGTAAATGTATAAGCTAAAGCAGTATGGAAACTCGGGCCTTTTTTTGAAAAAAGAACTATTCTGCGTCGGAGCGTCAGGGTTGTAACCGAGATGTTTTGAAATAAGAATAGTACGATGAACTCAAATATTGGGGTGCTTCTATCAACTTAGTTCCTTTCAGCATGTTTTCGGACCGTAAAACTAAACAAATTTTTCCGAAACCCTTAGTCGCCTTTTACGACACAAGGAAAGGTTAAGAAGTCACTTAGTCGCCTTTTACGACACACGGGAAGGTTAAGTCACATAGTCGTCTTTTATGACACAAGGGCAGATAAAGACACTTAGTCGCCTTTTATGACACAAGGGCAGATGAGGACACTTAATTGCCTTTTATCACGCAAGGGCGGATTAAGATACTTAGTCGCCTTTTATCGCACAAGGACAGGGACATACTTATAGGAACTCTATATATGTACCTATTTGTTTGTATTATGCTTTTAGCACCCACGACTTACTTCAGCGCGAATACTGCTTATTTTCCTGTAGCGATGTGTGCATGTGTGAGTGCGCCAGTTTTGGACGTTTGTTAGGAGTTTCCATACTGCTTTAGCTTATATATTTAATTTGGCATTACTGTGTGCGAACATAGGAGTAAAACCTTTAAAGCTAACATAATAATCAAATAATCACGATCAAAATAAGTATCCAAAATTAAATCTTATTAACTACTAAAATTAAACTTACAAACATTACTAAAATTTAAAAAAACTTACTAAAATTAAAATAAACTAAAATTGACGACGAAGACTGACTTATATATAACACTCTATCTAGTAAAAAACTTTCAATTTATTTTTAAAAGTAATAACAAGACTGGTATTTTTCTTCAATTCAGTGGGTAACTTATTAAATATCTCCACAGCTTGACAAACATGACAATGTTTCACGATATTTAATCTTGCGTGAATAACGCTTTTCATGTCTAACCTTCGTGTTTTTAGTCTTATTTGCATTTCGTGCTCTGATTCAAACTTACACCTATTCTTGATCATGTCTACTAGTACCATAACATAAAGACTGGGAACAGTTAAGATCCTATACTTTTTGAAATATTCTCTACACGATTCCCACGGGGGAATCCTGGCTATTGTGCGAATTGCCCTTTTTTGAATCGTAAAGGCCTTGGTAACATTATACACAGCCATTTCCCACTATTTATAATCCTCTCTCTCTGTCACACTATTTCTAATACTTCCCTCAATTTCTCACCCTTAATTTATTTATTTAAGCATAGGGAAACATACAGCTATAATAAATACATAAAAATTAATTTTATTTTTATTTATTTTATTTTACTTTTTTAGGAAAACTTACAGCTAAAAATATACTTATGTTGATTCAAAAACAGTAGCTTGAAACAACGCCATTTACAAGTTTTCGCCTATAACACGTTAATGTGTAAGGATTAAAAAAAAACTAAATATCAACAAAATATAAAATCTTGAAAGGGGGTAAATGGTTTTTAAATCTACTATGATATAAAAAGATGACATTATCTTAACATACGAAAGGTCTACCGAAACTTAAAAGCAATTATTAGGAAACACTAAAAGTAAAATACAGAAAATCTAACCATAGCATGAAAAGAGATGTAAAATTTTACTATGGAGGTTGGATTTTTATTTCGAGGGAAGATTAACAGGGTTTAAACCAAGTTCATATGGTGGATAGGATAGTAGATAATATTTTGGTGAAGAAAGAATATTTTTTTAGGCCACCATTTTTTTACAATTGATTTTTAAAGTTATTGAAATACGGCATCACTGATTCGAATTTGGCAACACTGATTAGACTATGACAACCCTACTTACAACAGGGTTTTAGGGTAAGTAAGTATACAGGGTGTTAGATTAGGATCACCATATGTACAGGGTCTTAGGGTAAGTATACAGGGTGTTAGGATAGGATAACTATACAGGGTTTTAGAATAGGATCACTATATGTACAGGGTTTAAGGATAAGTATACAGGGTTAGATTAGGATCACCATATGTACAGGGTCATAGGGTAAGTATACAGGGTGTTAGGATAGGATACCTATACAGGATGTTAGGTTAGTATCACTTTATGTACAGGGTTTTAGGGTAAGTATACAGGGTGTTAGGATAGGATAACTATACAGGGTGTTAGGTTAAGATCACTATATTTACAGGGTTTGAGGGTAAGTATACAGGGTGTTAGGTTAGGATTACTATACAGGATGTTCGGGTACGTATACAGTTTGTTAGATTAGGATCACTATATGTACAGGGTCTTAGGGTAAGTATACAGGGTGTTAGGGTGTGTACAGGATTTTAGATTAGGATCACTATATGTACAGGGTCTTAGGGTAAGTATACAGGGTGTTACTACACAGGGTGTTAGGACTAACACTAACACACTAACACCCTGTATAGTTATCCTATCCTAAGACCCTGTATAATTACCCTAAGACTCTGTACATGTGGTGATCATAATCTTACACCCTGTATACTTACCTTGAAACCCTGTGTATTTATCCTATCCTTACACCCTGTATACTTACCCTAACATCCTGTATAGCAATCCTAACCTAACACCCTGTATACTTACCCTAAAACCCTGTACATATAGTAGTCATCCTAACCTGACACCTTGTATACTTACCCTAACATCCTGTATAGTTATCCTAGCCTAACACCCTGTATATTAACAAATAATGACCATAAGAAGCATTTTTGATAATACCGAGACTTATAAAAAAATATATTCATGGTATCTTACTAGAAAAAAAATAAATCATCGACATCGTGTGTCGATATTATTTTGATCGATCACCTCTCTAATTATCATACAAGAAATCGGCCGACAAAAATACGGCAGATTATCGCCCAGGACAAGGACGGAAGATCCAGGTGATAACACGTAAGAGCGGGATGCCGACAAAAAATCGGCCACCGATTCTCGGTCGTGTGCGGGAGCCCTTAGATTGTAATAATACTATAAATACGGTCGTGAGCGGGAGCCCTGAAACACACTGCTTCAAAAAATTATTACTTTGAAAAACTCATGAACATTACCCTTTTGCCACAAACAAAAAAAAATTACCCTTTGACAGCAGTCTGTCTTGACCACGCACACGGGCGTCATATACAGCTATCCTGCTGTCAATGTCAAGGTAATATTTTGCCGCACAAATCTTTGGTGTTGCCAGTACTTAAAAAAAAGTCCACTATCAATATTTAAAAAAAATATTATAAAAAAATGGCGGCCCCAAAAAAAAACATTTTTGTTGTTCTTCTTTCTTTTTTTTATTCTCCTTTATATGATATAAATTTCAAGTCTGTTAAATTTATCTCGGAATAAAAAACCACTAGTATACATGTCTTTTGTTAGCAAGAGATAACTCACAGATCTGGAGTCAAATGAGAATAAGAAAAAAAAAACAAATACAAAAAAAATAGCCCCAACAATTATAGCCTAACAATACATCAATGCATGGTGGTGAGAGGTGGTTGTGGCGCGTTATCAAAGAAACCACTCATGAACAGTCGCCGTACATGCGTGCGTTTGGAAAAGAATAAATCAATATAATCAATAATGTTACAGGTAATCACATAAGCCAATTAAGTATCCACAATTAATGCTCTGATTTCTAATAAAAGCCATCAACAATAAATAAAAGAACCTCCAAAAAAGGCGAAAAACTTAAAACTGAAGTTCTATCTAATCCTCTCCCACAATTTCTCACCCTTAATGCTCTGATTTCTAATAAATGCCATCAACAATAAATAAAAGAACCTCCAAAAAAGCCAAAAAAATTAAAATGAAGTTCTATCTCAAATGGTCGAATGCAATTCGGAATCTAAAAAACTAGACACAGTAGTTTTGAAACTACCACTGAAATTTCGTCTAATATTGTGGTGATACGGAACATTCTTTGTGCGAGCCTGACTTAGATCTGGCCGGTTTTTATCAGCTCTTTTAGATTTAGTCCATTACAAAAGGACTTGCCAACCTGTCTGTTTGAGCAGAAATAAGTATATTTTCTAATCTTATTTTCATTGATTTTTTCACGTAATGGCTTTTTTCTTTTGAGGCTCTTATTGGTTTTTGGCCCAGTAGTGTTGGTTGTTCGTTTTTTGCGATCATCAAATTGAGCAACATACTTTAAACCGTAGGAACCAGAATGGGTGACCGGTCAACAACAATCAGGGTCAATTCTTGAATATATCTGAATGATTTATAAAATATCAAAATTTTTAAAAATGCTCTAAAATCAAACAACATCCTTCTTTTTAGGGTTCCGATACCAAAATGGTAAAAAAGGAACCCTTATGGTGCCGCTCTTTCTGTCTGTCTGTCCGTCTGTCTGTCACACCTCTATATCTCAGCAACCACTTATGCTATCGACCTGAAATTTGGAATAGTTTTAGAATATAGTTGCCCAACTTAATTGCACATGAAATTTTTTTGAAAAAAGTATGATTATTAATGTAAAGGGGGCCAAAATAGAGGGGGCCAAATTTCAAATTGTCGCTACTAGGGCGAGTGGTATTATATGAAAGGGCTTTACTTGTACATTTTAAAATATATTTTTGTATTTTTTCAAGTTTCTTAGTTTTCAAGTGATGATGAAAAATGTCAAAAAAAATACCATTCCCCCCCCCTTATCTCAGAAGTTTGAGTAAGGAAAAATCTGAATTAATTACAGTTGACAGAGGTTTATGTAAATTTTACAGCAAAAATAAAACGATCTTTCTAAGTTACACACTTTTTCAGAAATCTGCAAAAAACCTTTACAAACAAATTTAGTTTTGCGGTCCTGAAAATGGACTTTATCGCTTCCAAAAATACTATAGGTATATCGGAACCCTCGGCGCGTGAGTCCGACTCGCACTTGACCGGTTTTTAGGGTTCCGTACCTCAAAAGAAAAAAACGGAACCCTTATAGGATCACGTTGTCCGTCTGTCTGTCTGTCTGTCTGTCTGTCTGTCTGTCTGTCTGTCTGTCTGTCTGTCTGTCTGTCTGTCTGTCAAGACCCTTTATCTCACGAACGGGTAAAGGTATCAGGTTGAAATTAATACCATATATTAGGATCCATGAACCACACAAGATCTGAAAAATTCAATTTTTTACAACCACGCAATCAAAAGATATGGCATTTTATGTCCTCATCTCCATACATTTATTCAAAAATGGAAAACCTACAGGGTACTTCCCGTTGACCTAAAATTATGAAATTTGGCAAGAAGCTAGGTCTCACAGTACAAATAATGGGAAAAGTCTGAAATCATTAAATATTACATTTTTTCTCACAACTAATGGTAACCAATTGTGGTGAGCTCCCGTTTCAAGAACATTCATATAAGAAAGGGGTCAAGCTGGATGGTCGCTGAGGCGATTTTTGTTTTAGTTCTATTTAAAAACGGGAACACTTACAAACTTGAAAATTGGTATGTTTATAGTGCATAAGCTATAAAATAACAACAAATAATAAAATTTGGTCAAGCGCGTGTCGGACTAAAAAAATCTAGCACATTAACTTACTGAAATTTCAACTAATACCACCACATAATTATGTTTATGTGGTGGTACGGAACCCTTAGTGCGCGAGTCCGACTCGCACTTGGCCGGTTTTTTTTTTTTATTGTCAATTGTCTTACTCTTGACCTCGATCTAGTCTTGAGGACAGAGATTAGATCGACGATGGAACGAGCTTGCCCAGAAGAAGCCTATTCACTCGCGACTTGAATAGATTTGGGTTATATTAACTCGGGAACCCAGACGCAGGCAGAGAATTTCACTCTTTGGCCGTGCGCATAATAAAAGATGTTTCGAAGCGCTTTGTGCGAATGTGTGGAATATCAACCAAGTGTGGGTTGGACCTGCGGTGCGTCTGGACTCCCGAGGAATGAGCTCGTGGAGCTCTTGATCACACACTCCGAATCGTTTTACTCATTTCATTCAATCGTCACAAAAAAATCAAATTTATTGAGTGATTATTTAACCAGAGTTTTTCAGTTCTTTGGAAGACACCTTAAGTCTTTGAAACCACAGGTTGACTGAAACCAAGACGACCTTTCGGTGGCTATAAATTCTTAATAAAAACATGGTTGATGCGGTTTGCCATACAGGTAACTATAAGCTCAAAAGAAGCTTATTAACTATTAAAATCTGTATGAAATTCTTAAGCTGCATCAAACACATCACTTATTTGGTAATGGAAAATTCAAACACCTTAAAGTTCTATTTCGCACCAACTCCATCCATCGGCAAAGTTTTCGAAGCTCAAAAGCTCAGTCGCTCTGCATAGTTCAGTCTGTATAGTCTGAGTAGGTACCCGCAACTTTATATTTCTACTTGATATTCATGTGCGAAGCTTCGATGCACGGTTTTGTGTGTAAACGATCGTTTAGATGGGGATAGTAGCTGACTTTTCTTTTTATTCATTATCATCATATCAGCCGAAAGACGTTCACTGCTGGACATAGGCCTCCCCTAAAGATCCCCATGCGCTGCTCGCATCCAGCGGCGTCCCGCTACCTTGACTAGATCACCGGTCAACCCTGTGGGGGCATACCCACGCTGCGTCTTCAGTCTTCTTTATTATATCACTAAAACATACCTAACAGTAGCTATAGAAGAGGTTCACAATAGCGAGCTTATCTTCTTTCTTCTTTTCGCTGTCCCATCCTTATTCCATTTTTATAGATTCAACTAGGTACTAAGGGAATTGATCTAGCTAGGGCATTGGTTTCTGTAATGAGCGACTACCATCTGATCTTCGGCACTTTCAAATCAAGCCAGGAATAATCATAAAGAAGGTTTAGGTTGTAGGGTGTAGGTAAAAAAGGTTTAATCATAAAGAAGGAAAAATATTTGAGAAAGCAAATGTTACATAAAAAGCTTATTCTAACTATATCCCAGCCAATATAATAATTGAGTTGAATCGGTTTTGATGAAAATGATACGCAGATAGTGTAATCGAAATTCCAAGGGTACAAAGTTTCTGGTAACGGCGAGTATATGCCGAAGTAGATTCGAAAACGATTGGAGATGGATGACCTGATGACTTGAAATACAGGCTTCGTCCCATATCAGGCATCAGTCCTCCACAATTTACAAATAATACTAACCTAATCCTAATAATACAATTTAGAACTGTTGTAACTACTTGATCGGAATTTTTAAAATTGTGACGAATAAATAAATATTATTAATATTATATCACGGCTGAACCGCTGAACCGATTTTGATGATGCAGATAATCAGTTTTTCCATGATAAAGGATTAAGTCTTTTTTTAAATATTAATTTAAGTCGTGGGCACAGCTAGTAACTGATAACACACACACACACATATACATTATACAAAACCGGTTCTCGCCGTTTCCTTTTTATCTAACATAGAAACAAAAGCAGTGTTATATTTTTTTATTGTATTCGTATGTTATGATAATGAATAGTGTAGAGCACAGAGTTTAAAAGTGAAAGTAAAACAGTTTAGTGCTCTAAAAATGGTCTCTGGACAAAATCGGAGGCCTCAAATAGAAAACACTTATACGTATAGTACTTACTGGAAAACACAGATAGAGTTAGAGCAATAGCTTATAATAAAAGGTACTTACTGAACATAAAACATTGTTACAAATAAAATCGTATAAAATTGGTGATTGCAGTATATAGGGTGACTTTTAATTAGTTCTTGATAGAAAAAGGTATGAATGTACTCATGATACTGAACAACTTTCTCCAAGGAACATAGGTCGAAATACGAAAATCAAGTTTTGACCTCCCGTAGAACCTGCATCAGCTGATAGCGCATTTTGTATGGGAGGTTAAATTTGGTTTTTCGTATTTCGACCTATGTTCCTTGGGAAAAGTTGTTCAGTATCATGAGTACATGTATATCTTTTGCTATCAAGAACTAATTAAAAGTCACCC